>JAQISU010000095.1:4320000-4777500 GCA_029339505.1 Unio delphinus | reverse complement strand
AAAAGTGTGGCAGGTGTTCCAGAAACAATGATTTTGTTAATTCTTTAGCAATCCGGTCAAAATGGTGGAATATGTTGTTCCTAGTTTGTAATTCAATTTACTCTAGAAATAGTGTGGACCAGTTAGCTATGTTAGAGTTGAATGATAATGATCTTTAAGTTTTTAGTTGTCTTTCATACATATCGTAAGCACGATGTCTTGATAAAAACAGTTTTTCCATTGCATAAATGTCTTTTTTTTTCAAAATAGACTCCATTGAATGCACTTGAATAGCTTATAACTCTGAATATGATGAAACTTCGAAAATGGAAAGAACACCATTACAAAATAATCGATCATTACAAAAACAAAAAAAATTAATGTATGTATGTCTTCAGCTAGGAAATAAAAGTCAGATAAATGTTTTATAAACATGTCCTGTAGATTTTTTGCTACAATATTTTTTGGAATTGTTTTATATATTCATTTTATAGGAAGGATGAGATATGGATGAACATGTCTAAATACATTCGTTCTCCTTTTATTTATAGAAAGCAAAGTTTGTGCCTTAATATGATACGATTTTTTAACGAAATGAACATTTTGAAAAATATGTTTTGACTTGTTTGAGTGCTCTAATGTTTGGTGTTTTTGTTATTCACTCTTATATAAAGGAACCTTGACTTCAATGTATTTCTACAACGCGTATATGTTGTATAATATTCTTTTGATGTGCAATTTCATTCAGCACCTCATTTGATTTAGCAAAATATAAATCAATGAATCAAGGAATGTAACGTAATATCTTATCTTTTTATCAAAATACCATGATGATTTTATAACTTTTTCAGGGTACACGGGAAGGGGTGATAATGTAGACAATATATGTTTTAAAATAACATCTACATTTCTTCCAATCATTACCAGCACATGGTTTAACCATTCAATACTATATTTTCCAAAGATTTCGCCGCTTTAAAGGTACCTTCCTTGTCGTATTAAGGTAATTCTCTTCGTTAAATGTTCCCTAGTTATTTTGTCTCTTTAAGTAGCCTATTTTATCGTAAGACATATGCTGCCCTGTCAATAGGAAGATAGCCTTTAGCAAAATAAAAATTATATAATAATAAGATCCTAACTTTCTAACCAAATATATATTAGGTCGTATTTTAACACATCTATTGTTGAATAATAGCGATAATCCATATTATACATCAAATATTTTGTAACGTATCGAAGCATTCGTGGTTTTTATTTTCAAGAAATTGTACCACATTTTAGACTTTAAGAGTTCGACTCAACATTTATAAAACATACGCTTTATAACGTTGTTGAGTACAAATTACTTGACATTTTCGTCTTTATTTTTTTACCTTTCTACTAGAACATTGGTTATTTGTCATTTGTTTGAATCCTTCTTATTCTCTGTCTTCACATAGGTTACCAAAGCGACCCTATTTCTTATCTATTATATATTTGTGTGGCCCAGTCGTAATTTGAAAAGACGTTCATCACACATAAAACATATCCCAAACCTAATTTAAACCTTTGGAATGCTTTAAAATAAAATATGGTTGCCTCTTCATTATCGTCTGCTTTACTAACATAATCTTTATTGATTTGAATCTATTTGAGCTAAATGTTAGATGACATCATTTCCCTTAGTGATTTTTTTAAAGTGTTGCTTGATACAACTTGTTTTAGGGGCTGCATTATTTACACTTGTAGACACTATTGACGGTGTGATAGGTTTCTAAGCCAGGAAACGACAGGGAGTTATCACTTGTAGCCATTTATACCAGAAACTATGCTATTATTATACAAGGCTGATGGTGCATTTTCTTTCATATTCGTAAGTCAAGTGTTTAGGGTTCCTACCCATTTTATTTTGCCTGAAAGGTTGCATATATTGTTGTTGCCAAAGTACCATAAATGTAGCTAGATCCAATTATTTTCCAAATATAGACTAAACACATAAAGCTTAACAAACATTTAAGCATGCCCCATTTGATGCATGCAAAGAAAAAAAATAATCAAACTTAAAAACTCTCACATTATCATATACGATGGGTACTTTGGACGCCATCGCAAAATTTTCTGAGGAGTTATCACAAACGTTTCCTGAGGGTGACCCATACGGTCAGTTATTTACTAAGGAGTTTAGCTGAAATTATGACGGTAGTGTCATGCAAGGCTAATGATTTCCTAAAGTTACAGACTACATTTATTTGCTTATTAATTTAATTAAATATGCAAATTCTGATTAAAGAAGACGAACGCGAGAAACATTTTAACTCAACAGGAACAGGATACATCTGTGACAATGCTATATTTAAAGATATAACGAATGCATCTGATATTGTAGCACTCAAATAAAGTAAGTCTGCTTTTTTGAATGTGGTGAAATGCTATAATACACATAGAACGAGAGAATGTTGTATATTTATTTTGATGCACGTTAGAGGATTAATTGTATATAGTGATTATATAGAAACCTAGAAAAACATTTCAAAAACTGTAAGTTTAAGAACCATCAACGAAATACACCGAAAGCATGGACTTTCATTACGGCAAACACAAGTAGCAACAATCTTCAAACAGGATGGTAAAAGGCACGTTAAAGCATCTGGTAAGTCGATTAATCAACAACAAATTATAACTTTCTGTGAAGTGACCTTGTAAAACCCCTTTGTATGATAATGTTTAGGAGGTCAACAACAATGTCATAGCAAAACATGCAATCATTGTGAATTGGTTTTATAACTGCAGCGATTGAAAATGTAAGAGACGAAAATATAAGCAAGAAACGATTTCAGCATTTATCAAGTAATTGTCCTCAAACAAGTGTTCACTGTATGATATCCAAGACAAAACAAAGTCATTGCCACATATAGTCCGATCCACACTCAAACACACAGTCATTATAAGTAGTATAAAGATCTGCAAAATTTAACGTCAGTAATCATTATTACTAAAAGGAGAATCTAATCTAACTACATAGTTTCCAATTATACACATGCTAGAATCAGAACGAACATGAATATTCAAGGAAGATAACATCTGTCTAAAATGATATTATTTATATATGTTTTGATATACATATATAAATATCACATAGTTGGCCACGGTATTAACAAAATTAAAATATTCTGCACATTTATAAATATCAGGTTATATCCAGAATGAAACCAGAAATATTCTCTATAAATGTATACAACAGGGACAAAGGAGCATTACAAAGTTTATATTTTCTAATTTTGAGGGACACGTGTTCCGTTTTAGGATCTTATAATTTAATTTTAAAATCGTTATGAAAATGGTGTATGTTTTGAAAGTGCAAATGACCTGCACGATCTTGGTCTAAAAGGCCGTCTGCCCTCTTTCATATCCAGCTTTTTCTCAGACAGAGAATTCAAGGTACGAGTGGGCTCTACTCTATCAGATTTGCACGAGCAAGAGATGGGTGTGTCCCAGGGCAGTATTTTATCCGTGACACTTTTCAATATTAAAATCAATAGCATCACAAAGTGTCTGACATTTGGTGTAGATTGCTCGCTATATGTTGATGATTTCCTAATATGTTATAGATCGAAGCACATGCATACAATTGACAGAGAACTTCAGCAAAATATAAACAAGATTCAAAGTTGGGCCAGTGCAAACGGTTTCAAATTCTCGAAGTCTAAAACAGTATGCATGCATTTCTGTCAGTTACGAAGACATCACGATGAACCTCACCTCACGCTGGACGGAAATCCTATTCCAGTTGTTGAAGAAACAACATTTTTAGGTATTATCTTTGACAGAAGACTGACTTTTATTCCACACCTAAAAAACTTGAAAGCTAAATCCTCAAAAGCACTGGACCTACTTAAATTAGTATCGCACACTGACTGGGGTGCTGATAGAAAAGTCATCCTGAATTTATATAGAACGTTTATTCGCTCCAAACTAGACTATGGTAGCCTTGTGTATGGCTCAGCCAGAAAATCCTATTTGAAATACTTGATCGAATTCATCATCGGGGAATAAGACTGGCATTGGTAGCATTTAAAACATCTCCGTGTGAAAGCCTTCTAGCTGAGGCGAATGAACCACTATTATCACATCGTATAGACATGCTTTCCGCACAGTATGCTCTCAAATTAAAATCAAACCCTCTGAATCCTGCTTTTTCTGCTGTTTTTCAACCCAAATACAAAACTTTATGCGAAAAAAAAAACAAACACCATACCTTACTTTGACATTAGAATATCATCCAGCCTTAACACTACAAATATAGATCTTTCTAAAATTCAGAAACGTCTATCCCCGAAACACCACCCTGGCTAATTAAACAACCAAAAGTACTTTTTACGCTACACGATGGAAAAATATCTGAGACAAACCCTTCTGTCTTCCACAACTCTTACCATGAACTCCTCACCGAATTTAAAAACTACACCAGAATTTATACTGATGGATCAAAAGATGATGAAAAGGCTGCAGCAGCGTTTGTTTGTGGAAATCACACAATACAAGTTCGCTTACCAAATGGAGCATCAATTTTAAAGCCGAAATCAGAGCATTAGAACTTGCTCTGCAACATATAGAAAAGAAACATATTTTAAACAGTATCATCTTCTCCAACTCGCTATCAGTACTCCAGTCACTACAAAATAGAAACCTGGAAAACCCAATATTGAAAAACATACTCATTCAAAATAATGAGCTGAGTATCACCCACAACGTAATATACTGTTGGTTACCTAGCCACATTGGTATAAAAGGTAACGAAAAAGCAGATCTTGCTGCTAAAAGGACACTTACTCTAGGACCATCTGATTTTAAAATACCTTATTCTGATTTTAAACCTTGTATAAGAATGTTCTTTCGTCAGAAGTGGCAGGCATCATGGAATGATGCTGTAAATAACAAACTTCATGCAATCAAGCTAGCCCTGGGATAATGGACCCCTTCCTACAGAACCATTCGTTGGGAGGAGGTAGTCATTGCGAGAATCCGAATTGGTCATACTTATATCACCCACACACACATACTAAAAGGTGAAGACCCACCAGAGTGCGTTTACTGCAATGAACCATTTATTGTCAATCACCTTATGATAGAGTGCTTTGACTTGCAACCTACGCGCGATGGTTATTACATTGTGCATGATATGAAAGAACTTTGTGATACTATAAACATCACTCGTATCATATAGTTCCTGAAAGCAGTAAATCTTTACTCTAAAATTTGACTTTTATGCTATGACCTTTTGCAGTTTTATGCAATATATATACCGTCCCATTTTAATACCTTTTCATCCTTTTTCATTAACATAGAACATTTACCTCTCCCGTTGATTCGGAAGCTTTATTTTGAACCATTACCATCTTATCGTTTTTAATTTCAATCATCTGTTCTTTTTTATCGCTAGTCGATATAGGACCTTTCATAAATTTTAAAAGATTACATACTTTTTTTGTGCGGCAAATACCAATATCTTACCATTTTACTTTGGGCTGTTTGATTTTCTATGTCGCTGGTCGATGTTAAACCTTTCTTTTTTCCAAACATATAACCTATTGTATGGCGCTAAATAACCTAAAGGTCCTGGTGCGCCGTTAAAATTCAAGCAAACAAACAAACAAACATTAATGTTTGCTAACTTCTCAGTTTGCTCATTTTCAATAAGGGTAGAACACGACAATAAGTCGTACATAACACAGAGCGTCGAGGAGATATCATAAGCAGAATCTGTTTTTCCGTTATAATGCTCATCAAACTGTTTCTGTACACATGATTTGCTATCAAACCTCTCATTCGCACTGTTTCCTTTCTTATATTATTGTGACAGACGTTCATTACAACCGTTTCAAGACAAAACCAAAGCAAGGATACATCATACGTGACAATACTTGGTCAGTAGTGGTCAGCAACTTGTAATAAAGATGTGGCACTAGTAGAGCAGCAGAGAGGGTGGACAGACCGAAACTATTTCGAGCAAACCAAAACTATTTCAATCAAAATCCTAAAGGATTTCAAAAAGGGGAGACGACTTGTTTCAACCGAATATTTGATCAAGTTCGATACGATATCTTGATCTAGGATCATGAGAATTTATCGTTTAAAATCCATGTGGGATTGGCTGAATGTGACTAAAGAAATTTCTAAAGAGATTATAATCCATATCTCCACTGCACCAAGTCTTGTGAATATTTGGTAGCATATGTATGACAACTCCATTGAATACAGCAATAATATTGCAGTTATCGTTGAGTGACATATTTCACATCGGATTTGTATGCCTACGTCTGGAAAATATCCGAGCGGGATTCTTTTGATTGTCTAACATGACATCATCATACACGACTCAATTGTTAATACTTCCGTCAATAACATCACTGCTCGATGCTTCCTCGATATCGGTTATAAACTCAATAATATCCTCATCGATTTCCGATTTTGCTTTTTCGTTATAATCATTTAACACCTCGTAACATCGTCTACACTCGGGGCTACTAAATACAACTGATCCCATTTCATCCATCTCGTTATTAAACTAAGTAGCAGTTGTGTCTTGCCACTTCCAGATGGTCTGATTATAATCATGCGAATAGAATTTGGTAGCTCTGCATGGTGCTTAAGTGGTTCTCGTGTTTTTGTCGCCGAAAAATCAATTACATTCATGTAATTATAAATAAAGTATGGATCTATAGTGTGTGAAATGTAAGAAGCGTACTAGCACTAATGACTTGACGACGATTACAACTAAAAATAACAAATCAGCACTTGCTGGCAAGTGTGTAAATGTGGTACCAACAAATTTAGATTTGTTTCCCTTGATAAAATCAAGGATTTAAAACAAACGATGAGGTGATATTGCAGCCAAGTTTGTAAAATTACCAGGAACACCATGGGTAAAATATCCAAGAGAAAAACACCTTCCAGGGTATAGTTATTGTGGACCCGGGTCCAGACTCGATGATAAAAACCAACCCCGACCTGGAGAGTATCGAATAAACTCCATTGATAAGGCGTGCATGCTCATGATGTTGCTTATAAAAGCAGTTATCTGCAACATAGACATATCGCAGATGTGAACTTGATTCATGCGTTAAATTCTATCACTGATAAATCATTCAAAGAAAAATTGGCTTCATGGTTGATAAAATCGGCGATGAAAATTAAATTGATGTTAGGTGTCGGTAATTAATAACATCATGGAATCTATTTATTATTCCCCAAAATGATACTGGAGGGGTAAATCAGCAACCAGTAAACTGGCTAGCGCCGCAAAAGTGAAAAATACTACGGCAGTGGATTGGTTATCCAAACAAATTTATCTACCACCGCCTAAACACATTTTTTTCTCGCATTTTGATGTCAGCGCACCTAATGAGGTTCATGAAGCTGATATATTATTTCTGCTGTATGATGGTGTTTACAAGTTCGCGCTGACCGTAGTTGATGTTGCTAGTAGATACAAAGAAGCAGAACCTCTGAAAATAAAATCATCAACTGAAGTGGCTTCTGCTTTTGAAAGGATTTATCGACGAGGTCCTCTGAGTTGGCCAAATCTATTACAAGTTGATCCTGGCAAGGAATTTCAAGGTGCAGTGTTATCAATAATGAAGCATCATAATGTCACCATCAAACGAGGACATACTGCACTACATCAGGCAATTGTTGAACGATTTAATCGGACACATGCTGAGCGGTTATTTGGATATCAATACGAGAAGGAATTTATTCAGGATAAACGATCTCGTGAATGGGTCAAGAGATTATCCTGCGTAATTACCGCGCTGAATTATGAGATTAATCGAAAAATTAAAATGAAACCTAACAGCGCGATTTAAAAAAAATATACACCTGTAAAGCCGTAAAATGATTTTTCAATACAACCAATACTCGGCAATGTCACTGTTAGGTATACATATATATGAACCAGGAGAGCTCGAAGGCGGCAAAAATAGAGCTACTGATCATATTTGGAGTATTACTGCACATAAAATATCTAGTATAACGAGATCTATGGGTAGACCGCCAGTCTATAAGTTGGATTCAACTCCTCCTCAGCGAGGATTTACTCGTGAACAACTACAAGTAATACCCGATGATACTCTATTACCGCCGCTTGGTCTTAATTATCACCTCTGCATCTGTTGCACTCAAGACAAGTCAGCATCACATTATCTCTGGTATGACTTATGCTGCTATTTGTTCTGTCTACGGTAAATTGGCGAGGATCTTTTTTCGACCAACACCAACGAATTATACTATTGCAACTCATGCAGTGATTATTCTGTTGTTGTTTCAGTGTTATTATAAATTCGGCATCAATGTCAAATTTTCTGTTATTTGTTTTGTCCTGTTTATAACGAGAGAGTTTTTTTCTGATTATGTCATCGCTGACAATGTCACTTATTGTAGTGTTATTATAGTCTACAACACTGATATCAACCAACACAATATCATTTGACTCTAGAATCTGCTCTTTTATCCCTGACTCTGTCAGGCCTGGAATATCAACTTCGATATTTTGTCTTCGTGTATCCTTGTGTCTATAACACAATGGCACTGAAAGTGTTGCAAATTTTTCTTTTTATGTTAAATAACTTCATCTCAAATGTATCTCTGACTATCTTTCTACTTGCCACTATCAAATCGTTTGGTCTCCACGCTTCCCAAAAATCATTTAATGGAGTTTCTGAAATTATTTCACGCGCTATTTCACACTGAATTCTATCTGGTTGTAATCTAATTAGTTTCTTGAACTCGCGTAATTCATTATCAAGCGATCTATGATCAGTACTTATGTCTTCATAATAGTCTACAAAATTCTTCAACCAACAAATGGTGGTGGTTGACCATGATCGCCACACATTATCACTTTTGTATTCGCTGGCAAAAACCAATAAAGAGATCTTTGTAATACATCTAACGACACTGTGCATATCTCATCCCAAATGAAGATTTCAGGAATATATTTCTCGCCCATTCAATCTGGAGTAAATGCGTCACCTTTCCATCGAAGAAAACTGTGATAAGTGTAAGCATTAATTCCTCGCTGTTTCATCTCTCTTTCAAGTCTTTGTGTTGCTGTTAGCACAATCATGTTTGATTTCTCTCGAAATAATTCGATTGTA
The DNA here is from genome assembly GCA_029339505.1 of Unio delphinus. Lineage (NCBI taxonomy): Eukaryota > Metazoa > Mollusca > Bivalvia > Unionida > Unionidae > Unio > Unio delphinus. The sequence continues at coordinate 4,768,387 of JAQISU010000095.1, read as the reverse complement.
CGAGTCATCTTCCCTGACCCACCACAGCCGTTTAAATAACTGGTTTTATATCTGCATATTGGATCGGAAGACGACAGTGCAATAGATAGTTCTGATATCTGATTATTTTTGAAGTAATTGTTTTCAATTGTAACATCTGCTGATTTGGAGTAATGACGCAGCATTTCTTTTTAATTCTCCATCATCCCTAACTCTCGTTTGAATTAGTGAATTCAGCCACTGCTTCTTTATGTTTTACGTCTATATAAAATGAATCAGTGGCGACTCTAACTGCAGTGTCGGGAAATCTATTTGTCATCGAAAGTAAATTAATAGAAGCATAAGCCAGCATAGACAACCTTAAGTACGTATATTGAGGATTTTCTCAATCTGAGTAAGTAACAATTGTACCTAATTTGGTTCCATCGGACAAGAAAGCGTCTTTGCGATCGACGAATATACCTCTAAATGTTACATCTGCGATTATAAAATCGTATTCGGCATCATCTATAATCAACCGCGAAGAATATCTTGTATGGTCTTTTCTTCCAACCCAATGTGAATTTACCAATTATTCTTTTACATAAATTTTTGCGTGTTTATTTCTAACTTCAAAGGTTTCTTTGGACCATTTCACGATATATTCTTTGTCGAAACGGGAATTGTTTTTTGTTTTCAGTGATTATACTATGAAGACTATCGGGTTGTGGTAACCAGATTTCTGTTTGTTTCCGATATGATATAATTGCTTCACTGACAATCAGCGATATCAGCATTTTAGAATCAATCATATACCGTAATAACACTGTTGGTATCCAGTGTTTTTTAGAGATGTGTCTAACAAACCAGACATAACAGCATGGATGAAGTCCTTTAGTCAATTCAAATGATATCACACGAGCGAATCAGGTGAGATCAAAATCAGGCAGTGGTCCATTAATCCCAACACAGGTCATTTCATGTGTGGGATGTCCAAATCGTTTAAAATACTCAAAACACTCTCCGTATCCGAGACAACTCCCTGGATAGCACGCAATCATATCAACCGAAATAATACTTTTGGGGTCGTATTTTGTATTCTATAATCCACCATGGCTATAATTAACACAACTATGTTAGATATCAGAGAGAAATGCTGCTCTTGTTGGTTTCGATAGATTTCTCTTTCTCGTAAAATGAGCTGCAACTGACGAAATTGTAAAGCAGTTTGTTTTTAATTGTTTGTCTTAATCCGTTGAAAAATCACTAGCTAGTTTTTTTCTCATTGTGGAAGGCTTCAGTACGGTATAATTCATCAATGGGTTTTACAAATTGATCAAATTTACCCTCTTCGTTTTCAAAACTGTGAAGTAACCACTGACGCAGGATCGTTTTTACTTGACTGAGAAATGAAATCAAATAAATTTCCCGTGTAATATTTTACGGTTCTATTCCGTGGATATATTGTTACCGCGGATGTCCACGCGTGTGCATTATTGGCAATAATTATGATTGGAGATCCTCTCGATTTATATTTCGAGTCGTATAATATCTCACCTGTTACTGTCTCTACGGATTTTTGAAATTTTAGTATCCGCTCTAACGCGGCCACATTTGGAATTGTTGCTCCGCTCTCCTTCATTGTTAATCCGTCAATTTGTTTCCACGCAACACATTTGTAAAATGCTCTATTATTCATTCTGCTACACAATTCAACGACGAATATTTCATGGGTTTTAATTTTTCAATACTCGGTTTATCACTTTTGAAACTACGATAACTCCTTTGTTGTAGTCACACATCTCACTGAGTATGACAGTAACTGCTCTGTATCTACCACCAACAGCAGGAAGTCGTGTTACACGAGCTCTGAAGTGTATGTCAACTACGGATTGTCTGGTTAAGCCAAGATGTTCCACTGAAAAATAATAGATGAGATATAATTTCCTAAAATCCAACTGTGATATTTGCAGACCAATATCCACATTATTATCGCGTCCCATAAATGTCAAAACAAGGATACGCGTGTGCTACTTGGTTGGTTCTATAATCAAGTAAAATATTTTCGGATTGTTCTTGTTGGCCATTTATCCTAAACGATAGTTCAATAAAACCCAATTGGACGAATGAGAGTAATTGATGCACCAGTGGAAAATATGTTGACAATTAGATCAATCTCGTATTAAAAAAAATGTCATATAGTCATGTTAGTGTTACGTTAACTCCTGATCAAATTAAAAAATTGCAATCGGAATCAGCTAATAAATGTGGAACTACGATTTCGCTGAAACACAATCAGATGTTTGGTGGTCAGAATAAACTGACATTGACAACTCGTCAGATAAAACACTTCAATGATGCCATCAAAGATAAATAAAGGTGTTCAGGTCACTCTCTTGCAGCCGCTATTAAGAACATGATCAAATCAGGTGGTATGTTCCCACTTTTCGCTGCGTTACCAGCGTTGATTACGGCAGCGGACCCAGCGGTAGCAAAAGCTGCCGCGCTAGGAGCTGTTGGTACAGCTGCAGAGATGGCACTAAAGAAAGCTACCGGAGAGGGATACAAAAAATGAAACGATCATAAAAGGGTCTAAGACTACCAGGAACTCCGTATTTACGGTACAGCGGATTCTATATGCGATTATCATGGCTTGAGACTAGGAATAGTTTACTAACTCGAGAACCGAAGGTTCCATCGCAGATATCGCCGACGTCAAATTTTGATTTACTCCATGCTACTAAAGAAACTGGCGATAAAAATCTTTAGAGATGACTTTATGAGAGATCAATTACCACAACAACCACACAACGCTGAAACCGGTATCATTAATCTCGATAACATCAGCGGACCTGGAACTCACTGGGTTGCATACGCGATTGATAAGCGTGCAATTGCTTGTTTCGATTCATATGGAGTAGCACCCCCGAAAGATATTATGACCTATATAAACCGCTTTAAAACTCTTCTCTGGTATTCCACGTTACCAACACAGAAAATGAATGACCCACAAACATGCGGTATAGAAGTATTAAATGTACGCAACGATATGTCATCATCGGGAAAACCACCACATAAAACCCTACACGAATATACGAGTAATCGCTTTTAAGAGAGAAATAATGTAAGATAACATAATTTATATTTGGAGGAGATCTTTACCAAGCCTGAAAAAACCAACCACGGAAATATCTGCAACCGGTGATGTAAACAAATAATTGAAGATAAAATATCCGAGATGTTAAACCTCGCAAGTGTTGATCCCAATGAAATAGTTGTATTTCAAGATCGTCAGGATAAATTCAAAACTAGTATTGTTTCCCTATATGATATCTTAGTTAAACAACGCGACGCAGTAGAAGATACTATCGCGTTGTTTTCCGATCAGGGTAAACTCAAACCGGGTGTACTTGTTTCAACTATTTTGGATAGAACTAACAATTTAAAACCATTAAAAAAAAACAACGCGATGAATATGACGACCATATAACTAAATTTGATCGGTTTTCTGAATTACAAAGAAATAATTGACAATCTTGACAAACCTCTATTAGATTTCTTTGGTAATCCACCGGAGACCACACCGAAACTCACGGACATAAAAACCTACATGGATCATTTGCCATAGTTGCGGTCCTATTTTGATGCTCATATCAAACAATTTATTATGTTACCTAAAATTCTTAAAAAAACCGATGATGTCGTCGATTAATTTTTTTGTTAAAAATACTAAACCAGAAGAAATCAAAACAGATTTTGCTTGTATTATTACGAAACTTGATGAAATAACAGCGATTAATCGGCGAAAAGAAGTTGTTCGCGAAGATATTAAAACGACCAACGATGCCATCAGGGATGATCTACCGAGGATGATAGAAAAACTTGAAAAAAAGAATCCCTCACGAACAAAAATATATCGTAAATAATGTGTACGCGATCCAACACGGATCATTTACGTGGACACCATCCACTAACATATTAAATATCATCGCGGCCGTCAAAGGTATTTCTCGATTAACAATTTAATATTTCATCAACGAGTTCATCTGGGGTGAACAATATGATATAAGCGATCATCGACAAAGGAACAACTGAACGATTCACAATAGCATCCACTGATAATAATTTGGCTAGGGTTTCAGTAACATGGTATGTGGAATTCGTAGCGGATTTAAGTAAACAACTGAATTGAATTCGCCTGTAAATTTGACTCCAACAATTTGAAATCTGTTGTAAAAAATAAAATGTCATCATCGGCAACGTCACAACAGTATCGCTATGATCGTCAGAGAATTTCAAACTAAACTATAAACACTTACTGAGGAATATCAAGTAAAAATAAAAAAGAAATAATGCTGTTGATGTTGCCGTGTACTCGGTATCAGGTGTTTTCACCGGAGGTGGTATAATACTCTCCTCGGTGACAATTATTGCCCCAATAGCTGTTCCAATTTGTATATCAAATAACAAAAAAATATAATCATGCAGCCAGCGTAAACTACTAGACTACGTAATTAAGTTAGATGTTGTGTCAACCGCATACTCCCAATTATCTTCGATGATATCATTCTCCCTCGATGATACATTAATATCCGATAATGAGTTTTCAGAATTGGTACGTGTTTATGATTCCGCGATATCAAAATTAGAAAAACAACACGAATATAATAACAATGGCAACATCGCAAGAACTACTTCAACGAATAGCGGAAAATACCACACCTGTGAAAACCAGCATGGTCTCAATAACCTCAACAGCAGCAGAGGGGGCGAATCAGACAACTTTTTTTTGTTTTTATTTTTGATTATACCCCCTCCAAAATAACACTAGACCCTTCTCGCGAAAAAATAAGTCTCCGACCCTTGTCTGAAAACATTCGCGTTTTCGTTGATGTCGCAACGTCGTTGTCACTCACCCCCTCTGCTGCTAGAACTTTCAGTTCTAGGTTTACGGTGATTTTAACCGAATATTTGATCCAGTCCGATACGATATCGTGTCCTAGGGTCTGCTAAATTTATTGTCACAAATCCGTGTGGTTTTGACTGAGCGTGACTAAAGAAATTTCTAAACTGATTATGATTCATATCACCGCTGCACCAAGTTTGATGAATATTTCGTAGCGTATGAGTATCAACGCCGTTAAATACACACAACACATTGCAATTATCTCTGATCACTTTTGGTATTTGTGTGTATCGTTGAGTGACATAGATCACATCAGTGTTTTTATGCCTGCCTCGGGAAAATATTCTAGCAGGATTTTTTTGATTATCTAACATGATATCATCGTATACCACTAAATTGTTAATACTTCCATCGATGTCTTCCACGGAAGGGGCTTCCTCTATATCAGTAATAAACTCAATAAAATCTTCATCGATTTGAAATTCTTTTGCTTTCTCGTTAAAATCCTTTAGCACTTCATAGCATCGCTGATCGTCTACACTCGGGGCTATTAAATACAATTTGTTCCATTTCATCCATCTCGTTATCAAATTAAGTAGCAGTTGTGTCTTTCCGCTTCCAGATGGTCCGATTATAATCATTCTAATTGAATTCGGCAACATTTCATGATGTTTAATAGGTTCCCGTCGTCGGGTAGCTGAATAATCAATTATATTCATGCCGTTATATATAAATTATGGATCTATATTGTGTGAAGTGTAAAAAACGTACTGGCACAGATGACTTGACGACGATTACAACTAAAAATAACCGATCAGCGCTTTCTGGTAAATGCGTACAATGTAGTACAAAGAAATTTAGATTTGTTTCTAAACCCAAGGAACTCAAGGAACCTTTAAAAAAAAACGAGGAGGTGATATCGCAGCCAAATTAGCAAAACTCCCTGGAACTCCATGGGCAAAATACCCTGGAGAAAAGCACCTTCCAGGATATAGCTACTGTGGACCGGGAACAAGACTTGATATCAGACTCAATGATCAAAATCAGCCCCGACCCGGTGAGGAACCAATAAACGCTATTGATAAGGCCTGTCACCTTCATGATGTATCTTATAAAAGCAGTAATCTGCAGCACAGGCATCTAGCAGATGTGAAATTAATTCATGCGTTAAATGCTATTTCTGATAAATCTTTCAAAGAAAAATTGGCTTCCTTTTTGATAAAATCGGCTATGAAAAGTAAATTGATGTTAGGTGCTGCTAATTAATAACAACATGGAATCTATTTATTATTCCCCAAGAGGATACTGGAGGGGTAAATCAGCAATCCATAAACTCGCTAGTGCTGCAAAAGTGAAAAAAACCACTGCGGCTCATTGGTTATCCAAACAGGCACTATGGCAAATTTATCTACCACCGCCTAAACAAATCAATTTCTCGAATTTTGATGTGACCGGACCCAATGAAGTTCATCAGGCTGATCTATTATTTCTGCCACATGATCGTGGTTACAAATACGCATTAACCGTAGTTGATATTGCAAGTCGATACAAAGAAGCAGAACCGTTAAAAACAAAATCAGCCACTGAAGTGGCTTCTGCATTTGAAAGGATTTATCGAAGGAGTCCTCTGCACTGGCCAAATCTATTACAAGTTGATCCTGGCAAGGAATTTCAGGGTGCAGTGTTATCTACAATGAAATATCACAATGTCGCTATCAGACGAGGGCATACTGCACTGCATCGTGATCAGGCCATTGTAGAACGATTTAATAAAACCCTTGCTGAGCGGTTATTTGGATATCAATACGCAAAAGAATTCATCCAAGAAAAAAGATCCCGTGAATGGGTTAAAAGGTTACCAGCTGTGATTACTGCACTGAATAACGAGATTACTAGAACCATCAACATGAAACCTATCAATGCGATTAAAAAGAAGTCAATACCTGAAATGGAAATTCAAAAAGATTTTAGCGTTTCCCAACCAATTCTTGGTAGTAATGTCATTGTGAGGTACTTATACGAACCAGGAGAGCTTGAGGGTGGCACAAAAAGGGCTACTGATCCTATTTGGAGTGTTACTGCACATAAGATATCTAGTATAACACGATCTACGGGTAGACTTCCAATCTATAAACTGGATTCAACTGCCCCTCAACGGGGTTTAACTAGACAACAATTACAAGTGATACCTGAGGATACTCAATTACCACCGCATGGGCTTAACTAGCACCCTTGCGTCTATTGCACTCAAGACAAGTCAACATCACATTATTTCTGACATGACCGAGATTGTTATTTTTTCTGTCCACGGTGAATTGGCGAGGATCCTTATCCGAATACTGCCAACGCATTATACAATTGCAACTCGCGCAGTGATTATTCTGTTGTTTCTTCAAAGTGATTATTAATTCAGCATCAATATCAAATTCTCGTTGTTTTTTTTTGTCTTGTTGTTTGTAACCGGAGAGTTTTTTTATCAATAATATCATTATCATCACCAATGATTTCATTATCATCACCAATGATTTCATCATCGCCACCAATGATTTCATCATCGAAGACAATTCTTCGAAGTTGATTTATTTTTCGTACTCTAGACACTGCGAGATAGACTAAATTCGACCATTCTATGCGATTATCTACTATCCAAACAATTGTATCCGATATAGTCAATCCCTGTGAAGAGTGTATTGTTGCTGCATAACCTAGCGTCCATGGGGATTTATTAGCACGCAATGCATCTTCAACGACATTGATATCAACCAGCACAATATCATTTAATACGAGAATCTGTCTTTGAAATCCTTCGGATTTTGGTCCTGGAATATCAACTTCGATGTTCTGTTTTCGTGTATCCGATGGCCTATAACATAACGGTACTGGAAGTGTTGCAAATTTTTGTTTATGCAATTCAAATAACTTCATCTGAAGTGTGTCCCTGACTATTTTTCTACTTGCAATGATTAAATCATTTGGTCTCCACGCTTCCCAAAACTCATTCATGGGAGTTTCCGAAATTATTTCACGGGCTATTTCACACTGGATTCTATCCGGTTGTAATCTAATTAATTTCTTAAACTCTTTTAATTCATTATCAAGTGATCTATGATCAGTATCAATTTCTTCATAATAGTCTACAAAACCCTTTAGCCATTCATGGGGAGATGCACCGACAAATGGTGGTGGTTGGCCGTGATCACCGCACATGACGACTTTTGTATTCTTCAATAACAACCACTCAAGAAATATTTTTAAGACATCTTCGGACACTGTGTCTATTTCATCCCAAATGATAATTTCAGGAATAAATTTCTCTCCCATGCGCTCAGGAGTCCAATTATTTCCCATTTCATCTAAAGAAACTATGATAAGTGCAGGCATTTACCCCTCGTTGTTTCATCTCTCTGGCGAGTCTGTGAGTCGGTGTTAGCACAATCATGTTAGAAACGCTAGCGTTTCCACGACGGAATAACTCAATTACCCGGGTTGTTTTTCCTGACCCACCACAGCCGTTTAAATAAACTGTTTTATATCTACAGATTGGATCAGAAATCGGTGGTGCACTAGAAAATTCTGAACACTGATTGCTTTCTAAGTAATTATTTTCAATGGTAACATCTGCTGATGGAATATAATCATGAAGCATTTCCTTCTTAATTCTCCATGACCCCCAATTCTCGTTGCCAGTAGCCTTAAAATCAGCCATTTTGCTATTTATGTAAAATGAGTCAGTAGCAACTCTAACTGCGGTGGTAGGAAATCTATTGATCATTGAAAACAGATTGATAGAAGCATAACCAAGCATAGAAGCTCTCAAATATGTGTACTGCGGATGGTATCCATCAGTGTAAGTAACAATTGTACCCAATTTGGTTCCATCGGACATAAATGCGTCCTTACGATTGACATATAAGCCCCTATTCGTTAAATCTTTGATTACAAAATCGTATTCAGCATTGTCTATAATCAATCGTGAAGAATATCTCGTATTATCATCTTTGCCACCTTGGGTAAATTTACCGATTATTCTTCGTCCAAGATCTTTTGCTTCATTGTTTCTGATTTCAAATAACTGTCTGGACCAATCCATGATTTGTTGTTCATTAAAATCAGGAAACAGTTTTCGCTCTTCGCTAATTATTTTTTCTAGATCAGGTTGTGGTAACCAGACTGATTTCTGTGCTCGATAGGATATAATTGCTTCACTGACAATTAATGATTTTAACATCTTACAATCAAGCATATACCGTAATAACACTATTGGCATCCAGTGTTTTTCAGACATGTGTTTACCAATCCAAAGATAACTACACGGATGAAGTCCTTCAGCCATTTCAAATGATACTACACAAGCGAATCCGGTTAAATCGAAATGTGGCAGTGGTCCATTAATAGCAACACGGGTCATTTCGTGTGTAGGGTGTCCAAATCGTTTGAAATATTTCTCACACTCTCCATACCCAAGAAAACTTCCTGGATAACATGCAATCATATCAACTGAAATAACGGTATCAGCGGTGTATTTTGTGTTCCATAATCCTCCATGGCTGTATTCAAGACAGGACAATTTGACATCTGATAAGAACTCACTTCGGGTTGGTTTCCACGCGTTTTTCTTCCTAGCAAAATGTACTACAACTGATGGAAGTGTAAAACAGTTTGCTAATAATTGATCGTTGTCTTCCCCCAGAGAACTCTGGGGAGAAAATTCACTAGCTAGTTGTTTCATTTGATTATGTAGCTCTTCAGTACGGTACAATTCTCCGTTGGGCCTTACAAACTGATCAAATCTACATTCTTCGTCTGAAGTACTATGAAATAGCCACACTGACACAGAATCGTTTTTACTCAAATGGTAAATAGCATCAAATAATTTCTGCTCTGAATAAAACTCTACGGTTCCAAACAGATATTTTACGGTTCTATCCCGTGGGAATATTGTTACTGCAGATGACCACGCGTGTGCGTTATGATCAATAATTTCAATGGGAGCTCCCTGTGATTTATATTTCGATTCGTATAATACTTCTCCGGTGATTGTCCTTACCGATATTGGAAATCTCAATGATGTTTCTAATTTGGCTATATCTTGAATTGTTGCCCCATGCTGTTTCACTGTCAGTTCCCATTCGGTTATTTTTTTTCGTCTTAGATCAGTTAGTTTATTTCCCCGGGACGCATTTGTGAAGTGTTCTATTATTCGTGTTGCTACACAATTGAGCCCTGTCGAATATTTCATGGGTGCTAGTTTTGAAATATCAGGTTTTTCATTGAGCGGATATATCCCGTAAACAACTACTGTGACAGGATAAGATCTTTCGTAGTAGGGTTTATCAAGTCCAGTCAAAATTCCTGGTTTTGAATCCGGAGTCACAGTGACAGTTTTTTTGTCCTTAAGAATAGGCTCGTATTTGTCCCTAATGATCCATTTTCCATTATCACGGATAAGGAATTTTATTCGAAAAAAATTTCTTTCTTCCCCAAGACGTGAGATTATCACTGCTGCTTTTTCATCATTCATGGTAGCGTCAACAACACCATCAATTCGAAATGTTGACCAACAATGAGCTGCCCCATCACGCTTGAATTCATTAAAACAGTCTCTGATTTTACTAATCAAGGTTCTATCAAGAATTTTATTCTTTGGTGTATCAGAAACTCTATCAAGATTGAATTGAACACTTTTCCAAGGCGCAATTTTCGATAATCTCTCGAACTCCTCCATACTATAATTAAAACAAGCATTTAAATGAAAGATTTAAGTATAATGAATCATTGCAAATGGCTTATGATTGGATCAGTGACACCGTGTAACAAATCATGCAGAAATGAATTCTGTTGGTATCATATGCAAAGCTTTCGTCGTGGAAGCCTTGGTCCGTTACCCTGTATTCGATGTGGGGTTGGGGTCAGGGGGAAGTCGCAATTATGCGTTATGTGTGGCGGCAAACGATACAGGGAACTAAAACGCTATTATGATAAAAGAATAAAAAATACTGTCATTGACCCCAACGATGACAAAATAATAAAGACTGCTCAAGATTATATACAGAGACTTATAATTAAACCAAACAATGAATTAGAAAAATAGTGTTATTATACAAATGAACCAAGAATTCAGACCTCACCCCTCCGTGCTTGTTAATTATGAAGCATTCCGTAATGGTATTATCAGAAAATTCGATTTTCGTATGTGTCTATAACACCAAGGGAGACAACTCTTAAATGATATAACCAAGGGAGTTATCATTGTGATTTAGCTTCTGAGTATTGTTTTATAGGAAAAGAAAATATTTCTTTTTTTTTAGTGTTTAAGTCAAATATTCTGTCTCACGTGCGACTAATGCGTATTTCATAAACATAGGATGTGATCCGGAGATGCAGGCGTTACAGGATAACACACGTGTATACTTTCTCCCTTAGATTGTGTTAACTTGTTTAATGGGTATTGTGATTCAGCGCTGGGCATTGTTTTGTAAGAAAAGAAATGTTTTCAAACAATTATATTCTTTGTTCTAGTGTTTAAGTCAAATATGCTGTCTCATTTAAATACTGTGAAACACCATTAATAAGTAATTCAAGAAAATAAAATAGCATACCTTGCGGATTGATGTATTAATTCCCTTTATATACTCTCTCCCTTAGATGGTGTCGAGTTGATAAGGGGGGGGGGGGAAATAACAACCCCTCCCACCTACTCATATATGTTTCTACTATTATGTGCAAATATAAGTGTTTTTAAATGTCTGTATGTAGTGAGTGTGGTGAAAATGTGTGCATGAGTGACGGGTGCTGGGGGGATTTGACATCATTTGTATAATTTAATATGTAAATATTGAATAAAGATTTAAAAAAAAAGAGGATGCCGACATGGCACCTATAAAAGATGTACAAATGCTACATCTATAAAAATTACATTACAGTATGGCGTGGGTTATTTCCCCCTAAATTGTGATTCAGCGGCTTGGGATATAATTAATTAGAAAAGAAATCAAATATAAAATGTTTTCAAACGATTATATTCTTTTTTTTTAGTGCTTTATGCAAATATTCTGTCTCATTTTAATACTGTGAAGCACCATTAACAAGTAATTCAAGAAAATAAAATAACACACTCTGTGGATTGAAGCTGCTGTATTAGTCGCCTTATATACTAAATGAAAGGTTTAAAGCTGGGGCTTTCAAGGCCAATTCGACCAGTCAAAAAATAACCCACGCCATTGACACGTGTGCGTGGTTGACTTTTACTCAATCATGCAACCGGGTTTAATTTCATGGGTTGCTTTGATTGGTCGAATTGGCCTTTGAAAATCAGCCCCGTCGTTTCATGTTTGTGATGTCTGTGCCGTCCCATCATCATTACATCATCATTGAATTATAATCCATCCTTAATTAAGTTAATTAAGTATATGTATACCTACAATCTGAATGGAGATATATACGGTATTTGTGCTGTCCTTAATTAAGTTAATTAAGTATATGTATACCTACACTTTGCCACAACACTCGAGTGGAAATATATACGGTATTTGTGCTGTCCTTAATTAAGTATATGTTGTGACGTCACCCCAAGCATATCTTCTGGGCGGTCTAAGATGGCGTTTGCCACGTTAGGCCTCCCTTCCGGAGATGTATGTTTCGGGTTTCCCTTTGGCTTACTTGGATGTGAAGGCAACCAAGGAGTTCCAAAGATGTGTTGTCGTATATATGTAACCTCTAGGTCATTTCACGTAAACATACCCTCTTGTGATTCTAACCCGTTATTTGACGAGTTAGATTCACTCTTAGGGGAATATGTTTCCGGTGAATGTAAATATAAATGACCTAAAATAAATAACATCCATGGATGTAATTAGCTCTCCGTCACATTTGGGTAGCCCCGTATGGTGTTCAAAAATGAATTACCGGCCAAATAGTGTCAAATCGAGATCGAAGAAATCTCAGAAAAAAATGGAAATACTCATAGAAAGAACCCTATGAAAGACACAGTGGCCTATATCAAGGGGGCCAAATGACTGATAACCGCTCATCATGGTTGTTATTTATTTTTGTCTGCATTTATATTTATATATACAGACTGAATTTTAAAAAAGATAGTTATATATACAGACTGAATTTTAAAAAAGATATTTATATATACAGACTGAATTTTTAAAATATTAACGGCTCTTTTATTTTTGAAAAATGAATTAGAAATATGTATTATCATATATGAATTCTGAAATTATGAATAGCATCATAGTTGAAATTGGAAAATTGAAAAATCAGAATATTAAATTGTCAGATGGGTTAAATCCTGATCAAATCAAGTCGGATTTTCAGGATATAGAATACGGAGTTAGCACTAACAAGTATATGTTACCAAAGAAATATGCACTCATCAAAAAAATTCAAAATTCTATTCGAGACTCTCTTGCATTTTCCAGTGAAGTAGATGTGTTTGTTCCGTTATATACTATCGTGGAGGGAATACGAAAAGAATTGGGTAACGAATATGAATTGAAAAAGGAAGTTAATTCTAAAATTAGAAACTTACGAGCGTTAATTCAAGAAAATGAACTATTTTGATTGACCGACCCTCAAAAGATTTTGTCAGACAGTAAAATCTCCTTGAGATTTTCATTTTTTTTGTCATTTTTTGATTGAATCAGTGAAAATATTTCACACTGCGAAAATAAAATAGAATCCTAACTTTTAAGAACTTTTTCCCATGTAAAATCGACTACTTGACCCTACGAGGTTTTTTGATGAAAATCGATGAAAAATGACCAAACATCACTGAAAACAGGCAAAAATTGATGAAAAATGGCTAAAAATCATCAAAAATGAGTTTTAACAGCTTTTCCTTATGGAAAATCCATGTAAAATCGACTACTTGACTGTAAAATCTCTTTGAGATTTTCAACTGAAAACCACCAAAATGGCACCAAAACAGGCAAAATCAATGGATAAAAAATAAAAATATTTCACAGCAATAAAAAATTGGACCGTTAAGGATGGAATCATCGATGGGAAAAATTGTTTTACAATTGAAAAATTGTTTCTGATTTCAAATAATGGTCAATGAAGCATTAACGACCCGATTTGCTCGTGAGCGACTAGATGCAATTAAGAAATTTATACCAATTCGTGACTCTGTCAGGAATAAACTGCAACAACGACAGAGTTTACAAACTGATTTTGCTCTGGGGTCTGAAGAGTTGTTTAAACCAGTAACCACAGCAACGAAAGGGGTAGAGCGTGCTTTACTGGGAGATGGTCCCGAGACGGGAAAATCTGTTATTGGTGAACTTGAAAAAATAGCAGCGAAAACTGAACAAACAAAACAAATAGAATCAAAGAGAACAGTAGATGATTTACGCATGAGATTTAACGAAGAAGGATTAGCAGCAATTGATGAGACTGATCCAACAGAAATTCCTACGCTTGTTGTTACGTCCTATGAAGACAGAAAAAAAATGTTGAAACCAGAACATCATAAGTTTGTTAAGAATTTCACTCACTGGGCTGATATATTCTATAAAATCAAAACTGGAAAAAGTCAAAAAAAGACAGATAGTGCATCATACATTGAATATATCAGGATGGTGGATCACGTGTATAATCAATACGAAGAGTTTAAACAACAACAAAAACCGCCAAGATTGCAAAGAAAGCGACAGCAACCTGCAAAGAAAATATCTTTTTCACCTAAAAAACAACAACTACCACCTGATGATGATGATGATGATACTCTTGATTATTTACAAACCACGGATACAGACAAACTAGATGAAGCAACTGGTTATAGCGGAAGTGGATTAGGAAATCCAAGGATTGGAAACACTTGTCCTGATAGTGTTATCAATGATATATCACGATTAGATGTTCTCATCGGAGGAAAACGAGCTGGAAATAACTCTCCAGAAATAATTAATGAAGCAGCTGATATCTGTAAACGGTTATTTGCCGGCGGTATCATGGATATCAAAACATATCGAGATTTCATTGACGAGTTAGCAAATGGGTATCATAGCGATTAAATAACAATTGAAAACACTATTGGTTTTATAATAATGATCGTACACTACAATCATGATAAACCAACCCTCGTCTATGTAGTTAATTCACGGTTTCCAGTTTATAGAGCATACTACGGAGATGGTCTCGGCAAGACCATTTTAGGATTCTTTTCAAGAACGGCCCCAAAAGTGATGCCGTTAGCTAAACAACTAGGAATGAAAGCCATTGATGTTATTCGTGATAAGGGTATTAGTACTGTTGGAGATCTTGCCGGGAAAGCGTTTTCAACTGCGAAGGATAAGATAACATCATTAGTGAGACGAAAAGAGAAACAGGTACCATTGCCATCTACAGCAGAGATGCCTGCAAGTGTTAGTAAAATTATAAATAACGCAGTAGATGAAAAACTAGCGTCGATGGTAAATCAAGAGGACCAAAATAATATGACAGCAAACATGATAGCAGGAAGTGGCTTTAAAAAACCACGACGAAAACGCTAGCGTTTTTCACGATGAAATGGAAAATCCGATTTAGACTCTGATAAATAGAATAAAATGTTCAAAAGGTCATCTGATCCAGCATTTGATATGGATGCCCCAGTGCGTAAAGATGATTCTGTACACGATTTTCAATTTTATTCTTATCACGCAGTACAACCCGATCTCCGATCACGAATTGAACTTCAAGTTCATGATACCAGTAAATACTTTTTGCCTTGTGAAGCGTTTATTGAAGTAGAAGGAGAACTTGTAACAAATAATGCTGCACATAATGATCCTCCATATGACATTAGCCCAACTACCCGAGTTGGTTTTGTTAATAACGGTATCATGGCGTTATTTGAAAGCGCTAGATATCTCATTGATGGAAAATAAATTGAATCCATTGACCGTGAAGTTGATGTGGCTACAACAATCATAGGGTTAGCAAGATATTCTGATGATTATTCAAGATCAGCGGGTCCATCTATGATGTTTGCAAAGGATATTACTGATCACGCTGAACACAACCAGTATTCTAGAGTCAAGGCAACACAAGTCACTGCAGTTAATCCAGCACCAGCCGGATATACAAGACCACCTGGTGAATTTGATGTCATAAATACTATTACGACTTACAATCTAGGATTTGCAACACGTGTATCAACATTACAAGGACAGCGTCGACAATTTTCATGTGCAATTCCACTGCATCATATATTCGGATTCTGTAGAAACGTCCGAAAAGTTATTTATGGAGCTAAACACACAGTAGCGCTTGTACGAAAGGGTACTGATAATGATGCAATATGGCGTGATGCTGCTGTTCCTGATGGTAAAGTCGTTTTAACAAAACTATCATTGTGGATGCCAGTGTTAACTCCATCAATCACAGCAGAAGGAAAATTGTTATCATTTATGGACCAAGGAGGAATGTCGTTATTGAGTTGGTTATCAGTGACTACGGATACTAAACAAGACAATGTTGATGGTACATTCACATGGCACCTGGCATCAAAACAAGGGGTTTCAGCTCCACGTCATATATTTATTGCATTACAGAATAATGCACGAGTTGGTAATCAAGAACGAAGTCATATGATATTTGATCAGTTAGGTGTTAGAGAGGTCTCACTGAGAATAAACGGACAACAAGAACCATCTGAAGATGTGCAACTTGATTACGGTCAAAATCATATTGCACGTGTCTATCATAACCTGTTGTCATTTATGGCACGTGATCAAAATGTGGATACCGGTTTGCAAATATCACAATGGGATTTCAAAAGCCTCTATCCGATTTATTACTTTTCGCTGGAACATCTCGACTTGGTGAGACAATCTGTCGTTGATATACACTTCAGAGCCCGTGTAACCCGTCCTGGTGGTATTATTAATTATAGAGCGGTTGCTGTCATTCTCAGTGATAAATCAATGCTACTTGAAGGTGTTGGAGGAAGAATGAGAGTGGTAGATGCACCAGTGGAAAATATGTAATTGAAAATCCGAAGGATTTTTCCATTAGAATCAATCTGTATTTGTATAATGTCATATAGTAATATCAATGTGTCATTGACACCTGGTCAGTTAAAAAAATTGCAATCAAAATCCGCTAAACAATGTGGAACCACAATCACGTTGAAACCTAATCAAATGAATGGCGGGGCAAATAAATTATCGCTGACAACTCGTCAAGTGAAACATTTCAATGATGCTTTGAAGGATAAAAAAGGAGTTCAGATCACACTCCCTTCGGCTGCTATCAAAAATATGATAAAAACAGGTGGTATATTTCCGTTGTTTGCTGCAATACCAGCATTGGTTGCGGCAGCAGCCCCAGCAGTAGCAAAAGCGGCCGCATTGGGGGTAGTTGGAGGCTTGGGAACAAAAGCGGTACAGAGCATTGCTGAATCATATGAACCGAAGAAAGGTCAAGGGTATAAAAAAGAGGGAAAGGGTCTAAGACTACCAGGAACCCCGTATTCATGGTACAGCGGAAAGGGTCTAAGACTACCAGGAACCCCGTATTCATGGTACAGCGGGAGATCCGTTCACGGATCAGGCCTGAGACTACCAGGAACGGTTTATTAATTCAGAAATCTTCAATTTCCGAACCTATGGTTCCAATGTCCAATTTTGATTTAATGGATGCTGCTAAAAAACTAGTGATTAAAAATTTCAGAGGTGTTTTTATGAAAGATCAATTACCACATCAACCAAACAAAACTGAAACAGGTATTATTAATCTCGATAACAGCACCGGACCTGGAACTCACTGGGTTGCATACGCTATTGATCCACGTGGGATTGTCTATTTTGATTCATATGGATTAGCCCCACCAAAAGAGTTTATGCGTTATATAAAACAATTTCCAATGAAGACTTGGTATTCTACGCTACCAACACAACAAATCAATGACCCACCAATATGCGGCAGTGAAGTATTAAATGTCCTTGATGCTATTTCAGCATCTAGAAAATCAGCACACATTGTCGTAAATGACTACACTAGTAATCGCTTTTTAGAGAGAGATATATAAAATATCATGATTGATATTTGGGGAAGACCTCTGAAACCCAAACCCGATGACACTGCAACTCCTGATTCTATCAAGGATATAAAAAAAAAAATTAAAGATGAAATCGCTGAGACGTTGAACTTAACAAGTGTTGACCCGAATGAAATAGTTGTATTTCAAGACAAACAGGGTAAATTGAAATCCAGTAATATTTCTCTGGATGATATTTTGGTTAAACAACAAAACGCAATCGAGAACACCGTTGCGCTATTTTCCGATCAGGGTAAATTGAAATCCAGTAATATTTCTCTGGATGATATTTTGGTTAAACAACAAAACGCAATCGAGAACACCGTTGCGCTATTTTCCGATCAGGGTAAATTGAAAACCAGTAATATTTCTCTGGATGATATTTTGGTTAAACAACAAAACGCAATCGAGGATACTATCGCGTTATTTTCCGATCAGGGTAAACTCAAACCGGGTGTACTTTTTTCGACGATTACAGATCGATTTAAAACTCTCAACGATTCTGCGTTAGAACTAGCAACACTTCAATCTAAAACCGAAGAACATATAAAACAGTTTACCGCATTTCGTAGAAATATCATTGATAAATTTATTGGAACTACATTCGATAAAATTGAACTAAAACTCCCTGATATTAAAAAATCCATCGATGAGACGAAAAACTTCATCGAAGCCGTCAAAGGTGATCTTTCGAGGATGATAACAGTTATTGAAAAAACAAAAATTCCTCATGAGAAAACCAACAACGTGGTATACACAATCCAACACGGATCATTTGAGTGGACACCTAAAAACAACAAATTAGACATCACTGCAACAGTTAAGGGTATTTATCGATTAACAATAGTGAGAACGACTCAATTTAATATTTCATCGTCCAGTTCATCCGGGGTCAATAATACGATTTCAACGATCATCGACAAGGATACAACTGAACAGTTCACGTTAATAGCTACTGATAAAAATTTGGTTAGGGTTACAACAACGTGGTATGTGGAATTCGTAGCGGATTTAAGTTGAAAATTGCAAAGCAATTTCACTAACGGTTTCAATTGAAAATGCTGGCGTATTTAAAATAAAAAATGATTTCATCATCGCAATATCACTATGATCAGGTCAGACAGTATCAAACTAGACTCAAAACCTTGTCTGAGGAGTATGAATTGAAAATTAAAAAATATCGCAGGAGAATTACCGCAATTGATGTTACTGTGTACGCTGTGAGTGGTGTAATCACCGGAGCTGGTATTATACTGTCTTCAGTGACAATGATGGCTCCGATAGCTGTTCCAATTTGCATTTCTGCGGCAACAACAATCGCTGGAATAATTTCAATAATCACAAAAAAAATATCCTCATGCAGCCAACGGAAACTACAAGACTACATAATTCAATTTCATGTTGTGTCTACTGCATACTCGCAATTATCCTCATTGATATCGTCATCTCTCGATGATACAATTATATCAGAGAGTGAGTTTTCAGCGATGGTAGATATATATGATTCTGCGATGTCAAAATTAGAAATACATCATGAATATAATAACAATGACAACACAGATGGAATTACTTCAACAAATAGTGGAGAACACAAAGCCAGTACAAACAAGCATGATCTCAATAACCTCAACGAATCCAGAATTCAGTGTGAATTTCCCCTCTCCAGTCCCAGTGAAGGAGATAGCGCTAGCAAAATTACGAGTATACCACAGTTGGCCAAATATTAGGTCAAAATCATTTGGTGGTCAACAACCCAATAATTCACTGGTATTTGCAAATAAGAATAAACCCGACGGTACCCCAGACTGGAACGTTGTTTCCATACCAACCGGATCATATCAAATTGAACAAATCAATGATGAATTCGCGCGTAGAATAAAATCGATTACTGGAAAAGAATCAAAAATAGCTATAACAGTTCATGTGCCGACACTATCATCTGCCATTGAAATAAGCACAGAAGGATACGTCGTAGATATCTATCAGAGTTCTATTAGAACCGTACTAGGATGGCCTGAATTACCACCCGGAGGAAAAACCGTTAAATTACCAGAACCACAAAAAACCGATTATATCACAGACAGGATAAAATCTGATAATCCAATAAAGAGTTATAGATATTATGATAAGTCGTATTTTTTCATTAGAGTAGAATATGATGAAAAAATAAAACTTATTCATCATCTTGCTAACCGGGATGAAATCACTGAAAATTTCACAGCTTTCAATAACGATATTTCGTTGTTGTTTATATCACTTAGATCCGGCACTCTCACCCGAGGTGAATTTATCAGTGTCGTAGAAACATGTAACAAAATCATCAATGACATGGAAACATTTCATTCACAAATTATTCAAGAGGTATTAGGTGACAGTAGTCCTAAAACAAGAGATTTATTTGCAATAGACTATAAGATCCGCATAAGAGATATTCCAACATTCAAACTACCAGGATATAATCTCTTAGAACTACAAAAATCTCTCGATGATGCCATCGATGAAGGTTTCAAAAAAATCCATGATACGTGGAAAAAAAACACCATCACAACCACAAACAACTATCCTCAAACATAATAATGACCCAGATGGTGGTGGCAGGCATATTGCTCCGTTCAATGTGAATATTTCAACGGTGATTGCGCTCAATTTAGTATGTGATGTGATCGAAGGAAGCTATCAAATAAATTTAGAACGATCAAATCAAGCTCAGCAAGGATATATTTTGTATTCATTTGCACCAACAGCCCCTCCAGGATTTTTAATAATTGAGTCCCCGGTGAATCCAGTCTATATGCGATGTCATAATAATTCATTAACCAGAATTAATTTCAAACTCACAGATCAGTCTAATAATCTGATTGATTTACAAGAGGAGGTTTTACAAATTAGTCTATTTGTGAAATCATAAATGATTTTCGTCCTAAGGACTGGATCAAATATTCGGTTAAAATCACCGTAAACCTAGAACTGAAAGTTCTAGCAGCAGAGGGGGTGAGTGACAACGACGTTGCGACATCAACGAAAACGCGAATGTTTTCAGACAAGGGTCGGAGACTTATTTTTTCGCGAGAAGGGTCTAGTGTTATTTTGGAGGGGGTATAATCAAAAATAAAAACAAAAAAAAGTTGTCTGATTCGCCCCCTCTGCTGCTTCAACGAATCCTGAATTCAGTGTCAATTTCCCTACTGCGGTTCCAGTTAAGGAGATAGCACTAGCGAAACTAAGAGTGTATCACATTTGGCCGAACATTAGATCAGTACCATTTGGTGGTCAACAACTAAATAATTCCTTGGTGTTTGCGAGTAAGAATAAACAAGACGGGACGCCAGACTGGAACGTTGTTTCGTTACCATCTGGGTCCTACCAAATCGAACAAATCTATCACGAATTACAACGCAGAGTAAAATCCATTACTGGAAAAGAATCGAAAATCGCTATAACGGTTCATGAACCAACACAATCATCTGCCATTGAGATAAACTCACCCGGGTATGTCGTAGATATCTATCAGAGTTCAATCAGAGCTCTATTAGGATGGCCTGAAATACCACCCCGACAAGAAACCGTTAATATACCCGAACCGAAAAAATCTGATTATATTTCAACGAAGGAGGATTATCATGGTTATAATAAAGCACAATCATCCATTTCCCTTATTTTTGCTCCTCCTATACTACCCCCTCGTAATGAATTAACATATATGTTACCGCTAGATACTAGTTTTAATCGTTTAAGAGCAGTATCAGAACCTCATTATACAGGATATCTTACAATAGACGAACCAGATTTTACCGGACAGTTTACAAAAATGAATAGCGATTTTGAGCAAATTAGAAATAAACTTATAACATAAATTGGTACAATTCCTCCCAACCGAAAGAATGTCATCAAGTACATGGAGATATGTAACAAAATTATCGCCGACATTCAAGAATTTAATTTGCGAACAATTCAATATTAGATGACGATCACTCCCAAACGAAAACAAAATTTGCAAAGAAATATAATATTCCAATAGTGGATATTCGCACGTTTTAGTTGCCAGTATATATTGCATCGGAACTATACAAATCTCTCAATGATGAGGGATATATTTTATACTCGTTTGCACCAACAGCTCCTCCAGGGTTTCTAATGATTGAGGATCCAACTAATCCAGTGTATATGCGATGTCATAATGATTCGTTAGCGGGAATTAATTTCAAATTTACTGACCAGTCCAATAATCTAAATGATTTACGAGGTGAGGTTTTACAAATTAGTCTGTTTGTGAAATTCTAAATTGCTAGCAATTTCAAGGATTTTCAATTCGTCTCCGCAGCGACATCAGTGCCGGGTCTGTAGCGTAAAATCCTAAAGGATTTCATTTTTTTTTGTTTGCCTGAATTGGTTTCGGTTTGAAATCCTTTAGGATTTTGTTTGAAATATTTTCGGTTTACTTTAAATAGTTTCGGTCTGTCCACCCTCTCTGCTTCTAGTAGTCAAAATATAAAAAACAGTTACTGCCCCAAAAGTGTGAACTGCACCGATCATGATCGGTAGATGTCAGAATTTATCAGCAGACAGTCAATCCGACTGGATGTCAAATTTTACTAAAAGTCCTGGTCACTGTTGTTAAAACTAAATCTTGAAAAGAGCAGTATCACTGCTCTTGAATATTGTATGAAAGAATGCTATACTTATTATTGTTGATGCAAATCATTTACTAACATTCTAATAGCTGTCATATGAACATCAAATATGGCCACAAAACGCCTACTTAGCAAACTCAAACAATTAGGGATAAGCTACCCGCAAAGATAAAATCTTTTTAAAAAATTTAAAACAGGACCAGGGTATTTAGGGTACAATGTTATAAAATACATCAACACTCTAAGCCGTTATAACCATTTTTTACTGTAACTTTCATTTGAGACAAGAAATATGGTTGTTTATTTCAAATTCAAATGTTAAATGACAATATCAGACGTTAAATAGTAAGGACAAAAATCAGACAAAAATGCATTTACAACTATTCGACAAACCATGAATAAACTTCATGGATAGCCTTCACAAAAGGAGCTATCTATATCGTATGGGGTCAATGGGTCCGTAATAATAACAGACTAAACGTAAAATGGTTTACGCAGATTACATCGATTTGTGTTGCTTTAAACTTGTGAAGTATGTTCATGACTAAAATTTAAAACAACGTAATTATCTACTTATTTTCCGAGTATAATGAATACAATGTACGGTGGTTTTCAGCTGTGAAGACAAAATTTCATATCTACATATATCCATCTTCGTACACATACACACACACATATACATACATACATGTATGACATACATACATACATACATACATACATACATACATACATACATACATACATACATACATACATACATACATACATACATACATACATACATACATACATACATACATGCATGCATGCATGCAGACATACATACATACATACATATATACATACATACATACATACATACATACATACATACATACATACATACATACATACATACATACATACATACATACATACATACATACATACATACATACATACATACATACATACATGCATACATACATACATACATACATACATACTACAGACATAGATACATACATGCATACATACATACATACATACATACATACATACATACATACATACATACATACATACATACATACATACATACATACATACATACATACATACATACATCCATACATACTTACATATATACATACAGGGCTGAACACCACATCATCGTTTTTTACCAACACCTACCAAAGTCCTACGGCGATGGGCGACTGGCGACGCAAGAGGTGGAGATGACCACTGGGAGTTGTAGTCAGAGACCTGCACGTAGGCGGCCTTTGGACAAGTGGTCGTTCTGCTCTGTACCCAAGGCAGCAGAACAGTTCGGCAGCATCCAGGGGTGACTGAGCAGACCTTTTTAGGACGGCGCTGCTCACCCTGAATAGGGAGAGGCCTAGAAAAGGTGGCCTAAAAAAAGCTTGCCTTGTAAAAATATGGTCAGCATACCGTGGCTGGCAAGATCATCCATATCTGCGGTCGAAATAATCGAAGATAAAAATTTATTATTGGAGCATGGAACATGCGTACTCTCATGGAGAAAGAAAACGGAGCAAGACCCCAACAGGAGAACAGCTCTAGTTTCTAAGGAGTTAGCACGCTACAATATTGACATTGCAGCCTTGAGTGAAACCAGATTCTCAAAAGAGGTTTATCTTACTGAGCTAGCCAGGAGCTACACATTCTTCTGGAAAGTAAAAGCCCAAAATGAGGACAGGATCCATGGAGTCGGCCTGGCTATCAAATCAAGTCTTCTGAAGCAGCTCCCGGAAATGCCGGTTGGTATCAATGAGAGGCTAATGAAATTGCGAATACCTATAAGACAAAAACGGCACGCAACAATCATCAGTGCATACGCCCCTACCCTATCGAGTCAAGCAGAAACCATCGAGCAGTCCTATACGGACCTCAGCTCTCTACTTAGCTCAATTCCAGCTGACGACAAGATCATACTACTGGGGGACTTCAATGCCCGTGTTGGCTGCGATTATGTTCGATGGAAAGGTGTGATTGGCAAGCACGGTGTCGGCAGAATGAACAGCAACGGCCTGCTCCTACTCAGCAAATGCACAGAATTTAACCTCCTAATCACAAACTCAATATTCAGAATGGCGAACAAACACAAGAACACCTGGATGCACCCCAGATCTCGCCAATGGCACTTAATTGACTATCTAATAGTACGCCAGCGTGACGCCAGCTATGGATGTCCAAATCACCAATGCCATGCGAGGAACAGAATGTTGGACAGACCACAGACTTGTCAGAACTACCCTACAGCTGCACATTGCCACTCACCACCTAAGACGTCCTAAGCTTGTGTGCACAGCCCTCAACGTTGTCAAACTGCAGCAGTCTTTCACCCAGCTCAATTTTCAGAAGAGACTAGATGACATGCTGTCAACAAAGGGACCGTGATGTGGAAATGCCTCTGATAAATGGAACAAGCTCACGGACATAATAAGAGAAACTGCTATGGCAACCATGGGTCCAAAGAAGCGAATCCATCAAGACTGGTTTGACAAGTACACCGCTGCCATTGAAGATCTGCTTGCCAGAAAAAAACAAAGCTTTTATGGACTGGCAGAATGACACAAACTCCATCTCCACAAAAAATTGATCCAAATCCTATCAGGCTGAGGCTCAGAGAGAAATCCGCAAGATGCATGACCAATGGTGGGAAAAGAAAGCTGACGAAGTGCAAAGCTATGCCGACACTAACAACTCCAAAGAGTTCTACAATGTCATCAAGTCAGTCTTCAGCCACACAAAGTCCAGCCCTACGCCTTTGCTTGCTGCAGATGGCAGTACATTAATAAAAGACAAGAATGGCATTAAGGAATGATGAAAAGAGCACTTTAATCAGCTCCTAAACCTGCCCTCATCGGTCAGCTAATCTGTTCTTGACCAAATACCCCAACAGCCAACGCTCAACCAACTGGATATTCCACCAAAGATGGAGGAATTGAGAAGGGCCATTAAACAAATAAACTGTGGCAAGGCACCTGGAAAGGATGGTATCCCAGCGGAGGTGTACAAGACTCTCAGTAAGCAGTCTTTGGAGGCATTCTACGACGTGCTAATCAGCATCTGGACGGAAGAAGAGATGCCAGACGACCTCCGTGATGCATCAATTGTGACCCTCTATAAAAATAAAGGTACACGTATGTACTGCAGTAACTACAGAGGTGTCTCCCTGCTTTCCGTTCCTTGCAAAATACTTGCTCGCATCTTGCTCAACAGGCTTAATTCAGCAGTGTCAGAAAATAACCTCCCCGAATCTCAGTGTGGTTTTCGCCCAGACCGCAGCACCGTTGACATGATCTTCGCAGTGAGACAAGTCCAAGAGAAGTGCCTTGAGCTGAACATGAATCTATATGCTGTCTTCGTGGATCTGACAAAGGCTTTCAATACAGTCAACAGAGACGCAGTGTGGGTAGTACCCAAGAAATTTGGTTGTCCTCAGAAGTTTACCAACCTCATCTGGCTAATCCACATTAACATGAATGGAGAGATTCTCTCAGACGGTGAACCCTCAGAGAAATTCCCCATATCTAATGGTGTCAAACAGGGTTGTGTACTCGCTCCAGTACTCTTGAACCTCTTCTTCTCACAGGCACTGCTCTATGCCATACGGGACATTGACATTGACATCTACATTAGGTATCGCCTGGATCTATCAGTGTTTGATCTCCGTCGCCTAGCTGCAAAAAAACCAAGACACTAGAAAGACTCATCATTGATGCACTCTTTGCAGATGACTGCGCCCTCATGGCCCATGAAGAGACTCACCTACAAGCAATCGTGGACAGATTCTTTGAAGCCTCCAATCTATTTGGACTCACAATTAGTCTAGAAAAGACAGAAGTCATCTTCCAGCCCATCCCAAACACTGTCCATTTGCAACCCTGTATCACCATTGGCGACACGCAGCTGAAGAATGTGGACAGTTTCAAATACCTGAGCAGCACAATATCTAGTGATGGCTCTCTGGACAAAGAGATCACTGCGAGGACCCAAAATGCCAGTCAAGCACGAGGACGACTCCGATCCAAGGTCTTGCAGCACAAGGACATACGCCTGTCAACAAAGCTTAAGGTTTACAATGCAATTGTCCTCACATCTCTATTATATGGCTGTGAAACGTAGACACTCTACAGAAGGCACATCAGTCAGTTAGAACAATTCCACCATCGCTCCCTGAGATCCATCATGCGGATCAAGTGGCAGGACCGAATCACCAACCTGGAAGTCCTTGATAGAGCCAACACAACAAGCATCGAAGCCAAAATAATCCAGGCCCAGCTTCGATGGACTGGCCATGTCATCCGCATGGATCAAAGCAGAATCCCAAAGCAGTTGTTCTATGGCAAGCTATTCCTGGGGAACTGAAAACAAGGCCGCCCTCACAAGAGGTACAAAGACAACCTCAAGACAAACATCAAATGGGCAGACCTTCA
Organism: Unio delphinus; assembly: GCA_029339505.1. Taxonomy (NCBI): domain Eukaryota; kingdom Metazoa; phylum Mollusca; class Bivalvia; order Unionida; family Unionidae; genus Unio; species Unio delphinus. The sequence goes on along the minus strand of JAQISU010000095.1, from coordinate 4,741,417 downwards.
ACCACGCCAGCTAGAGCTTGCTGCCTCAGACAGAAAGCATTGACGAGTCCTGACCAGAAAAGCCGTCTCCACTTTTGAGGCTGACCGCCGCCAGCGTCTTGCCGCAACCCGTGAGAGACGCCACAGAAATGTATCCCAGATACCAACAACCACCGTCGTCCCATGCCCCACCTGCAACCACATGTATGTATCAGAAATCGGACTCCGGAGTCACATGCGCGTCTACCGTTGAATGAAAATGCACAACTTGTCAAATTAGACTCGAGAGACTACCAAGACGTACGTACGTACGTACGTACGTACGTACGTACGTACGTACGTACGTACGTATGTATGTATGTATGTATGTATGTATGTATGTATGCATGCATGCATGCATGCATGCATGCATGTATGTATGTATGTATGTATGTATGTATGTATGTATGTATGTATGTATGTATGTATGTATGGATGTATGTATGTATGTATGTATGTATGTATGTATGTATGTATGTATGTATGTATGTATGTATGTATGTATGTATGTATGTGTGTGTGTGTGTGTGTGTGTGTGTATGTATGTATGTATGTATGTTGTTACGTGCTTAGGCTCGAATAAACAGTAACATATAAAGAGTGAAAATAACAAGCTTGTAAAACCTAATAAACAATTTATTGAGTACAAATATATTTCAGAAAAGAAAAATAAACTTACGGTTTTAAGAATTAATTCCAAAATTAATCCAAAAATAATTCAAAATATTATCCACTAGAGAATTTGCAAAAGTCATGGTAATAAAATGTCCAAATAATTCTAAGTTCGAATTCCAGCAAAGTATAGATATTGAAGACAATGTCTCTTGATGAAGTCAGTTCCTGTTAATGAAAATCTATGAGCACATATTCTTGTCCAGATAACTAACACAATTATTCCTCTTGATCCAAACGAATTGACACAATTACCAGTACAAGGTAATTAAAAATAACTAAAAAAAAAACACACACACAACTTAGTATTCTAAAAGCCTAAACTTTTACTGAATAACTCGCTCCAAATCATAGTTTATATACCTGTTTTTACGTAATCAAAAAAGGGAAACGACCTTCTAGAATCTCTCAGAACAATTTTACGTTCAAGAAAACACGTAAACAGCGTATGACAAAACTAAATTAGAAAGATGTTTAAACTTTACTCCATTTTGTTCTTGGAACCAACCATTCATTTCTAAAGCTTGTTTAAAACTCTGAAACCAGGTCAGAAACGAGGTCAACACCTGGTATTTTTCATGTAAGGTACAGGTCACCCCACCCCATTCAATGAAAGAATCTTAAAACTTAAAATGCCAAATAACAAACAAACAATGAAAATAAATATAAATGACTTATATAACATATACGTAACAATGTATGTATGTATGTATGTATGTATGTATGTATGTATGTATGTATGTATGTATGTATGTATGTATGTATGTATGTATGTATGTATGTATGTATGTATGTATGTATGTATGTATGTATGTATGTATGTATGTGCGTACGTACGTATGTACGTATGTATGTATGCATCTATGTATGTATGTATGTATGTATGTATGTATGTATGTTTGTGTGTGTGTGTGTGTGTGTGTGTGTATGTATTAGTGTTCATATTACCCTGTAAATGTACGTTAATATTCTTGAACCGGTTTTACGTTGAAGAAGCATTCCCGTATCTACATCGTTACCGCACAATAAACATCATTTGTTATATATTACAATACTAATGAAGTAAACTATGTCTCATAAAAAATATTATGATAATATATCCATGAGTACAGTAGAAAGAGTCTTTCTAGAGTTTTCACTTACTAATATTTGTAACGTTATCCTTTTATGAAAAAGGTCGCGATTACATTAGTGCTGATAGAAATGACATAATCACAGCATGGGAAGACCTATACGAGATTCAAGGTATGAGAATGATAGAGGATGCCCATCTAGAGAAGAGAAACAATCCTTTCAAGTGCGAGGGTTCAACCTGCAAACTATGCTATCATTCATGTAAGTGTCCGGTTTGTTTTCCTTATTACAGACGAAACATTGGCATTGGCTGATATATTTTTATCCTATAGCACTGTGCATTTTACGTTTTTGTTGCATGCGAATGGCATCCAAAAATCACGATTATAACTGTTAATATTTTACTGGCGGCACGTGAGCAATCATTTCGTATTTACTCAGCAAAGAAATGATGCGCTATTTTTAAATGTTTTGAAAAAGCCTGTGACAAACACTGGGATGGCACATTTCAAGTTGTTGAACTCAGCGGGTTTTAATGATATCATTTAATCTGACGGTTAAAACTTAAATGTCTTAATGATATTGTAATTCTCATTAAATCATTTTTGATGTTTACGTATTGCATTTTATCGATTCTCCTGACAATGCCAATGACAATAAGATACATAGGTGGGATTTCCGGATTAACTACGAACACTTTTAACGATGATATAAATATATTGTTTGAAAATCATTGACTTGGAGGAAAAATTCATTATAAATATATGCGTGAATATAGAACCCACATTTTATATTAATTAACATACGAATGCACAAATGTAATAATGAACAATACAAATAAAAAACTTTACAAATTACAAAGACAAAGTGCGAATGATTCACAGTGATTACCCAATAAAAAGATCCATATAGTCAACTCATCTAGCAAACAATGTAGAATGTTACTCTCGTAGTAAAATGCATACGAAAAGGACAGATATACAACGTATCCTTACAGGTCCGAAAGAGACAATGGGTTTTATGAACTTGAAAACAGGCCCACAGCTAATAGATTATATATAAGGAGATGCATTCATAATCAGGACATATTATTTAGTATCCTTCGCTCCTAGAGTTCAGTTTCACCGCCGATAAGCTTAAGGTCTGTTGTTGGCTTTACAACTTGCACCACGTCGACCCTGATCGCTCCGAAAACTTTGACATATGGTCACTCTGGGAATTTCAACCAATCCAGAAGCAGTATAGACACTCCCAGACACTCCATACATCTAACAACATATGACATCTATAATATACACGACACGGGCATAAAACTGTGATAACATTATCCACTGTTATACTTATAAAACGAGTTCAGAATTAATCTAAGCCTGTTCAATAAGAATCTTACTGTACAAAAAGATTTCTTTAAAATGTACTCTATATTACTAATATAAATTCAATGCCAAGTCACGCACAAGAATATAAATATGTACGTTATACTGCGTAAACAAAAGACATTTGCAAGCATGCAAACATAAACGTGGTGGTAGAATAGTTATATCTTATACACAAGAAATTAATAAAATTACATAACTCTGAAGAGGTACATGTTCTTACAGCAGCTGTTGACACATCTTAGTCCCACCTTAGCATATATAACTGGTTATGACTTCTATGTAATATCCTAGTTATCCAAAAATGTGTTGTAGTGTCTCCTTGTCCACTCCTTTGATGTTATATGTTTAAGTGTCACAACAAGAACTTAATAAAACAAATGTTTTAGTTAGGGCTGCTCTCTGTTTTGTTCGTCAAATAATATGTGTTTTATGCAACCCCAATAACTCTTGGGTAGTTAATATTTTCTTCTCTGTGTCGGAGCTGGCAGTGGGCCTGATTGTTAACCAGCCTCGCTTGAACTTAGATTAGAATTAACGTCCCTTAGAAGTATTAGGTCCAAAGGATGGGTTCCTTTTCATTTCGTTTTCTATGATTCATTATGTTAGAGCGACTCTGCCAAAGTCATTTTTGTCCTTTAGTTGTGCAATAGTGTGTCGTGTTGTAGTAGTTCCCACTGTAGATGCTGTTGTTGTATTGTGTTATACAATATGTCAGCACACGATTGGCTTTACATGGTAGCCAGTATTTGATTTGGATATTGTTTTCTTGTGACGACCATGGTGTTCCGCGTTTACTATATACCGGTATTCTGGATGTAACTCTTTTACCTAGTCTTTGTTTTGTGTGGTGTACTTCATAAGTACAAAATACGTTTTCTATTCCAAAGGTCTGAAACTGGGTCCGTTCCTTCAGGACTTCCATGATACTTCACAAGAGGCATTAAATAAGTTCCACCAAAGTCCTAAAACAAGTCCATACCTTTAGAATTGCCATTATCCTTTAGAATTTTCATTATTCAATATGTTGAATCAGAGTCCCTTTTTGTTGTGTATCCGTTACTTTAAAATGTGCTATTTTTTATGTTGTTCAGGTTATACTTCGTTAGAATTACTAATCCATCACAAAAGTAGGCTGCTCACTGAAAAAAATATCGATAATGTAAATAGCGTTACCTACAGTGAGGTATTTATACAGAGACATTTTACGTGCACTGTAGGCATTCGGCTCCTCAATAAAGCACTTTGCACGTGTAACATGCGATGTATCGAATTCACTATTTTCCAATACGACACAATATACGGTAATCACCATCTGATATCGTTGTACACCAAAAACGAAAACGAAACTCGAGGATTTAATTACAAAATTGTTTTCTACAATCACGTTACTATATATATATATATATCTATATATATATATATATATATATATATATATATCTATATCTATATATATATATATATATATATATATATATATATATATATATATATATATATATATATATATATATATATATATATATATATATATATATATATATATATGTGTGTATATATATAATGATCATACAAGCTTTCCTGTGCAAAACGTTTGTCTAACGAAGGTGCAAAGATCGGAAATATTTTCAGATTTAAACTATACAATCATGTTTCGTGAACCAATCATATGTATGATACATGCTCTCTACCTCTCGTTAAACTATTCCGTCTACAATAGAAATACAGGCAAATATCTTTCTCAATCTAAGATAACTATGTATATTGAATATTTTCTCTGCAGTTTGCCTGGGAGTTACGAATTTATTAGGGAAGAACCAGTTATATTTGCATGTTGACAACAATGGGCACTCTCTCTTTGACAAGACCATTGCTGGTAAGCCCATATTTTGTTACTTTGAGTAAAATTAAGTCTGTGCTCATCTTCAACTTGATCTGCCTTCGATATAATTAGATACGATTTTCATATTGTTGTCCTCAGCTATGTGACAGTAACATAATCAGTAACGAAATATGTATGAATGAGTGCGCGATTCGTATTAATTGTGGTAATTGCCATGTTACGGTCTGAATGGAAACGAAATACGGTTAGATAAACAATAGAACTAGTCATTATTATCCGATAACATATATATTCTTTCCACAGACTCCATGATTTCATACTCAAATGAGCAGCAATCCTACTTAGCTTATGTAAATTTCAAAAAAGCTTTCAATTTGTACTGTATTTTTTACTTTCTAGTAAAAGACATCGATGTGTGCAAAACGGTGAAGATCTTTGGGATTGGTATCAAATCCTGTCTGAAACTAACCGATACGAAAATCGTAGATGGTAAAGTCTGTACAACTGTGAAGGTTAGCGTCCCTATATACTCTAAAACATTTGACCAGATGTGTGTGTAAAGAGGTAGTACGGACAAGTGCGTCTATCCAGCTAATATTCGCGTTTCTTCCTGAATAATATTAATGTTAAAGAGAGTATCGCAATTATCACTGTTCAAAGAGCGAACCTACCGTAAATAAAAACGTATATTTTCTAATATTATTTCGTCCATTTGTATATATTCCTTTCAATTTCTCTTCTGATTTTCTCTACTTTATCTATACATATTTAATATTCTGGCTAGGAAACTTGAGATTTGCCTTTTCTTATGCTAAGTCTCGCAGATAATAGTTACGAGGCAGACATATGTGATCCTTAAGCATTCTAAATGTTCAATATATGTTATAGACATATTTCGTGAGTGATGGGCGTCCTTTTAAAACACCGCTTGGCTACTAATATATATATATATATATATATATATATATATATATATATATATATATATATATATATATATATATATATATATATATATATATATATGTGTGTGTGTGTGTGTGTGTGTGTTTGTGTGTGTGTGTGTGTGCTAACGTGCGACGACAACTGTCTATGTAAAGTAAGGATTACCCAATTTGTACCTCTTATAGCAACATAGAGCTCTGAAACGTGCAAATATAAAATAGGTGAGAAGGTCAGGATATCATATCATGATCCTATTTGATCTAATGGATGTCTTCTTAATTTCTCGAAAAAGTATTCATTTAAGGCGATCCTTGTAATATATACATTAGAATCTTAGAATAACTAGGGAATATTTTGTCAGAAGAAAGTTGGTATATACAATCAGAAAAAAACGAAAATATCTTCATGATTTTATCTTCATGCACACTATATTAATAAAAGCCAAACGAAACGTAAAACGAAAAGGATATGATGGATTTTCCAGTAGATGGGACCTGTTAGAATATGTTATTTTAACGAAGCAGTTGGGCTAAGATTACAATCATTGATTGTCTTTGAAACATCGTTGTAGTTAGATGTACAATAAATAGTATGATACATACATAATATGATGTCTTTTTTAATTAAATGACACATATTGATGTCGTAAAAAATAGTATTCCCGATCTGCATAGTATAGGTATATATTTACATCTGAATCTCAACAAAAGAAAATACTAAAAACATTATACAAACAAACAATTGTTACATTTGAATGTGGAACAAAACCTCATAAATGTTCGTTGCTCTGTTATTAAAAAATATAATTCACATCAATATGAAATAAGTCATTTCAGGTTTAAAAATCTCGTCTTCAGGCTAGAGGAAGAATAAGAAGGATCAACGATAAAGCTATCAGTGAACATTGTTGAGGAAAGTTTACTCGCTGAACAATAAAACAAGTAAAAAGAGCAGAGAATTCGAGATTGGGAAAACACTGAAAAAATGTGTGATTATTTCAATTTTCTCTTCTTTGTTTCTTTTTTTCGTATGATTGCTTTATTGATTTAATTCGCAAGCATTCCATATAAGAGATCGGAAACGAATTTAGAGACATATTGGTGTTTTTATAAGATTCATCATAGAAATTTAATGGTAGATACATTAACAGCAATATAAGAAGAATTAAACATCTATTTACCAGATTTGATAAAATGATGCACACGCCTTTGTCGTGTACAAATGTTTACTCAACTTGATTTTGCATCTGGCTGAGTATATTTAAAACACACTGAGAGATTCATCCGTAATTACAGCAAAATATGACTTTCATACAAAAACTATTTGGATTGAATGTCATCTAATAAATAAATGAGAAAGATTTAAAAATGAGTTTCACATTACTGTTTTCACGCACAGGGGCAAAACATATTTATTAATAAATTAAAAGGTAATATTTAAAGGCATATACTTAATGAAGAAAGGGTGTGTATCTTGTAATTTAATAAGAGATTTTTCAAACATGTTTCATGCTCAGTAAGCAGAACTAAAGAAAAGAATGCTTTTTTTCTGTCTTCAATCACACAAAATATTACGAAACAAAACAATGAACTCAATAGACATAGTGCCAGAAAAGAAATATGTACGTACATTTTAAAAACAGAAACATTATCAGACATTCCTTGTATTCTATATTGCAATTTAAGGTAACCAAACACTTAACACAAACGGCAGAGTGCCAAGAAAGAGTTATATCGTTAAATTTACAAAGTAATCAATGTCATTTGTATTATACCTTATAAATTGTACAAGTAACATTGGGTCAAGAAGAACTTATGTTGTAAACCTAAGAATCCAAGCATGCCAATACCAACGACAACATCAAAAGAAACCCCATGACAAGTGTGTATTTGCCTCCAGTCAACTCACAAGAAGGATGATATCACAGTCTACAAATGCATAGACTACCTACATGAAGTTTGAAATGTTTGGAATTATTTCTCTAAACTGTTATTGTGGAACCAAAGCCAACTAAGATGCTTTGAAAACAATAGAGACAGCGACAATTGTTTGAAGAAAATATTCTACTCATGTCTGTACAACGTTAGCTATATGGCTGACGTTGAAGAGCAGACATTACGGTAGACAACTGACAAGTGAAAGATCACGATGATTTAACTCGAAATCACAGATGTCTCAAAAACGCTCAGTGTGATTAAAATTATAAAATATGAATATAGCATTTAAAGCGATTTGATTCCGTGTACAATCTAATATTTTTAAATGTGTAGATGTTTTAACGTTTTCTAAAACGGAAGCCATTATTCTGATATTTATATCTGTATATCATTCACATATATAAATAACGTTTATCCAAAATTTCCATGTTTTTTTAATTCTAGCAAACATATGATTGTAATTCTGTTTTCCTGAAAGCAGTAAATCTTTACTCTAAAATTTGACTTTTATGCTATGACCTTGTGCAGTCTTATACAATATATATATATATATATTTTAATACCTTTTCATCATGTTTCATTAACATAGAACATTTACATCTCCCGCTGATCGGGAAGCATTATTTTGCACCATTACCATCTTACCGTTTTTAATTTCAATCATCTGTTTTTTCACATCGCTGGTCGATATAGGACCTTTTATAAAAATTAAAAGATTACATACTTTTATTGTGCGGCAAATACCAATATCTTACCATTTTACTTTGGGATGTTTGATTTTCTATGTCGCTGGTCGATGTTAAACCTTTCTTATTTTCAAACATATAACCTATTGTATGGCGCTGAATAGCCTAAAACTGCTGGTGCGCCGTTAAAATTCAATTAATCAATCAATCAATCAATGTAATTCTGTTTAAACAAAACGGTTACTGAGTTCGTAAACTATTTAGATTTTTTAGATTCCCTTTACAGCAATAATTAGTTCTGATATTGCCTTCTTGAGATCTTTATAATATTCCCAATGAATGCTTGTGATAATTGGATGCAAATGGCATTGATATATCAGGCGATGAGCCAAAGTGCACAAACTTAACATCCACTGCCTACACCGTAAAATCGTTCCCCCGCAACTCTCGCGGAGGTAGAATTGCTGTCATCACAAATAATTCCATGTTAAAATGACTCAAGTACAATACAAACTTCAATTTCTGCCATACATCGTTTCGTTTGAACTAGTCCATAAAGCACTCACATTGGAACAAAAAGTCAATCCTTTTTTATGCCTCTACCGCCTTCCTCCTAGGAAAATAAGCTGACTTGAATCATTCCTTTTGGAGCAGTTTCCAAATCTTCTGGAGTATAGAAATTCGATAGGTGGCAACCTAATTAATCTTGGATTTTCAACTTTCACTTTGACTGTCCTCGAAACCCTTACACGTCAAAGCTTCTAGATTCAAGTTCATGTCTTCAGTCATACACAATCCGTTAACCAATCTACCCATAAACTTGGTCACATTTTAGACTTGATTCTTCATAGACCTGATGATAATATTCTTCAATCCACCTTGTATATCATGCACTTAAATCAGATCACCTATGGATTTTATACCATCTCGACGTATCAGACCTTAACCTACCATCATTATTTCCTACTAAGAGAAACCTCCGTATGATAAATAGAACGAAACTAATGCATGATATCCAACAATTGATCTAACAAACTTGGTTACACCCTACAGCAGAACAACTCAATAACTGCCTGTGTTCATTGTCTGAAAAAATGCCCCAGCCACCAAATGCAGAGAATCAATTCTAAAAAGTGTTCTCCGTGGTATAGAGGTGTTAGGGACCAGCTTCGCACAGTTAAAAGACATCCCCATAAAGCAGAGAGGCATTGGCTTTCCATCAGACTCACTATTCATAAAATATTCTATAACACCGCCAGGAAGAACGTTACAGACATAGTCCATTTAGCCAAATCATCCCAAATCAGTACTAAGATCACAGATAGTTCTAGCTGCGAAGAGATTTTACAGAAAATAAAAATGTCAACTGTACACCACTTCCAACTACATTTCTCTCCAGTAGATTTTCCGCGCCTATTTTCTAATTTCGTCCGTGAAACATTACAAACTATTAGAGATATCCTGACACAACTCAAATTGCCTCGTCATCAATATTGCCTTCACTAACTGTTGTCATTAATATCTCCCTCTCATCTGGACAATTCACATCAATTTTCAAAAACCACTGTCGTAAAGCCTCTGCTGAAGAAACCAACACTTGACCATAACAATTTACAGAACTACCTCCCAGTTACTAATCTCCCGTTCATAAAATATCTTCAAACAGTCTTCTTAGCAACGTAATACCCTTGCCAGAGTCCTGATACTTCTGAAAGTATTTAATGACATTCTCTCTGCTTTGGATAGCGGAAAAATTACAGTCCTCACCCACCTTGATTTGTCTGCAGCATTTGACGTAATATACCACGATATATTACTTCACCGTCTCAAGCATGTACTTAGCATTCAAAATACAGCCTTACAGTTGGTCATGTCCTACATAGTTAACAGGTCACAAGTTGTATCTGCAAATGGAATAAACTTCAACGCAGGTAATCTATGTTGTGGTGTTCCACAGGAGTCTGTTCGTGGACCTTTTCTCTTCATTCTATACACTGAGCTACTCTTATAGATCATCACCCAGTTTGTCACCAATTGTACGTTGATGACACCCACATATACTAGTCTAGCCACCCAACTGACGTTGATGCTAAAATTTTAGGAGTAGAGAGGTGCATTTCTGATGTAAAAGCATGGATGACATGTAGCAAGCTGCAGACAAATGATGATAAAACTGAGGCCGTTCTGATCACAAAACAGACTTTTTCATTCGTATACTTTACCGCAAACAAACAATATCAGTAACACCAACATTAAATTCACGCAGTCAGTACTAAACCTAGGTGTTACTCTAGACAGTACTCTCGCATTGTACAAACATGTCATGAACATATGCAAGGCTGCATATATTGAACTCTAACAAATCATTTTCATCCGCAAATGTATTTCAGATGATGCCACTAAAACACTTGTGTGTTCATTAGTACTTTCAAGACAGGACTCTTGTAATATACGTATGTCTGGTTTATTTCGAGAAAATTCACAATGTTCAAAGCACAGCTACTCCTATCATTTTTAGGGTACCACGATCAGACTACAATTCACCACTGTTCCGTACCGTACACTGGCTATCCATTAGATCCAAAATCTAACACAGTTTTTTCTCTGTGCTACGTTTCACTGATGGACTTCAGTCCAACAAAGCTATCCGGCCTTACGTATACACCCAAAATATATGTTTTCTGATTTAATGGTTTTTGTCTTTTGTTTTTCTGTAATCATTCATTATAGATGTTGTAAAGTGCTTAAAGCATCTAAATATTAGGCGGTATACAACGTTATTATTATTATTATTATTAATGTGTGAGCGTACATGAGTAAATCGGGTAACGAATGTGTCTTGTCACAGATGACATGCATTCAACATATTGTTGAGAATGATTCCGTGATAAATGCAAAACAAATTTAATATTTTTATAGAATGATGAACATTATCTAGCGCTACTCTTACTGAAAACCTGTTCCCAATGATTGCACTTCTTGCCATGACATCGTTATTGACCTCTTATAGAGATTTATATCGAGGAGCTCTACAGGGTCACTTCACTAAAACATATAATTTTATATTTATGTTTCAATTTGGCAAATGCTTTATGGAGCATTTATCATCCTGCTTAAAGATTGTTACTACAAGTATTTGTCTTAATGAAAGTTCATGATTTCGATATATTTAGCTAATGTTCCTGAATTTGCAGTTTTTCAACTGTTTTCAAATTATTTATATTTACCATTCGTCTAATGTGCATTACATCTACTGTTTTTTAAGATGAACATACAGCATGCGTTTGTTTTGAGTATTAGAGCATTTCGCCACATTCTCAATAAGCAGAAGTACTTAATTTGAGTGCCACAATATCAGAAGCATTTGTTCGATCTTTAAATAATTTTGTCCGATATATAGCACGTACCTATTGAGTAAAATGCATTTCGTCTCCGTCTGTTATCATCTCAGACTTTGTATATTTTAGTTGGTTGTTGATTAAATAACCCAGTAAAGTACGAAGCAACTGAATTTAGTATGTACCGTCATGAACGTAATGGCCTTGCAGGTCATTCTAATCATAATGTTGAACTATAAATTATTGGCCTTTAAGAGCCACAATAAATGACAGAAAAGCTCCTATCAAATGAAGGCAAATTGCCAATACGCAGTTTTTAGAGATTTAATGGTAATTTTATGAAACCTTAATTAGTATTAGTTATAATACAAAAGGCGCAGACTAACGATGGAATATTTAACGAAAATAATTTACCTCAACACGAGACCATTAGGATTGAGAAAAGGTTGGCAAATACATTATTGAATGTCACAAGCACATGCTGGTAAAATTAAAGGACTGGATGAATCTTAGTTGTTATTTTTGAAGAATATGTTGTTTACCACTTCCCGCCCCGTGTATCCTGAATAATAGTCCTAATAACATCGTAGTATTATGATGCAAAAATAGATATTATGTTATATTCATTGATTCAATACTTTGTATTATATTGTGATGAAATTAGATACCTGGTTAGAGTGATGCTACAATGATAAGGGCATTCATGTTTTCCCTATAGCACTAGTTGAATTAATTAGAACTGTTAATTATAACAGAACAATCTGGCTTTCGGCATTGATTCTAGGGTGTGAGAAACGTTTTCTGTTTACATGTGTCAAGTATCCGGTTTTAGAACTGGACTGAGTTATGCGCTGGAAAAGTGGTTTTAAGAAGGTTCACAGACTTGAGAGGGGAGAGGTTTTGTAGCTTTCAGTGTGGAAAAATCATTTAGATTTTCTCTCTCTCTCTCTGTTCTAACGGATAGTTAGATGGTAACGCTACAGAAAGTAGGGTTTTCTTGTGTAATGCAACACAAGGCAAAAGGCGTGTACATAGTGTATATTGTAAATAAACATGTAAATAGCAGAATTATTCTACGGATTTATTTCGGAACCCATCACGTTACAAATTTTGGTGGCAGCGGTGGGATATTGTCACTCTAAGTGGATTATTTTGTCAGTTGTGTGGGTTTGTTTTAGTATTTCGGCTACGGAATGAATCGCAGCTAGTGTATTTCTTTTGGAGTGATTTTCTTACAGTTGACTCCAGAACTTAAATTACAGTGATATCAGTGAGGATTACGTATTGGATTTATACAGATTCAGACAATTTTTATTCATTGTGTCAACAACAACAACAACAATAACAACAAAAATGGCGGAAGGAGGGCTTGATACTCCAACAATTATTTTTGGACATCGGAGAAATCCCGACACAGGTTTGGGTACAACGCTACAAACTTCAACTCCTACCTTTAATGTGCTAAGTAGGTCGCAGCTATAAGAAAAAAAAAAAGCTAGAACGGGATTGCAAGGCACTTGAGAGCCAAATTCAGGGAAACCTTACAAGTCTGGAAAATGTGGCAAACACCAGTGGGAACAGAAACTGTCAGGAAAACCTGAGAAGTCTAGGATATGGCGCAGACGCCAGTTTCAATAAAAATTTTCAAAAGCCATTAGTCAGGCCAGCGATCTACGATGGTTCGGAACCATGGGAAGACTTTAAAGTTCACTTTGAACTTGTTGCTGAAATTAACAACTGGACTGAAGACCAAATAGCAATGTTTCTGGCATCAAATTTACGAGGATGTGCACAGGCAGTACTAGCAGATTTAGAATCTTCGGAGAGGAGAAAGTATTTGGAATTGTCAAACACACTTAGCAGAAGGTTTGGATCAGAGAATCAAACAGAATTGTTCAGCGTGCAACTTAACAATCTCACACGGAGGCGAGATCAGACTTTGCCAGAACTAGCTCAGGTGGTAAAACGCTTAAGCAGGAGAGCCTACCCAAAGGCTCCAACTGAACTAGTAGAAACGCTGAGCCGGGACCATTTTATTGACGCTCTCACAGACTCGGACATGATGCTTCGTATTCAGCAAAGCCATCCTAAAACATTGGAAGAGGTCACAAGGTTAGCAGTTAAATTGGAGGCTATTCAAAGCGCAGATAAACAACGGGATCGTCTCATGACAACTCAAGTTCGAAATATTGGTGTTGATGATGTAAAATGTTCAGCATCCGGTATTGTGGACCTTCAGGCATGCATCAAAGAATTATCCAGTGAAATCAGAGAAATTAAAGTAAACTGTTACGATAATTAATAGTCACATCTATGAACAAATGTCTAACCTACAGAAACCATATTTGGAACCGGCCAGTCAACAAATGAAACTGGCTGATGGAACGTGTATTCGAACAAGAGGCGTGGGAAATATGGATATCATGATAAATGATACGAAAGTTAAGCACGCGGTGTGGGTGGCGGAAATCGACAAAGCTATCAATGGAATTCTTGGTTTTGACTTTCTCCAGAGAAACCAGTGTGTCATAGATGCTGGGACTAATACATTTAAGCTGAATGGTCAGCCAGTGAAATGTGCCACTGTGGAATTGAATATCACCAGGTGTTGCCGCGTGGCAGTGAAACACCAAAACGCTGATAGCCTGTCACGTAGGCCTTGTTTAGACTGTTGACGTTGCGAAAATGTTGAAAGTAAGGATAGGAGTGCATCACAAAGCGCCAGTAAACATCCTCGCTGTGATGTTTTGCGAGGTAGTAAGAAGGGCGGGCAGAAGGAGGAATCCTCGTGGATTGTAGAAATTCCAACAAGAGAACTGAGAAAGGCTCAGCGAGAGGATAAGGATATCGGTTACACAATCAACTGTATGAAAAAGTCTCGTGAGCTCCCGAAATGGCATGAAATCTCTATGGAAAATACAGCGGTGAAGGCTTTATGGAGTCAGTGGGACAGGTTGGAACTCCGGGGTGGGGTTTTGTGCTGAAGATGGGAAGATATGACGGGCAAGCGCATTTCCTGGCAGCTTGTGGTCCCGGCCGTATTCCGGGATGATGTTATTTCAAACTTGCATGATGCCGTTACTGCTGGTCACCTGGGAATGAACAAGACTCTTTCGAAAATACGGGAGCGATTCTAATAGCCGGGTGTAGGAGGAAATGTTAAAAACTGGTGTCGTAGTTGTAGTCAGTGTTTCGCACGAAAAAGGCCATATAAAGCTAACCGAGCCCCAATGAAAATTAATAATATAGGTGCACCAACGGAACGAATCGCCATATACATTTTGGGACCTTTACCTGTGTTAAATCATGGAAACAAGTATGTGGTTGTGATAGGGGACTATTTCACGAAATGGATAGAAGCCTTTGCGATGCCAGACCAGGAGGCAGAGACTGTGGCAAAAAAGTCTAGTGGATCAGTTCATCGCTCGATTCGGTGTATCGATGCAAATTCATACAGATCAGGGAAGAAATGTAGAGTCGAATTTGTTCAAGGAGATGTGTAACTTTTTAGGGGTAGATAAAACACGGACTACTGTTCTTCATGCACAGTCAGATGGAATGGTCGAACGTTTCAATCAAACTATCGAGAACATTCTGGCTACCCTTGTGTCAAAGGATCAGAAAAACTGGGATGATATACTGCCACTGGCATTCATGGCATACCGTAGTGCTGCTCATGACTCAACGAAATTCTCACCTAATTAAATTATGCTTGGTAGAGAAGTGCGGTTACCCATTGAATTGATGTATGGAACTCTAAATGAAAAGTCTTTGGAGTCCAGGAATTCTACAGAATTTATATCAAAATTAAGGACCTACTTGGATTGTGCCCATGAGTTAGCTAGGGAACACATAAAAAATGCAAGCGAAAAGCAGAAATGGTACTACGACTACCGGACACATTAAAACGTATAAGACAGGGGACGCTGTGTGGCTACATGACCCCAAAAGGAAATTTGGATTAGCCCGAAATTACAGTCAAATTAGGATGGACCCTATCTTATTCTAAAATGGATCAGTGACCTGGTATATCGGATTCAAAAATCTCCAACACATAAACCGAGAGTGGTTCATTATAAGAGACTAAAACCATTCTATGGCGACAGTACAAACTGGTTGAAGGACAATGTTAACACGAAGAAGGAAATTCCTAACAGTGGATCTAGTGATGAAAATGAATCCGACCGGTCGGACAGTGACACCCGCATTCCGGATGTTACGGAGTATGGGCGCGGCAAGCGGGTGCGACGCCCACCGCAGAGATTTGACCCTGGAGTGTAGAGTGAACTAAAACATTAACAGGCTCAATAAAGTGAATGTGTTCTGTTTCGATCAAGTGACTTAAATTAGTAGAAATGTGTAAATAACTAAATTGCCTTACAAATACTCGTGGACTATATCGTTAAGCATAAGTGCTTAGTGTGTAAATAGTATTTAGCTGACTTCAGTTGGAAAATGTTTTTAAACATTTAAATCTCATTTTATTTGAGATTTTGTGAACTTGTATAGCAGATGGCTTCATAATTAATGTCTTAAAAGTATTAATACGATGGTATACTTTCTGCCAAAACAAAAAGTTCATTGTAAATTATGTAAAGAAATTGAATTGAACCAGACAGTAACATGTGGGACACATGTTTTCAATGAAGGGGGCAGTGTGATGAAATTAGATACCTGGGGAGAGTGATGCTACAATGATAAGGGCATTCATGTTTTCCCTATAGCACTAGTTGAAACAATTAGAACTGTTAATTATAACAGAACAATCTGGCTGAGGGCATAGACCCTAGGGTGTGAGAAACCTCATCTGTTTACATGTGTCAAGTATCAGGTTTTGGAACTAGACTGAATTATGGGCTGGGAAAGTGGTTTTATGAAGATTCACAGAAAGGAGTGTACATAGTGTATATTGTAAATAAACATGTAAATAGCAGAGTTATTTTATGGATTTATTTCGGAACCCATCACGTTACAATATTTAATGAACATCAAATAAGGTATTAGATGACAATAAAGATCAAAAGCAATTATACACTATACACACATTGTAGACATGCACTGAAGTCGAAATGTCGTTATTGCGGAGGAGACACCAAAATAACGCTACAACCAAATGAATAGTACTTGCAAACATTGAGAGCACTGTTTAATATGAAGAACATTAGCGTAGTAAAAACATATTTTTATCCAAATGTTCATTTACCTAAAAATGTATTATATAAAGTCACTTTGCTTCCTACAAAAAATATGAGAGGATTCCTAGATCATGCAGGGAGGTTAGAATAGCAATAAGGAGAAATGTCCATTATAAAGAAAACATTGTCGTACGATATATACAATACATGCTTAGAAACTAATTTGCTTGGCTGCTACAATCTTCCAACATTCTTCACGTATCACAAACATATATGTGCTGTCTTGGAACGAATTCACAATAATTCCATACTAGTACTCTAATTCAAACTGTCATTAAGCATTTTGTAAATCCAATTAATAATCCGAAAAGGTATCAACATCATTAACATTATAACTGAACACATCTATAAGTTGAGCAGCTACTAATTAACAAAGAGTTTGCAACGGTTTAAGTTTTAATAATTCTAGAAGACATTGCAACTATAAATAATTGTATTTCCTATTGGTTTGCTAAATGTTTCGTAAATATAAGAATTAGTTGCAAGTTAACCTTTGATATCTTCTTATTGGGTTTTTCTAGCATTTGAAATGTGTGACAGGATCTCAACTTTTTAGAAACATAACCTTCAATTTTCGTTACAAATAAAACGATTAAATATCTTGAAATAAGTCTTACTAATTCATATATCAACTGCCTAGGTAGACTGTTAACATTTCCTGTCCCAATCACTTCAGAACTCCAAAATCGTTGCTTACTATTCACTCAGCACCAGCGGGTACCTAAAGGGATGTCAATCTTTTCCTCTGATTCCATGTTCACACAATCCCAGATTGGTACGTGTGTGGTTTATTTTCTGCTAATTATCCTCTAGAATCAATTCAGTATAATATTCCATGTTTATAGCAAGCGATTGCAGTGTCTTAACCCGATCGCAATAGAGAGAATATGTAATAAGTAAATGATCACTGTGACTTACAACTCTAGATTGATCAATCCAATGAGTGAACATGTGTTCATCTTATGACTAACTAAAAAAAATGCCAGCCAACGGAATATGTCCCTGATTTATATCATCTTCTGCGACTATTTTAACCATTGCTTGATTCGTGCAACAACGGGTCATTAAAACAAAGTTTGACAGTTACATGATGACTACAAAGTTGGACAAAACAAACATATGTGACAGTTCATAGAGTTTAACCTGCTGTGATCACATATTGGCATGGTTGCTTTTACCTCTTGAGTGTTATCCACATTTACCTTTTCTTGATGCAGGTGCAAAATAGTGCGACATTTTAAGATCATAATAAACAGCAAAAATACAAACGTTCAATTCGGTCACAGTGAACTAGTTTGCCTACGATATAAGTGCCCCCACTGAAGTGCATCGAGCTTCAAACACCAGCAACATATTATCAATAAATATAAAATATCATCAATGTTCTTATCGTAGGCCGAATATTCAAAGAAGAAGAATCAACATTCTTGTGAAGAAATATATTTGACGTCCCTATATAACTTTTCCTGTGATGCAACGCCGCTGGCTTTTGATAGTCGCCAGAATGTCTAAATCTTGTGAGTAATAACTATTTCAACGTAATATTCTGAAATTTTTCAATTTCTTTTAAACATAATATGCTAAACTTTATGTTCAGTTTATTCAAATACACATTTGTTGTAATGAATATTTATATTGAAAAATATTATCATAGTGCTGCCGACATATATTGTCCTAGCTTGAAGTCTCTAGGAGTAAGCAATAAAGTAAGATACAGCACAAAATGTATTGGTTTCAGATACGCAGGTCTCATAGATACATTTACAATTGCTTTAGGTTGGGGAACAATTAACGTTTGACAGTAAGGTGACCAGCTGGAGAGGTAAACTTGGTGTAAAAGCTATATTCACATAGAATTGAGTAGGATATTGGCTGTTTTTGGATCACCTGTCAACACTTCATACTGATTTTAACTTACCATCTTGAAGCTTGATATGATTAAAAAGCATACACATTATCAAACTTGTATAAGTTTTGTCTGAATATGGGTTTCAAATTAAAGGATTAAATCTTGTGTTTCTTATTGTGTAATTTAGAGTAAGTCACAATAGGGCTATATACCGTATGGGGCAAAATGTAAACTTGATTTATGAACAATATTTTTTATTAGTAAATATTGTAAGAATTCTGGAACTTGGTATATTACATGCCTCATGTTCTCCTTAAGTATCATTTTTCAGACATTGGAATTGAACCATGATGGCTGATTGGAGATATTAGAACTAGACATTGATTATAACTTAATTTTGAGCTTAGGATAGTGAACACGACGGTTTAATTGTAGTTTTGAGAGCTGAATTTGCATGTCTTGGATTTTATTTATGTCCTTAGAATTTCGAAGTTACTGTTTTTAATATCTTTTAAATCGATAGTGGTAAAGCAATCAAAACTGCAGTTTTAGCTGCATAGTGCTGAACGACGAAATACATTTGGTATGGGCATTGTTTAATATTGTTTCAATCACGTTTTCAAAGTAAGTATTGGAATTGATAATGTACAAAAAAGTTAACGCCACATTTATAAACGTCCGGCGTGCCTTTTCCAAAGAAAGAATGAAAATTACGAACAAATCTTGTTGTCCTAAAAATATTAACTGTTGACTCCGTTAAAATGCTGTATATGCAAGGTTATCCCAATGACGTCAAGCATATTCCACATGACTTTGTATATTTTAGATATTTTTCTATATCACTATAATAATTGGGATCACAGGTAAGTGTTGGAATTATATTTTCGTATCAAAAACACGTAGTAAATCCACCCTTAACTGACCGTCGGGAGGGTGCATTGACTGATAATTATATGAATCAAAATCCACTCAGAATTGAGCCATAGGTGGTCAATATTATAATCGCTAGTTTAAATATATTATCTTGAGAACTAAACGTTTGATCAACATGCATATTTTGATGTTTATTTAATGACTTAATATTGTAATTCCCTATTGGATTAAGTCGTAGTAACTTCATGCATTTATTCATTTGATATTATAGATTTGCAAACGTTGAATTGATTTATAAACTTTGTAAAGTGGTTGCAGTGTGCAACATTAGTTAATAGGGATTTGCCTGTTTGTGTATACTTTGTAGGAGTAGCATGTGCAAGTATATATTAGCGCATGGATATGTGCATATCTGTGTACACATTGTAGAAATGCAATGTACAGAAATGCGTCTGATTATATGATATTGTTCTGTATAATACGATTGAATATATATATATATATATATATATATATATATATATATATATATATATATATATATATATATATATATATATATATATATATATATATATATATATATATATATATATACCGCATACTTTTGTCAGGGAGAACGTGCATTTCGATGGGTACGAATGCGTAACCAAAATCGGTAATGGCTTATCTGATGACATGTTGGTGATTTGAATTTACATAGCATGGGGAATATGCTATGCTAGAGAATTACCCGAGTGCAGTTAGTCCGAGATTCTGGGAGACAAAAGAGAAAGGAGGAACGGAGACAGAAGTTAGACGGACTGGATGGAGATGGATTACCAGTCCAGAAAGATCACACAGATGAATAGAAGCTCACGACAGGAGGAAAATCTACCACACTAAGTCAGATTATGAAATAGACTGTCACTTGGTCTAGTGAAAGACGAGTGATACAGTTTTAATTTGATTTTTATTTGAAAGATGACTGTTATTGAATTATATTAAATTGTTAATATTTGAATATCATTTTTTGTGTATTCCTATTTTTAACTTTCGACACTGCTGACTTCGGGCTAGGAGCTTTGCTTCTCTATCTCAACTTCAATTTCTGACAAAAACGAGCCAGGGTGCGTCTTCTGTAGTAATCTAAATCATACTGGGTGCACCCCATCTACCTAAATAAAGGCAAACCTTCACACGGGCGCTCTCGTTTGGGATATGAATTAGACAAATATTTTCTTTACGATCTAAATAAAATTTATTTGGTAGGTAGTAGTATTAAACAATGTGAGATATTTTCCATCCTGTATATTGGAATTTACTTGATTTTCATCTTGTGTATGTTATATGTTGAAATTTCCATGCTTTGTAGATTGTGATTACTTACATTAATTGTGAAGCAAATATCGAGCAAATATCTGACCAGGGCAAATTTAGGGGTCGACATGTGCGTATTTAGTTAGAAACGTTAATATCTGTCATTTGGTTAATAAACTTTGACAAGGTATCACTTATTGCTAGTATAATAATAACACGGCTACTGAAAAACATATGGTTACCGTGCCATGGGCACGTAAGATCGCGGCAACGAGAAAGATCGCCTGGCTATAGAAGAACATATAAAAGAATGGAAGGCTGCAAAGGCCGCCGAAAGAGAAGGAAAAACCCAGAAAAAACTCGAGCTGGCCCAGATATCCGCCGAAAGAGACCCCAAGATGGAGCAGGCCCGGATAACCGCTGCCACAAAGGAAAGAGAGCTCACTCACGCCCTCGAAATGGAAAGGGTAGGAGCAAGGGCTAACAATAGTGACGTCTCCAGTACGATCATTGGTGGAAGCGTACGACCGCTTAACGACCACCGAATAGTGCAGATAGTGCAATTTGAGAAACTCTCGGACGCTCATAAAATATTACCATAACCATGGGCGATCGACGAGGCTGATGACTATGATATGCTCAAGAAGGCCGATCTTTGTCATTGTCGGCTAAGTGCCGAAACGTTCCGCAAACGTTACAGAACTCGACAAAAAGTCAACGGAGTCCCATTCGCAATTCTACACCAGCTATCGAGGGTTACTTGAAAAATGGATGAAGATGGCCAACTTCAGCAGCAGAGGGGGCGAATCAGACAACTTTTTTTGTTTTTATTTTTGATTATACCCCCTCCAAAATAACACTAGACCCTTCTCGCGAAAAAATAAGTCTCCGACCCTTGTCTGAAAACATTCGCGTTTTCGTTGATGTCGCAACGTCGTTGTCACTCACCCCCTCTGCTGCTAGAACTTTCAGTTCTGGGTTAACCGAATATTTGATCCAGTCCTTAGGACGAAAATCATTTATGATTTCACAAATAGACTAATTTGTAAAACCTCCTCTTGTAAATCAATCAGATTATTAGACTGATCTGTGAGTTTGAAATTAATTCTGGTTAATGAATTATTATGACATCGCATATAGACTGGATTCACCGGGGACTCAATTATTAAAAATCCTGGAGGGGCTGTTGGTGCAAATGAATACAAAATATATCCTTGCTGAGCTTGATTTGATCGTTCTAAATTTATTTGATAGCTTCCTTCGATCACATCACATACTAAATTGAGCGCAATCACCGTTGAAATATTCACATTGAACGGAGCAATATGCCTGCCACCACCATCTGGGTCATTATTATGTTTGAGGATAGTTGTTTGTGGTTGTGGTTATGTTTTTTTCCACGTATCATAGATTTTTTTGAAACCTTCATCGATGGCATCACTGAGAGATTTTTGTAATTCTGAGATATTATATCCTGGTAGTTTAAACTCACGAATATCTTCTACGCGTATATTACTTTTCATCGCAAACTCTGTTCTCGTTTTAGGATTATCGTCACCTAATATCTCTTGAATAATTTGTGAATGAAATGTTTCCATGTCATTGATGATTTTGTTACATATTTCTACAACGCTGATAAATTCATCTCGGGTGAGAGTGCCGGATTTAATGGATATTAACAACAGTAAAAAATCATATTCCATCGCTGTGAAATTTTCAGTAATTTTGTTCTGTCGGGGTACGAATTTGACAACGTTATTTTCTACTATTCCATTGAAAAGTTCCCACTTATTATAATCTTTATAACTCTTTATTGGATTATCAGATTTTATCCTGTCTGTGATATAATCGGTTTTTTGTGGTTCTGGTAATTTAACGGTTTTTCCTCCGGGTGGTAATTCAGGCCATCCTAGTACGGTTCTAATAGAACTCTGATAGATATCTACGACGTATCCTTCTGTGCTTATTTCAATGGCAGATGATAGTGTCGGCACATGAACTGTTATAGCTATTTTTGATTCTTTTCCAGTAATCGATTTTATTCTACGCGCGAATTCATCATTGATTTGTTCAATTTGATATGATCCGGTTGGTATGGAAACAACATTCCAGTCTGGGGTACCGTCGGGTTTATTCTTATTTGCAAATACCAGTGAATTATTGGGTTGTTGACCACCAAATGATTTTGATCTGATATTTGGCCAACTATGGTATACTCGTAATTTTGCTAGCGCGATTTCCTTCACTGGGACCGGAGAGGGGAAATTCACACTGAATTCTGGATTCGTTGAGGTTATTGAGATCATGCTTGTTTGTACTGGGTTTGTGTTCTCCACTATTTGTTGAAGTAATTCCATCTGTGTTGTCATTGTTATTATACTCATGTTGTATTTCTAATTTTGACATCGCAGAATCATATATATCTACCATCGCTGAAAACTCACTCTCTGATATAATTGTATCATCGAGCGATGACGATATCAATGAGGATAATTGCGAGTATGCAGTGGACACAACATGAAATTGAATTATGTAGTCTTGTAGTTTCCGTTGGCTGCATGAGGATATTTTTTTTGTGATTATTGAAATTATTCCAGCGATTGTTGTTGCCGCAGAAATGCAAATTGGAACAGCTATCGGGGCCATCATTGTCACTGAAGACAGTATAATACCAGCTCCGGTGATTACACCACTCACAGCGTACACAGTAACATCAATTGCGGTAATTCTCCTGCGATATTTTTTAATTTTCAATTCATACTCCTCAGACAAGGTTTTGAGTCTAGTTTGATACTCTCTGACCTGATCATAGCAATATTGCGATGATGAAATCATTTTTATTTTAAATACGCTAGCGTTTTCAATTACGATTTACTTAAATTCGCTACGAATTCCACATACCACGTTGTTGAGACCCTAACCAAATCTTTATCAGTAGATGTAATTGTAAACTTTTCAGTTCTATCCTTGTCGATGATCGTTGAAATCGTATTATTGACCCCGGATGAACTGGACGATGAAATATTAAATTGAGACAATGGTGTTACTAGTGTTAATCGATAAATACCCTTAACGGTTGCAGTGATATCTAATTTGTTGTTTGTAGGTGTCCACACCAATGATCCGTGTTGGATCGTGTATACTACGTTGTTGGTTTTCTCATGAGGAATTTTTGTTTTTTCAATGGCTGTTATCATCCTCGAAAGATCACCTTTGATGCCTTCGATGGAAGTTTTCGTCTCATCGATGGATTTTTTAATATCAGGGAGTTTTAGTTCAATTTTATCGAATGTAGTTCCAATAAATTTATCAATGATATTTCTACGAAATGCGGTAAACTGTTTTATGTGTTCTTCGGTTTTAGATTGAAGTGTTTCTAGTTCCAACGCAGAATCGTTGAGAGTTTTAAATCGATCTGTAATCGTCGAAAAAAGTACACCCGGTTTGAGTTTACCCTGATCGGAAAATAACGCAACGGTGTTCTCGATTGCGTTTTGTTGTTTAACTAAAATATCATCCAGAGAAATATTACTGGTTTTCAATTTACCCTGATCGGAAAATAACGCGATAGTATCCTGGATTGCGTTTTGTTGTTTAACTAAAATATCATCCAGAGAAATATTACTGGTTTTCAATTTACCCTGATCGGAAAATAACGCAACGGTGTTCTCGATTGCGTTTTGTTGTTTAACTAAAATATCATCCAGAGAAATATTACTGGATTTCAATTTACCCTGTTTGTCTTGAAATACAACTATTTCATTCGGGTCAACACTTGTTAAGTTCAACGTCTCAGCGATTTCATCTTTAATTTTTTTTTTTATATCCTTGATAGAATTCAGGAGTTGCAGTGTCATCGGGTTTGGGTTTCAGAGGTCTCCCCCAAATATCAATCATGATATTTTATATATCTCTCTCTAAAAAGCGATTACTAGTGTAGTCATTTACGACAATGTGTGGTGATTTTCTAGATGCTGAAATAGCGTCAAGGACATTTAATACTTCACTGCCGCATATTGGTGGGTCGTTGATTTGTTGTGTTGGTAGCGTAGAATACCAAGTCTTCATTGGAAGGGTTTTTATATAACGCATAAACTCTTTTGGTGGGGCTAATCCATATGAATCAAAATAGACAATCCCACGTGGATCAATAGCGTATGCAACCCAGTGAGTTCCAGGTCCGGTGCTGTTATCGAGATTAATAATACCTGTTTCAGTTTTGTTTGGTTGATGTGGTAATTGATCTTTCATAAAAACACCTCTGAAATTTTTAATCACTAGTTTTTTAGCAGCATCCATTAAATCAAAATTGGACATTGGAACCATCGAAGATTTCTGAATTAATAAACCGTTCCTGGTAGTCTCAGGCCTGATCCGTGAACGGATCTCCCGCTGTACCATGAATACGGGGTTCCTGGTAGTCTTAGACCCTTTCCGCTGTACCATGAATACGGGGTTCCTGATAGTCTTAGACCCTTTCCGCTGTACCATGAATACGGGGTTCCTGGTAGTCTTAGACCCTTTCCCTTTTTTTTATACCCTTGACCTTTCTTCGGTTCATATGATTCAGCAATGCTCTGTACCGCTTTTGTTCCCAAGCCTCCAACTACCCCCAATGCGGCCGCTTTTGCTACTGCTGGGGCTGCTGCCGCAACCAATGCTGGTATTGCAGCAAACAACGGAAATATACCACCTGTTTTTATCATATTTTTGATAGCAGCCGAAGAGAGTGTGATCTGAACCCCTTTTTTATCCTTGAAAGCATCATTGAAATGTTTCACTTGACGAGTTGTCAGCGATAATTTATTTGCCCCACCAGTCATTTGATTAGGTTTCAACGTGATTGTGGTTCCACATTTTTTAGCCGATTCTGATTGCAATTTTTTGATTTGACCAGGAGTTAACGCAAGACTAATAACACTATATGACATGTTATACATAATTGATTGATTCTAAATCGTAAAACGATTCAATGGAAATATCCTTCGGATTTTCAATTACATATTTTCCACTGGTGCATCTACCACTCTCATTCTTCCACCAACACCTTCAAGTAGCATTGATTTATCACTGAGAATGACAGCAACCGCTCTATAATTAGCAACAGCACCAGGACGGGTTACACGGGCTCTGAAGTGTATATCAACGACAGATTGTCTTGTTAAATCAAGATGTTCCAGTGAAAAGTAATAAATCGGATAGAGGCTTTTAAAGTCGTATTGTGATATTTGCAAACCGGTATCCACATTTTGATCACGTGCCATAAATGACAACAGGTTATGATAGACACGTGCAATATGATTTTGATCGTAATCAAGTTGCACATCTTCAGATGGTTCCTGTTGTCCGTTTATTTTCAGCGAGACTTCATTAACACCTAACTGATCAAATATCATATGACTTCGTTGTTGATTACCAACTCGCGCAGCATTCTGTAATGCAATAAATATATGACGTGGAGCTGAAACCCCTTGTTTTGATGCCAGGTGCCATGTGAATGTACCATCAACATTGTCTTGTTTAGTATCCGTAGTCACTGATAACCAACTCAATAACGACTTTCCTCCTTGGTCCATAAATGATAACAATTTTCCTTCTGCTGTGATTGATGGAGTTAACACTGGCATCCACAATGATAGTTTTGTTAAAACGACTTTACCATCAGGAACAGCAGCATCACGCCATATTGCATCATTATCAGTACCCTTTCGTACAAGCGCTACTGTGTGTTTAGCTCCATAAATAACTTTTCGGACGTTTCTACAGAATCCGAATATATGATGCAGTGGAATTGCACATGAAAATTGTCGACGCTGTCCTTGTAATGTTGCTACGCGTGTTGCAAATCCTAGATTGTAAGTAGTAATAGTATTTATGACATCAAATTCAGTAGCTGGTCTTACATATCCGGCTGGTGCTGGATCAAGTGCTGTAGCTCGTGTTGCCTTGACTCTAGAATACTGGTTGTGTTCAGCATTATCAGTAATATCCTTTGCAAACATCATAGATGGACCCGCTGATCTTGAATAATCATCAGAATATCTCGCTAACCCTATGATTGTTGTGGCCACATCAACTTCACGGTCAATGGATTCAATTTCTTTCCCATCAATGAGATATCTAGCGCTTTCAAATAACGCCATGATACCGTTATTAACAAAACCAACTCGGGTAGTTGGGCTAATGTCATATGGAGGATCATTATGTGCAGCATTATTTGTTACAAGTTCTCCTTCTACTTCAATAAACGCTTCACAAGGCAAAAAGTATTTACTGGCATCATGAACTTGAAGTTCAATTCGTGATCGGAGATCTGGTTGTACTGCGTGATAAGAATAAAATTGAAAATCGCGGACTGAATCATCTTTACGCACTGGGGCATCCATATCAAATGCTGGATCAGGTGACCTTTTGAACATTTTATTCTATTTATCAGAGTCTAAATCGGATTTTCCATTTCATCGTGAAAAACGCTAGCGCTTTCTACGTGGTTTTTTAAAGCCACTTCCTGCTATCATGTTTGCTGTCATGTTATTTTGGTCCTCTTGATTTACCATCGACGCTAGTTTTTCATCTACTGCGTTATTTATTATTTTACTAACACTTGCAGGCATTTCTTCTGTAGATGGCAATGGTACCTGTTTTTTTTTCGCCTCACTAATGATGTTATTTTATCCTTCGCAGTTGAAAACGCTTTCCCGGCAAGATCTCCAACAGTACTAATACCCTTATCACGAATAACATCAATGGCTTTCATTCCTAGTTGTTTAGCTAACGGCATCACTTTTGGGGCCGTTCTTGAAAAGAATCCTAAAATGGTATTACCTAAACCATCTCCATAGTATGCCTTATAAACTGGAAACCGTGAATTAACTACATAGACGGGGGTTGGTTTATCATGATTGTAGTGTACGATCATTATTATAAAAACAATAGTGTTTTCAATTGTTATTTAATCGCTATGATACCCATTTGCTAACTCGTCAATGAGTTCTCGATATACATTAATGTCCATGATACCACCGGCAAATAATCGTCTACAAATATCAGCTGCTTCATTAATTATTTCTGGAGAGTTATTTCCAGCTCGGAACCCTCCTACAAGAACATCTAATCGTGATATATCATTGATAACACTATCAGGACAAGTGTTTCCAATCCTTGGATTTTGCAGTCCACTTCCGCTATAACCAGCTGCTTCATCTAGTTTGTCTGTATCCGTGGTTTGTAAATAATCAAGAGTATCATCATCATCATCAGGTGGTAGTTGTTGTTTTTTAGGTGAAAAAGATATTTCCTTTGCAGGTTGCTGTCGCTTTCCTCGCAATTTTGATTGTTTATACTCTTCGTATTGATTATACACTATATCCACCGCATCGATATATTCGATGTATGATGCACTATCTGTCTTAATTTGACTTTTTTTAGCTTTGATTTTATAAAATATATCAGCCCAATGAGTGAAATTCTTAACAAACTTATGATGTTCTGGTTTCAACCATTTTTTTCTGTTTTCATAAGACATAACAACAAGCTCAGGAATTTTTGTTGGGTCAGTCTTATCAATTGCTGCTAACCCTTCCTCGTTAAATCTCACGCGTAAATCATCTACTGTTCTTTTTGATTCCATTTGTTTTGTTTGTTCAGTTTTCGCTGCTAGTTTTTCAAGTTCACCAATAACAGATTTTCCCTTCTCGGGACTATCTCCCAGTAAAGCACGCTCTACCCCTTTCGTTGCTGTGGTTACTGGTTTAAACAACTCTTCAGACCCCAGAGCAAAATCAGTTTGTAAACTCTGTCGTTGTTGCAGTTTATTCCTGACAGAGTCACGAATTGGTATAAATTTCTTAATTGCATCCAGTCGTTCACGAGCCAATCGGGTCGTTAATGCTTCATTGACCATTATTTGAAATCAGAAACCATTTTTCAATTGTAAAACAATTTTTCCCATCGATGATTCCATCCTTAACGGTCCAATTTTTTATTGCTGTGAAATATTTTTATTTTCGCAGTGTGAAATATTTTCACTGATTCAATCAAAAAATGACAAAAAAAAAATGAAAATCTCAAGGAGATTTTACTGTCTGACAAAATCTTTTGAGGGTCGGTCAATCAAAATAGTTCATTTTCTTGAATTAACGCTCGTAAGTTTCTAATTTTAGAATTAACTTCCTTTTTCAATTCATATTCGTTACCCAATTCTTTTCGTATTCCCTCCACGATAGTATATAACGGAACAAACACATCTACTTCACTGGAAAATGCAAGAGAGTCTCGAATAGAATTTTGAATTTTTTTGATGAGTGCATATTTCTTTGGTAACATATACTTGTTAGTGCTAACTCCGTATTCTATATCCTGAAAATCCGACTTGATTTGATCAGGATTTAACCCATCTGACAATTTAATATTCTGATTTTTCAATTTTCCAATTTCAACTATGATGCTATTCATAATTTCAGAATTCATATATGATAATACATATTTCTA
Organism: Unio delphinus; assembly: GCA_029339505.1. NCBI lineage: Eukaryota > Metazoa > Mollusca > Bivalvia > Unionida > Unionidae > Unio > Unio delphinus. The sequence goes on along the minus strand of JAQISU010000095.1, from coordinate 4,711,819 downwards.
ATTCATTTTTCAAAAATAAATGAGCCGTTAATATTTTAAAAATTCAGTCTGTATATATAAATATATTTTTTAAAAATTCAGTCTGTATATATAAATATATTTTTTAAAAATTCAGTCTGTATATATAAATATATTTTTTAAAAATTCAGTCTGTATATATAAATATAAATGCAGTCAAAAATAAATAACAACCATGATGAGCGGTTATCAGTCATTTGGCCCCCTTGATATAGGCCACTGTGTCTTTCATAGGGTTCTTTCTATGAGTATTTCCATTTTTTTTCCTGAGATTTCTTCGATCTCGATTTGACACTATTTGGCCGGTAATTCATTTTTGAACACCATACGGGGCTACCCAAATGTGACGGAGAGCTAATTACATCCATGGATGTTATTTATTTTAGGTCATTTATATTTACATTCACCGGAAACATATTCCCCTAAGAGTGAATCTAACTCGTCAAATAACGGGTTAGAATCACAAGAGGGTATGTTTACGTGAAATGACCTAGAGGTTACATATATACGACAACACATCTTTGGAACTCCTTGGTTGCCTTCACATCCAAGTAAGCCCAAAGGAAACCCGAAACATACATCTCCGGAAGGGAGGCCTAACGTGGCAAACGCCATCTTAGACCGCCCAGAAGATATGCTTGGGGTGACGTCACAACATATACTTAATTAAGGACAGCACAAATACCGTATATATTTCCACTCGAGTGTTGTGGCAAATTGTAGGTATACATATACTTAATTAACTTAATTAAGGACAGCACAAATACCGTATATATCTCCATTCAGATTGTAGGTATACATATACTTAATTAACTTAATTAAGGATGGATTATAATTCAATGATGATGTAATGATGATGGGACGGCACAGACATCACAAACATGAAACGACGGGGCTGATTTTCAAAGGCCAATTCGACCAATCAAAGCAACCCATGAAATTAAACCCGGTTGCATGATTGAGTAAAAGTCAACCACGCACACGTGTCAATGGCGTGGGTTATTTTTTGACTGGTCGAATTGGCCTTGAAAGCCCCAGCTTTAAACCTTTCATTTAGTATATAAGGTGACTAATACAGCAGCTTCAATCCACAGAGTGTGTTATTTTATTTTCTTGAATTACTTGTTAATGGTGCTTCACAGTAATAAAATGAGACAGAATATTTGCATAAAGCACTAAAAAAAAAAAGAATATAATCGTTTGAAAACATTTTATATTTGATTTCTTTTCTAATTAATTATATCCCAAGCCGCTGAATCACAATTTAGGGGGAAATAACCCACGCCATACTGTAATGTAATTTTTATAGATGTAGCATTTGTACATCTTTTATAGGTGCCATGTCGGCATCCTCTTTTTTTTAAAATCTTTATTCAATATTTACATATTAAATTATACAAATGATAGTCAACATACAGACATTTAAAAACACTTATATTTACACATAATAGTAGAAACATATATGAGTAGGTGGGAGGAGTTGTTATTTCCCCCCCCCCCCTTATCAACCCGACACCATCTAAGGGAGAGAGTATATAAAGGGAATTAATACATCAATCCGCAAGGTATGCTATTTTATTTTCTTGAATTACTTATTAATGGTGTTTCACAGTATTTAAATGAGACAGCATATTTGACTTAAACACTAGAACAAAGAATATTATTGTTTGAAAACATTTCTTTTCTTACAAAACAATGCCCAGCGCTGAATCACAATACCCATTAAACAAGTTAACACAATCTAAGGGAGAAAGTATACACGTGTGTTATCCTGTAACGCCTGCATCTCCGGATCACATCCTATGTTTATGAAATACGCATTAATCGCACGTGAGACAGAATATTTGACTTAAACACTAAAAAAAAAGAAAATATTTCTTTTCCTATAAAACAATACCCAGAAGCTAAATCACAATGATAACTCCCTTGGTTATATCATTTAAGAGTTGTCTCCCTTGGTGTTATAGACGCATACGAAAATCGAATTTTTTGTCCTGTCTTTTTTGAAATGGTAAAGAATTAACAAGCACGGGTGAGGTCTGAATTCTTGGTTCATTTGTATAATAACACTATTTTTCTAATTCATTGTTTGGTTTAATTATAAGTCTCTGTATATAATCTTGAGCAGTCTTTATTATTTTGTCATCGTTGGGGTCAATGACAGTATTTTTTATTCTTTTATCATAATAGCGTTTTAGTTCCCTGTATCGTTTGCCGCCACACATAACGCATAATTGCGACTTCCCCCTGACCCCAACCCCACATCGAATACAGGGTAACGGACCAAGGCTTCCACGACGAAAGCTTTGCATATGATACCAACAGAATTCATTTCTGCATGATTTGTTACACGGTGTAACTGATCCAATCATAAGCCATTTGCAATGATTCATTATACTTAAATCTTTCATTTAAATGCTTGTTTTAATTATAGTATGGAGGAGTTCGAGAGATTATCGAAAATTAAGCCCTGGAAAAGTGTTCAATTCAATCTTGATAGAGTTTCTGATACACCAAAGAATAAAATTCTTGATAGAACCTTGATTAGTAAAATCAGAGACTGTTTTAATGAATTCAAGCGTGATGGGGCAGCTCATTGTTGGTCAACATTTCGAATTGATGGTGTTGTTGACGCTACCATGAATGATGAAAAAGCAGCAGTGATAATCTCACGTCTTGGGGAAGAAAGAAATTTTTTTCGAATAAAATTCCTTATCCGTGATAATGGAAAATGGATCATTAGGGACAAATACGAGCCTATTCTTAAGGACAAAAAAACTGTCACTGTGACTCAGGATTCAAAACCAGGAATTTTGACTGGACTTGATAAACTCTACTACGAAAGATCTTATCCTGTCACAGCAGTTGTTTACGGGATATATCCGCTCAATGAAAAACCTGATATTTCAAAACTAGCACCCATGAAATATTCGACAGGGCTCAATTGTATAGCAACACGAATAATGGAACACTTCACAAATGCGTCCCGGGGAAATAAACTAACTGATCTAAGACGAAAAAAAATAACCGAATGGGAACTGACAGTGAAACAGCATGGGGCAACAATTCAAGATATAGCCAAAGTAGAAACATCATTGAGATTTCCAATATCGGTAAGGACAATCACCGGAGAAGTATTATACGAATCGAAATATAAATCACAGGGAGCTCCCATTGAAATTATTGATCATAACGCACACGCGTGGTCATCTGCAGTAACAATATTCCCAAGGGATAGAACCGTAAAATATCTGTTTGGAACCGAAGAGTTTTTTTCAGAGCTTAAATTATTTGATGCTATTTACCATTTGAGTAAAAACGATTCTGTGTCAGTGTGGCTATTTCATAGTACTTCAGACGAAGAATGTAGATTTGATCAGTTTGTAAGGCCTAACGGAGAATTGTACCGTACTGAAGAACTGCATAATCAAATGAAACAACTAGCTAGTGAGTTTTCTCCCCAGAGTTCTCTGGGGGAAGACAACGATCAATTATTAGCAAACTGTTTTACACTTCCATCAGTTGTAGCACATTTTGCTAGGAAGAAAAACGCGTGGAAACCAACCCGAAGTGAGTTCTTATCAGATGTCAAATTGTCCTGTCTTGAATACAGCCATGGAGGATTATGGAACACAAAATACACCGCTTATACCGTTATTTCAGTTGATATGATTGCATGTTATCCAGGAAGTTTTCTTGGGTATGGAGAGTGTGAGAAATATTTCAAACGATTTGGACACCCTACACACGAAATGACCCGTGTTGCTATTAATGGACCACTGCCACATTTCGATTTTACCGGATTCGCTTGTGTAGTATCATTTGAAATGGCTGAAGGACTTCATCCGTGTAGTTATCTTTGGATTGGTAAACACATGTCTGAAAAACACTGGATGCCAATAGTGTTATTACGGTATATGCTTGATTGTAAGATGTTAAAATCATTAATTGTCAGTGAAGCAATTATATCCTATCGAGCACAGAAATCAGTCTGGTTACCACAACCTGATCTAGAAAAAATAATTAGCGAAGAGCGAAAACTGTTCCCTGATTTTAATGAACAACAAATCATGGATTGGTCCAGACAGTTATTTGAAATCAGAAACAATGAAGCAAAAGATCTTGGACGAAGAATAATCGGTAAATTTACCCAAGGTGGCAAAGATGATAATACGAGATATTCTTCACGATTGATTATAGACAATGCTGAATACGATTTTGTAATCAAAGATTTAACGAATAGGGGCTTATATGTCAATCGTAAGGACGCATTTATGTCCGATGGAACCAAATTGGGTACAATTGTTACTTACACTGATGGATACCATCCGCAGTACACATATTTGAGAGCTTCTATGCTTGGTTATGCTTCTATCAATCTGTTTTCAATGATCAATAGATTTCCTACCACCGCAGTTAGAGTTGCTACTGACTCATTTTACATAAATAGCAAAATGGCTGATTTTAAGGCTACTGGCAACGAGAATTGGGGGTCATGGAGAATTAAGAAGGAAATGCTTCATGATTATATTCCATCAGCAGATGTTACCATTGAAAATAATTACTTAGAAAGCAATCAGTGTTCAGAATTTTCTAGTGCACCACCGATTTCTGATCCAATCTGTAGATATAAAACAGTTTATTTAAACGGCTGTGGTGGGTCAGGAAAAACAACCCGGGTAATTGAGTTATTCCGTCGTGGAAACGCTAGCGTTTCTAACATGATTGTGCTAACACCGACTCACAGACTCGCCAGAGAGATGAAACAACGAGGGGTAAATGCCTGCACTTATCATAGTTTCTTTAGATGGAAGGGAGATAAATGGACTCCTGAGCGCATGGGAGAGAAATTTATTCCTGAAATTATCATTTGGGATGAAATAGACACAGTGTCCGAAGATGTCTTAAAAATATTTCTTGAGTGGTTGTTATTGAAGAATACAAAAGTCGTCATGTGCGGTGATCACGGCCAACCACCACCATTTGTCGGTGCATCTCCCCATGAATGGCTAAAGGGTTTTGTAGACTATTATGAAGAAATTTATACTGATCATAGATCACTTGATAATGAATTAAAAGAGTTTAAGAAATTAATTAGATTACAACCGGATAGAATCCAGTGTGAAATAGCCCGTGAAATAATTTCGGAAACTCCCATGAATGAGTTTTGGGAAGCGTGGAGACCAAATGATTTAATCATTGCAAGTAGAAAAATAGTCAGGGACACACTTCAGATGAAGTTATTTGAATTGCATAAACAAAAATTTGCAACACTTCCAGTACCGTTATGTTATAGGCCATCGGATACACGAAAACAGAACATCGAAGTTGATATTCCAGGACCAAAATCCGAAGGATTTCAAAGACAGATTCTCGTATTAAATGATATTGTGCTGGTTGATATCAATGTCGTTGAAGATGCATTGCGTGCTAATAAATCCCCATGGACGCTAGGTTATGCAGCAACAATACACTCTTCACAGGGATTGACTATATCGGATACAATTGTTTGGATAGTAGATAATCGCATAGAATGGTCGAATTTAGTCTATCTCGCAGTGTCTAGAGTACGAAAAATAAATCAACTTCGAAGAATTGTCTTCGATGATGAAATCATTGGCGATGATAATGACACCACAATAGATGATATTATTGATAAAAAACTCTCCGGTTACAAACAACAAGACAAAAAAAACCAACGAGAATTTGATATTGATGCTGAATTAATAATTACTCTGAAGCAACAACAGAATAATCACTGCGCGAGTTGCAATTGTATAATGCGTTGGCAGTATTCGGATAAGGATCCTCGCCAATTCACCGTGGACAGAAAAAATAACAATCTCGGTCATGTCAGAAATAATGTGATGTTGACTTGTCTTGAGTGCAATAGACGCAAGGGTGCTAGTTAAGCCCATGCGGTGGTAATTGAGTATCCTCAGGTATCACTTGTAATTGTTGTCTAGTAAAACCCCGTTGAGGGGCAGTTGAATCCAGTTTATAGATTGGAAGTCTACCCGTAGATCGTGTTATACTAGATATCTTATGTGCAGTAACACTCCAAATAGGATCAGTAGCCCTTTTTGTGCCACCCTCAAGCTCTCCTGGTTCGTATAAGTACCTCACAATGACATTACTACCAAGAATTGGTTGGGAAACGCTAAAATCTTTTTGAATTTCCATTTCAGGTATTGACTTCTTTTTAATCGCATTGATAGGTTTCATGTTGATGGTTCTAGTAATCTCGTTATTCAGTGCAGTAATCACAGCTGGTAACCTTTTAACCCATTCACGGGATCTTTTTTCTTGGATGAATTCTTTTGCGTATTGATATCCAAATAACCGCTCAGCAAGGGTTTTATTAAATCGTTCTACAATGGCCTGATCACGATGCAGTGCAGTATGCCCTCTTCTGATAGAGACATTGTGATATTTCATTGTAGATAACACTGCACCCTGAAATTCCTTGCCAGGATCAACTTGTAATAGATTTGGCCAGTGCAGAGGACTCCTTCGATAAATCCTTTCAAATGCAGAAGCCACTTCAGTGGCTGATTTTGTTTTTAACGGTTCTGCTTCTTTGTATCGACTTGCAATATCAACTACGGTTAATGCGTATTTGTAACCACGATCATGTGGCAGAAATAATAGATCAGCCTGATGAACTTCATTGGGTCCGGTCACATCAAAATGCGAGAAATTGATTTGTTTAGGCGGTGGTAGATAAATTTGCCATAGTGCCTGTTTGGATAACCAATGAGCCGCAGTGGTTTTTTTCACTTTTGCAGCACTAGCGAGTTTATGGATTGCTGATTTACCCCTCCAGTATCCTCTTGGGGAATAATAAATAGATTCCATGTTGTTATTAATTACCAGCACCTAACATCAATTTACTTTTCATAGCCGATTTTATCAAAAAGGAAGCCAATTTTTCTTTGAAAGATTTATCAGAAATAGCATTTAACGCATGAATTAATTTCACATCTGCTAGATGCCTGTGCTGCAGATTACTGCTTTTATAAGATACATCATGAAGGTGACAGGCCTTATCAATAGCGTTTATTGGTTCCTCACCGGGTCGGGGCTGATTTTGATCATTGAGTCTGATATCAAGTCTTGTTCCCGGTCCACAGTAGCTATATCCTGGAAGGTGTTTTTCTCCGGGGTATTTTGCCCATGGGGTTCCAGGGAGTTTTGCTAATTTGGCTGCGATATCACCTCCTCGTTTTTTTTTAAAGGTTCCTTGAGTTCCTTGGGTTTAGAAACAAATCTAAATTTCTTTGTACTACATTGTACGCATTTACCAGAAAGCGCTGATCGGTTATTTTTAGTTGTAATCGTCGTCAAGTCATATGTGCCAGTACGTTTTTTACACTTCACACAATATAGATCCATAATTTATATATAACGGCATGAATATAATTGATTATTCAGCTACCCGACGACGGGAACCTATTAAACATCATGAAATGTTGCCGAATTCAATTAGAATGATTATAATCGGACCATCTGGAAGCGGAAAGACACAACTGCTACTTAATTTGATAACGAGATGGATGAAATGGAACAAATTGTATTTAATAGCCCCGAGTGTAGACGATCAGCGATGCTATGAAGTGCTAAAGGATTTTAACGAGAAAGCAAAAGAATTTCAAATCGATGAAGATTTTATTGAGTTTATTACTGATATAGAGGAAGCCCCTTCCGTGGAAGACATCGATGGAAGTATTAACAATTTAGTGGTATACGATGATATCATGTTAGATAATCAAAAAAATCCTGCTAGAATATTTTCCCGAGGCAGGCATAAAAACACTGATGTGATCTATGTCACTCAACGATACACACAAATACCAAAAGTGATCAGAGATAATTGCAATGTGTTGTGTGTATTTAACGGCGTTGATACTCATACGCTACGAAATATTCATCAAACTTGGTGCAGCGGTGATATGAATCATAATCAGTTTAGAAATTTCTTTAGTCACGCTCAGTCAAAACCACACGGATTTGTGACAATAAATTTAGCAGACCCTAGGACACGATATCGTATCGGACTGGATCAAATATTCGGTTAACCCAGAACTGAAAGTTCTAGCAGCAGAGGGGGTGAGTGACAACGACGTTGCGACATCAACGAAAACGCGAATGTTTTCAGACAAGGGTCGGAGACTTATTTTTTCGCGAGAAGGGTCTAGTGTTATTTTGGAGGGGGTATAATCAAAAATAAAAACAAAAAAAAGTTGTCTGATTCGCCCCCTCTGCTGCTACTTCAAACAATCGTGCGATGGGCTACGCGAGGTCATACTAAAGGACCATATCCTGAATACGTACCTTCGCGAGGTGACAGTATTTCTAGCAGAGGGAGAGAACACCGGAAGCTCAGAGACATCTCTAGCTTGGCGTAGATGTACGAACATCGTACACTCGAAGAGTGGCGATTCTGGGATTGTGAACCGACTATGACCCACTGAGTCGCTACGTGTGCGGGAGGGAGAGCCGGCTGTTTGTAACCGTCAGGGAGACGTGAAGGTTCCTCATGTAAGGATGCCACCTATACACCCAGACAGGCCTCACCCACAAGAACCAGTCTTGCAGGTCGAAAATGCAGCGAACATTTTTTAAGAGCAGTGGGGAGAGTCTTATGGGAGGACACATGGGAATCGCCACAAGACGCGTGACCGTCTTGTCAAAAGAATATTACTGGCCAAAGGTTCAGAAAGATATCAAGCGGATCCTTCTCTCCTGTGACAAAATTCAGATAATGCCACTGAAAAGAAAGAATGCGAAACAGTACAGGGAGAAAAACAAAAGTACGCTTAATGCGATTGTAGCTGTTCTTACAGCAGTACCAGATGCATATCATATACGTGAAAGGAACAGAGAACGTAGGCGCTGTTTTCATGAGGAGCAGCATTGAACTGGCATAGATCTCTCTGTAAATAACCGTATATCGGGTCATATTAGTGTCCGTAATCAGTGTGTGGCGTCGCTATGATTTTTGTTATTGCGTGTTTAACGCACCTTTGCATTTGGAGAAAATGTGATGGAATAAAATTCCGATTTTATTCTCAAGCGTTGGAGGTGGTGTCACGTTCTAACGATTAGCCAGATTTTAACATAGATATGTTACACCATGAGGCTAATAATTTGGCACCGTCAATATGTATGGTCATATCGGTGAAAAAAACGTGTCAAGTTATTTAATTGACATGGAAATAAAATTCATATTGTGGGCAAGCCAGTTACATGATAAATGCGATCATATGTAAGTGATAGAATTATATTTTCGGAGCAAAGGAACGTCGTAAATATACCCTTGACAGACTGTTGGGATTGTGCAGTGTCTTATAATTATATGACTCCACATCCACTCGGAATTGAGCAAGACATGGCAAAATTTAGATTCGCAAGTTTAAATTTATTATCTTGCGAGCTAAACGTTATAAGTCCCGAAAACAAGCTCGAGTGTATATTGGGAAGATAAGCTACTTCGACGTCATTATAAATGGGCAGGAAACTTTTTTATGCTGGGAATTAGAAGTAGGTTCAGTACAAGTTAGCGACAATATGCTCAATTGTTGTATTATATTACTGAAAATTAAGTGTACTTTAATTATTTCAGTATCTATACTTTAGCACGTAGAATTACCATTTGTAGGTTGATTCATTCATAGTGTTTGATATGCATGCATATTTTGAGATATGAACGATGATTTTTTAACGAATTAATACTGTTATTCGCTATTTGGTTAAGTTGTAGTAACCTCATGTCTTTATTCATTTGATAACACCGGGCAACACGGGACATCGTTGTAACAGAATTGTTACCGAGCGGATGGTGAATTAAATGAACAACACAAACACAAGTGTGAAAGATAATGTAAATTTATGAAATAAATTATTAATGAAAAATAATGATGTATCAACACAATAACTCATGCGTTCAACCCAAAATGACACTCACAACCATTCACAATACATTAATAAATGAAATATTAATACAAAATAAAACACAGACACAAAGGAATCTTTTGGACTATACACGGATTCAAGGAACCTTTACAAACGTTATATATTGACGCAAGTATAAATCACAATAATAAACACGAACATCAAACTATACTATCGCACGTATGGATTGCGACAATTAGCACGAACATATACATGTATTCAATCAAGTTGCTAGCTTTTATTGAGAATCATGCAAAGCCTTGAAATACTATTGTGTTCTGAAATAACCATGTAAATACAACAATGTATTCAATTGTACTACAATTGCAACACACACATGTGTCTCGACCCTGTATAACCGTACGATTCACACACAGTTGAATCGCCGCCCAGTTTCCCCGAAGACCTAGGGTTTGACCAATACTTTTATCGGCCATTTGCCATTCACGGATCCACCACAGTTATACGTACAGACAGCATACAACATCTACTAGAACCAACGTTCCTCAATACCCTAGATGTCGCCCCGGATGTTTATAACTTTAGACAGCTCCGACACTCGGACTTCTAGCTTTCCGGATATTTACACGTCACTACAGATGTAGACGAACAGACAGTTCGACAGACAGACAGTCAGATACTTCAATTCGATTGCACAATAAATCAGCTATAATTCAGAGATGTTCTCAGTGATGTTATCAGAGATGTTATCAGATGTTATCAACCGACGTTATCAGATGTTAACAACCGACGTCATCAGCTACAATAAAGAAACCAGACTAATAACAGTTGTCTCAAAAAATAATCTAAACCTTAGATCACGCTATTGCATTGAAAGTCTAATGGTGACTAGTAATTCCAAATAGTCCACGTTTAAAATCTGCATTGCAATAAAGGCATCATTATATGAAATGATAAACTTAATAAAATTCACAATAAAACGAAATATAAATTTAACACTCACCCCTTTGGCTGGAGATTAATGACAGGCTATCTTTCCTACGGTAAGATACTTTTGGTCACGTAATTATTATGAGAAATATTCTGTCTTATATACTCTCAAATAGGAGAGCAGAAATCACGGCAAGATTACCGTGCACTACGTGAAACTAATGTTACGGATTTCATGTACTTCAAAATCAAGCACATGCAAATCGTTACACGCCGCTTACCTTGGGGAAAACCATTTATTCACCCCAGGCAATGCATGTACGACGAAACAAAGAAAATAAATTTAATTTTCGCCTAATTCTGTGAGAATACCTCCCTCCTAAGAATAAAAATGTACACATTTTTAAAACTAACACAGAATAGAAGAAAAATAACTACTGATATCTTACAACATTTACACTGGTTATACTACAATCTTGATTTTATTACTGGGCAAATTCATACAAATTTCCCATCATGCCCTACTCAAGTAGTCTGCGCCTATATTTTCAACTCCCCTTATTGCTTCTACACGGAAACGATAAGGTTGTAGTGTTAGCGCCCAACGCATCAACCGAGCGTTAGCGACCTTGGCCTTGTTTAAATACAGTAGGGGTTGGTGATCAGTCTCGAGAACGAAATCTCTCCCAAATAGATATGCGTGATACTTCCCAATTCCCCATACTACGGCCAAACATTCCTTTTCTATGACGGAATAATTCTTCTCCCTGGGTAGCAATTTCCTACTCGAGTAAGCTACGGGTAACTTACTGTCGTCTTGCTCTTGCAGTAAAACTGCCCCCAACCCAGTTTCAGAAGCATCTGTTCTTAGAATAAAAGGTTTTCTGACATCTGGCAATTTTAATATAGGTGCACTAACCAGTTTCTCTTTCAGAGTACAAAATGCTTTATCTTGTGGCGGTCCCCATTCAACTTTGTTTGGTTGACCCTTCTTGGTCAAATCAGACAGTGGGCTAGCAATGGCTGCAAAGTTCGGTATAAACTTTCTATAAAAACCTACTAGACCTAGAAATGATCTTACCCGCGTTTTATTGGTTGGCTTTGGTGCGTCTCTAACTCTATTTTTTCCTTCTCTAATCCTATCTTTTCCTTCTCAAATTCTATCTTTTCCCTCTCAAAGGCCCATTTCCTATCTTCGGCTTCCCTTTCTAATTCCCTTGCCTTTACCCTTTCTTCCCTTTCCCGGGCTTGTTCTTCCTGAATAAATTTCCTTAGACTTTCCCCTTCATATCCAAAATCTTTGCCTAAGGCCACCAAGTCCTTAAAGGATGACATGACAATTGTAATATAAATATAAATGTACAAAACAGGCTGACCTAATCTTCCTGATGAAGGTAACCAAACAAATGCTTTAAATATGTTTATACTTCACAAAAATGATTGACAGTTCACTTAATCCAGCTATCCCACTTCTGACACCATTGTAACAGAATTGTTACCGAGCGGATGGTGGATTAAATGAACAACACAAACACAAGTGTGAAAGAAAATGTAAATTTATGAAATAAATTATTAATGAAAAATAATGATGTATCAACACAATAACTCATGCGTTCAACCCAAAATGACATTCACAACCATTCACAATACATAAATAAATGAAATATTAATACAAAATAAAACACAGACACAAAGGAATCTCTTGGAATATACACAGATCCAAGGAACCTTTACAAACGTTATATATTGACGCAAGTATAAATCACGATAATAAACACGAACATCAAACTATACTATCGCACGTATGGATTGCGACAATTAGCACGAACATATACATGTATTCAATCAAGTTGCTAGCTTTTATTGAGAATCATGCAAAGCCTTGAAATACTATTGTGTTCTGAAATAACCATATAAATACAACAATGTATTCAATTGTACTACAATAGCAACACACACATGTGTCTCGACCCTGTATAACCGTACGATTCACACACAGTTGAATCGCCGCCCAGTTTCCCCGAAGACCTAGGGTTTGACCAATACTTTTATCGGCCGTTTGCCCTTCACGGATCCACCACAGTTATACGTACAGACAGCATACAACATCTACTAGAACCAACGTTCCTCAATACCCTAGATGTCGCCCCGGATGTTTATAACTTTAGACAGCTCCGACACTCGGACTTCTAGCTTTCCGGATATTTACACGTCACTACAGATGTAGACGAACAGACAGTTCGACAGACAGACAGTCAGATACTTCAATTCGATTGCACAATAAATCAGCTATAATTCAGAGATGTTCTCAGTGATGTTATCAGAGATGTTATCAGATGTTATCAACCGACGTTATCAGATGTTAACAACCGACGTCATCAGTTACAATAAAGAAACCAGACTAATAACAGTTGTCTCAAAAAATAATCTAAACCTTAGATCACGCTATTGCATTGAAAGTCTAATGGTGACTAGTAATTCCAAATAGTCCACGTTTAAAATCTGCATTGCAATAAAGGCATCATTATATGAAATGATAAACTTAATAAAATTCACAATAAAATGAAATATAAATTTAACACTCACCCCTTTGGCTGGAGATTAATGACAGGCTATCTTTCCTACGATAAGATACTTTTGGTCCCGTAATTATTATGAGAAATATTCTGTCTTATATACTCTCAAATAGGAGAGCAGAAATCACGGCAAGATTACCGTGCACTACGTGAAACTAATGTTACGGATTTCATGTACTTCAAAATCAAGCACATGCAAATCGTTACACGCCGCTTACCTTGGAGAAAACCACTTATTCACCCCAGGCAATGCATGTACGACGAAACAAAGAAAATAAAGTTAATTTTCGCCTAATTCTGTGACAATCGTGGATTCTGGACAGCCCAGACGCTGGGCAGCTAAAAACATCAAATACCGTGTACTTTTCATGACACGGGCATAAACCATAATAACATTATAAATTGTAAATTAAACAGATTACGTTACTGGCACAATAATTACATAACAACAAGTTCAGAAGGAAACCTAACCCTGCGTAATAAATATCATACTGTGCTAAACATTTCTTAAAAATGTAGCCTTATATTACTAATTAATTCCCTTGCTAAGTCGCAAAGATGAATATTAAAATGTGCAGTATGCTGCGTAAATGAAAGCAACATAGCAAACATACAAGAAAAGACGTGATAGTACAATAGTGATACATGAAATTAATAAATTACAAACCTCTATAGCTGATCATGTGCAAATCATTATATTGGGGCGCTGTTTGACAGGACTATCCATAATGTAAATAACTTTCCATACGGTGAGATATTTATGCACAGATATAGTATGTGCACTAAGGGCATTCGGGTTTTTCCATCGAAAGCAAGTCGCAAGTGCTCCATAGGGTGGACCGAACTCAATGTTTTGAAATACGATATAATATACATTAATCACCCTAGAGTATCGTTGTACATCGAAAACGAAACTCAAGTAAGATTTTTAATTTTTTAAAAGACTTTATACAATACAGGGACAAAGTTTTATCATATCCCTCTATCTTTTTATAATAAAATGAAAAACGAATTATTAAAGGATGGACCAACAGAAAGCCTAAATTTTTTTAGCTTCAATGGATTGTTCCTTAACAGACTGATTCTTGTTCTTCATCAACAGAAACGGTAAACCTTTGATTTGTGGTTACACAGATTACGTTCATCATCCAGCCAATACTCTAAGACTAGGTTCGATAAACCATCCAAGCTGAATAACACTGGAACGTTTTTATACAGAATTACATTTAAATATACACGTTCATTACACAATTTCTTCAAGAAGGATCTTAAACGATTCAAGTGATGACCCAAGAGCAGGTCACCATCTTGTTCTTGTTAGTACAAATATATACCATTTCTTCTAATAACCTTCAACTAATATCTGCTTAAAAGACCCTTACTCCAGCCTATTTTATGCAATGAAGAAGGCGTAAATCCTCAAGTTAAGGGTCATGAACCATTGCCTTCTCCAAGAATATACAAATTTATTTCCTATCAGTCTTAAAACGAGCGTAACGTTTATGTAACTTTCACCGTTTAAAGACCTTGGGAAAGCTTAAAGTAATTTTATAGGCAATACGTAATTTTCCTAATTGCAGCGTAATTTACTTTATATTGTTTATAGTACCTTTGTGATTCTCGTGATCGAGTGATAGAGTGAAACCTTTGTTTAGGATTATAGAGAACTCAATAAAAAAATATTATGATTTATATCATTCTGTTACACCGCGTCATACATAAGTAACGCTACATCAGCACCTTCAAACTATTGGAATCCTACTGAATATCATATAGTTTTAGAACTACAGATCATATTAAATGGGATTTATGTGACGAGTCTTTGAAATTTAGAAAGATACATTATAAATCTAGTATTTTGGACGTGTCAGTTTGATTTCTTTCTGTTCCATGGCAATCCTACAAAAGTAGTACCAACACATCCGGTTTTGACCGTCTTAAATTACAAAGCAAAACGTTTACTCTCGCTTAGTATGTGTTGTTGTATGTGTTGTACACCATTCAAAGTTGCGAAACACGATATAATTATGTTTTGATACTTCCTTACAGTTCAATCGTTCAAAACTACAACGGGTGGACATTTATTTAGTACTACATCAATATTGTAAAGCGAATTTCAAATTACAGCATGCAATATTCACAGATCACATTGCAGTTTTAAAGTAACCACAACAGTAGTCTCAAGATATGTTATTCTCATTTCATACCTATTTTGGAGTTTTAATGATCAATTCGTTAGAAACATAAGGTAATATTTAGAAAATTGATGTAAAAAACAAAAGTACCAAACATTAATCCCATGTATGTCGCCTAGACAAGAAAGAAAGAAAGTGTCAAAATGTGTTTCACAAATGTTAGAAAGGTTCCTTATGTTCATTATATCATTCTATTGGACATTTATTGATTTTAAACAATGAATCGATTTCGATACTCCCACCCACTAATCGAAACGCACAGAGCAAATGTCGATCTTCGTGGTTAGTGATCCAAACACTTAAATACATTTTTGTAAAAAAATCAAAATCAATTAAGTGAAACTATTAGGTCTGTACGGTCAGCAGCAGAGAGGGTGAACAGACCACGTTTTCAAGCAAAAATAAGGCTTCCAGATAACGTTTTCGAGCAAAATATGGTCTATAGATAACGTTTTTGAACAAAATATCAGGTTTCCAACAAATCTCATTTAACCAAAAAAAAGTCTCCATTTTTGCAAAAACGGAGATTTTATGATTTTTTAATCAATTTTGCTCGCAACGATGTGGTCATCCACCCTCTCTGCTGCTAAAGTTTTCAGTTCTGGGTTATTAATTCTTTTACGATTTTAACCGAATATTTGATCAAGTCCGATACGATATCGTGTCCGAGGATCATGCAAATTTATTGTTGCGAATCCGTGCGGAGTCGACTGAGCATGACTAAAGAAATCTCGAAATTGATTGAAGTCCATATCAGAACACCATGTCTGCCAAATATTTCTAAGAGTATGAGTATCAACTCCGTTGAATACAGAAAGAATATTGCAGTTATCTCTGATGACTTTTGGAACCTGAGTGTAGCGTTGAGTGACATATATCACGTCAGTGTTTTTGTGACGCCCACGGGAAAATATTCTAGCAGGATTTTTTTGTTTATCCAACATTATATCGTCGTATACGACTAAATTGTTAATATCTCCATCAATATCATCAATGCTCGGTGCTTTATCGATATCGGTTATAAAATCAAGGGCGTTCTCACCCTTAATTTCTGATGCATTCTCGTTAAAATCTTTTAGCACTTCATAACATCGTTGATCATCTACGCTAGGGGCAATTAAATACAACTTATCCCACTTCATCCATCTCATTATTAAATTGAGCAACAATTGCGTTTTACCGGATCCAGATGGCCCGATTATAATCATCCGGATAGAGTTTGGTAGCGCTGCATGATGCTTAACTGGTTCTCTTGTTTTAGTCGCTGAAAAATCAATTATATCCATATTTCTATACATAAATTATGGATCTATATTGTATGAAGTGTAAAACGCGTACTAGCACAAATGATGTGACGACGGTTACAACTAAAAATAACAGATCAGCACTTACTGGTAGATGTGCAACATGTGGTATTAAAAAGTTCAGATTTGTTTCTACAAAATCAAAGATTTTACAATCTGGAGATGTTTTTAAAAAAAACGAGGAGGTGATATCGCAGCCAAATTGGCAAAGCTCCCTGGAACCCCATGGGCAAAGTACCCCGGAGAAAAGCACCTCCCAGGATATAGCTACTGTGGACCGGGAACCAGACTTGATATCAGACTCAATAATCAAAATCAACCCAACCCCGGTGAAGAACCAATAAACGCCATTGATAAGGCATGTCACCTTCATGATGTTGCTTATAAAAGCAGCAATCTGCAACACAGGCATCTCGCAGATGTGAAATTAATTCATGCGTTAAATGCTATTCCTGATAAATCCTTCAAAGAAAAATTGTCTTCATTTTTGATAAAATCGGCTATGAAAAGTAAATTGATGTTAGGTGCTGGTAATTAATAATATGGAATCAATTTATTATTCCCCAAGAGGATACTGGAGGGGTAAATCAGCAGTCCATAAACTCGCTAGCGCTGCAAAAGTGAAAAAAACCACTGCGGCTAATTGGTTATCCAAACAGGCACTATGGCAAATTTATCTACCACCGCCTAAACAAATTCAATTCTCGCATTTTGATGTGACAGTTCCTAATGAAGTTCATCAGGCTGATATATTATTTCTGCCACATGATCGTAGTTACAAATACGCTTTAACCGTAGTTGATATTGCAAGTCGATACAAAGAAGCAGAACCGTTAAAAACAAAATCAGCCACTGAAGTCGCTTCTGCATCTGAAAGGATTTATCGACGAGGTCCTCTGCACTGGCCAAATCTATTGCAGGTTGATCCTGGCAAGGAATTTCAGGGTGCAGTGTTATCTACAATGAAACATCATAATGTCACCATACGACGAGGGCATACTGCGCTACATCGCGATCAGGCCATTGTAGAACGATTTAATCGGACGATTGCTGAGCGGTTATTTGGATATCAATACGCAAAAGAATTCATTCAAGAAAAGCGATCCCGTGAATGGGTTAAAAGATTACCATCTGTGATTACTGCACTGAATAACGAGATTACTAGAACAATCAACATGAAACCTATCAACGCGATTAAAAAGAAGTCAATACCCGTACAACCACAAAAAGATTTCAAAGAACCAATTCTTGGTAGTAATGTCATTGTGAGGTACTTATACGAGCCAGGAGAGCTTGAAGGGGGTAGAAAAAGGGCTACTGATCCTATTTGGAGCGTCACTACGCATAAGATATCTAGTATAACACGATCAACTGGTAGACCTCCAGTCTATAAACTGGATTCAACTGCCCCTCAGCGGGGTTTTACTCGACAACAACTACAAGTGATTCCCGAGGATACTCAATTGCCACCGCATGGTCTTAACTAGCACCGTTGCGTCTATTGCACTCAAGACAAGTCAACATCACATTATTTCTGACATGACCGAGATTGTTATTTTTTCTGTCTACGGTGAATTGGCGAGGATCCTTATCCGAATACTGCCAACGCATTATACAATTGCAACTCGCGCAGTGATTATTCTGTTGTTGTTTCAGTGTAATTATTAATTTAGCATCAATATCAAATTCTCGTTGTTTTTTTTTGTCCTGTTGTTTGTAACCGGAGATTTTTTTATTAATGATGCTAATATCAATATCACTTATTGTTGTGTCATTATCATCACCAATGATTTCATCATCGAGGACAACTCTTCGAAGTTGATTTATGTTTCGTACTCTGGATACTGCGAGATAGACTAAATTCGACCATTCGATGTGATTATCCACCATCCAAACAATTGTATTCGATATAGTCAATCCCTGTGAAGAGTGTATTGTTGCTGCGTATCCTAGCGTCCACGGGGATTTATTAGCACGCAATGCATCTTCAACGACATTGATATCAACCAGCACAATATCATTTAATACGAGAATTTGTTTTTCACTCTGTCCTGGAATATCAACTTCAATATTCTGTTTTCGTGTATCCGATGGCCTATAACAAAGGGGTACTGGAAGCGTTGCAAATTTTTCTTTATGCAATTCAAATAACGTCATCTGAAGTGTATCCCTGACTATTTTTCTACTTGCAATGATCAAATCGTTTGGTCTCCATGTTTCCCAGAAATCATTCATTGGAGTTTCTGAAATCACTTCACGCGCTATTTCGCATTGGATTCTATCCGGTTGTAATCTAATTAGTTTCTTAAATTCTCGTAATCGTTCATCAAGTGATCTATAATCAGTGGTGATTTCTTCATAGTAGTCTACAAAACCCTTTAGCCATTCATGTGGAGATGCACCGACAAATGGTGGTGGTTGGCCGTGATCACCGCACATGACGACTTTTGTGTTTTTGTTTAACAACCACTCAAGAAATGTTTTTAATACATCTAATGACACTGTGCATATTTCATCCCAAATTAAGATTTCAGGAACGAATTTATCACCCATACGCTCAGGAGTCCATTTGTCACCCTTCCATCGAAAGAAACTATGGTAAGTGCAAGCATTTACCCCTCGTTGTATCATCTCTCTGGCGAGTCTGTGAGTCAGTGTTAGCACAATCATGTTAGAAACGCTAGCGTTTCCACGACGAAATAATTCAATTGCACGAGTTGTCTTTCCTGACCCACCACAACCGTTTAAATAAACTGTCTTATATCTACATACTGGATCAGATACCGGTGGTGCATTAGAAAGTTCTGATTGAATTTCAATACGGTTACAACAAAGATATTTATCATCCATGGCAACGTCTGCGGATTCACAATACTCATGTAGCATCTCCTTTTTAAATCGCCAACGCCCCCAATTTTCTTCGGGATCTGTGAATGCCGCTACAGCTGATTTGTACTTATTGTGTATATACATCGAATCAGTGGCTACTCTAACCGCGGTATTAGGAAATCTATTTATCATCGAAAATAGATTAATAGAAGCATAGGCTAACATTGAACTTCTCAAATGTGTGTACTGGGAATTATATCCATCACAGTAGGTAACAACCGTACCTAATTTCTCACCATTGGATAGAAAAGCATCCTTACGGGATACAAGTTTTCCCTGTTTCATTAAATCCGCTACAATAAAATCGTATTCAGCGACATCTATGATCAACCGCGAAGAGTATTTTGCGTTGTCGTATCGTCCACCCTGGGTAAATTTACCGATTAATCTTCTTCCGAGATCTTTTGCTTGTTCTTTTTTAATTTCAAATAACTTCTTAGACCAATTTATGATTTCTTCTTCACTGAAATCTGGAAACTGTTTTCGTAGTTCGTTGATTATTCTATCTAGATCGGGTTGTGGTAGCCAAACTTCTTTCTGAGCTCGATAGCATATAATATCCTCGGAAACAATCAACGATATTAGCATACCACAATCAATCATATATCTCAATAGCACTATTGGCATCCAGTGTTTTTCAGATAGGTGTCTACCGAGCCAAACATAACTACACGGATGTAATCCTGACGCTAATTCAAATGATATCACACGAGCGAATCCGGTTAAATCAAAATCAGGCAATGGTCCATTAATCGCAACACGAGTCATTTCATGCGTGGGGTGTCCAAATCGTTTGAAGTACTCAGCGCATTCCCCATATCCGAGAAAACTTCCGGGATAACACGCGGCTATATCAATTGAAATCATACCATCACGTGAGTATTTCGTATTCCACAGTCCTCCATGACTAAATTCGACGCAACTCAATTTAACATCCTCGAGAAAATCACTTCGTGTTGGACGCCATGAGTTTTTTTCTCTTGCGAAGTGAGCTACCACTGATGGAATAGTAAAACTATCCGTGAGTAGTTTTTCATGGGAATTCTCCGGTGAAAAATCATTAGCGATTTTTCTCATTCTGTTATCTAATTCTTCAACGCGATATAATTCACCATTTGGTTTTACAAATTGATCGAATCCTATTTCGGGATCTTCATCACTTCTAAGTAGCCACACTGACACAGGATCCTTACACAACGCATGAATAGCATCGAATAATCTCTCTTCATAGAAAACATCCCCGACGAACTCCTTAGGGATATATTTCACGGTTCTATCTCGTGGAAATATTGTTACCGCAGGTGTCCACGCGTGTTTGTTATGATCAATAATCTGTATTGGGGCTTCTCGCGATTGATATTTCGGTTCGTATAATATTTCTCCGGTTATTGTTGTTACTGATATTGGGAATTTTAATGATGCTTCTAATTTAGCTATATCAGAAATCTTTGCACCATGCTGTTTCACTGTCAGTTCCCACTCGGTTATTTTCCTACGTCGCAGATCAGTTAGTTTATTTCCTCGGGATGCATTTGTGAAGTGTTCTATTATTCGTTCTGCTACACAATTCAGTGAACTAGAATATTTCATAGGAGCTAGTTTTGCGATATCGGGTTTATCATTTAACGGATATATCCCATAAACCATTGCTGTTACGGGATAAGATCTTTCGTAGTATGGCTTATCGATTCCGGTTAGAATTCCTGGTTTGGAATCTCTACTCACAATGACAGCTTTTTTATTCTTGAGGATTGGTTCAAATTTATCCCTAATAATCCATTTGCCATCGACTTCGATAATGAATTTGATTCGGAAAAAATGCCGTTTTTCCCCAACACGTGAAATTATCACTGCTGCTTTTTCATCACTCATGGTAGCATCAACAACACCATCAATTCGAAATGTTGACCAACAATAAGATGCTCCATCACGCTTAAATTCATTAAAACAGTCTCTGATTTTACTAATCATGGCTTTATCAAGAATTGTATTCTTTGGTGTATTAGAAACTATATCGAGATTGAATTGAGCATCTTTCCAGGGGTAATCTCTCTTGGACGTTTTTTTTTGGTTTATCGAGATTAAATCTAGGACTATTTTTGTTACGTTTTTTTGGTTTATCGAGATTAAATCTAGGACTAATTTTTAATAATCTCTTAAACTCTTTCATGTTTCCGTCTCTTGGACGTTTGTTACGTTTTTTGGGTTTATCAAGATTAAATCTAGGATTGATTTTCAATAATCTCTTAAACTCTTTCATGTTTCCGTCTTTTGGACGTTTGTTACGTTTTTTGGGTTTATCGAGATTAAATCTAGGATTGATTTTCAATAATCTCTTAAACTCTTTCATGTTTCCGTCTCTTGGACGTTTGTTACGTTTTTTGGGTTTATCGAGATTAAATCTAGGATTGATTTTCAATGATCTCTTAAACTCTTTCATGTTTCCGTCTCTTGGACGTTTGTTACGTTTTTTGGGTTTATCGAGATTAAATCTAGGATTGATTTTCAATAATCTCTTAAACTCCTTATCAGTATTGAATTTAGCATTTTTCGAAGGCAATCTCTTGAACTCCCTCATGCCATACTAAAAACAAGTGTCTAAATGAAAGGTTTATGTATAATGAATCACTGCAATGGATCAGTCAATGAATTAGACAAATAGTATAGTATACTAATGAACCAGGAATTCAGACCACACCCAGTGAGTACACATTATGAAGCATCCAGTGATGGTGTTGTAAGACACTGTAGACTGAAGAACCCAGTTGGGTGGGATAATGGTATGGGGTATTTGTTCTTTACTGATGGAAAGAAGAAATATTACAATCATCGTTTCGTATTTGAATGTTTTAATGGATTGATCAAAAATGGTTTTGTTATCGATCACAAGGATTCTAATCCAAGGAACAATTCTTTATCAAATCTGCAAGCAATCACACAGAGTGAGAATTCCAAACGAGGAAGGACTGGCACTTGTTCAAAAAAAACGAGACCAGTAAAATCTTTGAATACAACAACTAACGAAGAAAAAATATTTAAATCAATATATGAAGCCGGCAAGTATTTCAATATTTGTAGAGCATCAGTACGATTCGTTGCAGAGGGGGTTTGTCGATCGGCTATTTCAAAAAGGACGGGACAAAAAATTCAATTTAGTTATGTCTAATGCGTCATATTTTTCATTTAGAAATATATCATTATTATAGAATAATGAATTCTGAAAACATGAATAGCATTTTATCCGATATTTCAAAATTGAAAAGTTGGGATATTGAACTATCAGATGAGTTAAATCCTAATCAAATCATGTCTGATTTTCAGGATATAGAATACGGAGTTAGCACTAACAAGTATATGCTACCAAAGAAGTATGCGCTCATCAAGAGAATTCAGAATTCTATTCGGGACTCTCTCGCATTTTCCAGTGACGTAAGTGTGTTCGCTCCGTTGTATACCATCGTAGAACGAATACGAAAAGAATTGGGGTACGAATACGAATTGAAAAAGGAGGTTAATTCTAAAGTCAGAAACCTACGGGCGTTAATTCAAGAAAATAAACAATTTTGATTGACCAACCATTTATCATTATTTGATTGTGACCGTCCCTCATAGAGATTTTAATTTTTTTTAGCATTTTTTGATTAAAACTGTTGAAATCAGTGAATAAAAAATTGATGGCTGGTTCGGATTGATCAAAAATAGAATGGCGAAACTATCAGTATTATTTATTTATATACAATTATGATACTTTCGCCATCGATGAACGAAGCTCTTATAGGATGAAATAACGCTTCTATGATCGTGTTAAAAATTAACTGACATGTCTGACATGTAACAAAAAGTGTTTTCGTCTGTTAGGTCGGATTGAAAAATTGTTTTGCAATTGAAAAATAGTTTCTGATTTCAAATAATGGTCAATGAAGCATTAACAACCCGATTGACTCGTGAACGACTGGATGCAATTAAGAGATTTGTACCAATTCGTGACTCTGTACGGAATAAACTACAACAACGACAGAGTCTTCAGACTGATTTTGCTGCGGAATCTGAAGAATTGTTTAAACCAGTAACAACAGCAACGAAGGGAGTAGAGCGCGCTATACTGGGAGATGATCCTGACGGTAAAAGAAAAGAAGAGGGTCTTATTCCTGTGTTAGAAAAAATAGCAAAAAGAACTAAACAAACAAAAAAAATCCTTGCAATCACTTCCTCAGGATATATCAACCGCTTCAGAACGAAAATTTAAAGGATTTCAGGAAGAACTAGTTAGTGGACTACCTAAATCAATTATATTTACCGAGAGCGCTAAACAACAAATTCTCAACGAGGATATAGACAATTTAGGTGAATTCGCTGCTAACAGCTATGATTCACAAGAGAAGTTTTTCACGGACAATTATTCGGATTATAGAATGTCACATAATGAATGGGCTGATATAGTGTATGAAATAAATACTGGGAGTTTAGATAGAAGGATGAAGGAATACAGAGACTTCAAGAGAAAATTTCAACTCCAAATAAAACAGCCATACGATGAGAAGAAATTTCTGGGGAGTGGTCTAGTTGAAAACGCTAGCGTTTCATGTCCTGGTAGTGTTCTCAGTGATATATCACGATTAGAGGTTCTTGTAGGAGGGTTCCGAGCCGGAAATAACTCACCGGAAATAATTAATGAAGCAGCTGATATCTGTAGACGATTATTTCAGGGTGGTATCATGGATATCAGCACATATCGAGATTTCATTGGCGAGTTAGTGGAAAGTGGGTATCATAGTGACTGAATTGAAAAGTCAATTGAAAAATTGTTTCTGATTTCAAATAATGATCATACACTACAATCATGATAAACCAACCCCCGTCTACGTAGTTAATTCACGGTTTCCGGTTTATAGAGCATACTACGGAGATGGTTTAGGCAATACCATTGCAGGGTTATTTGCGAGAATGGCTCCAAAAGTGATGCCGTTAGCTAAACAACTAGGAATGAAAGCCATTGATGTTATTCGTGATAAGGGTATTAGTGCTGTTGGAGATCTTGCTGGAAAAGCGTTTTCAACTGCGAAGAATAAAATAACATCATTAGTGAGACGAAAAAAGAAACCGGTACTATTGCCATCTACAGCAGAAATGCCTGCAAGTGTTAGTAGAATTATAAATAACGCAGTAGATGAAAAATTAGCGTCGATGGTTTTAACCCCCGACCCAAATATGATAGCGGGAAGTGGCTTTAAAAAACTACGACGATGAGAATGGAAAAATCGTTTACGATTTCACTATTTAGACTCTGATAAATATAATAAAATGTTCAAACAGTCACGTGATCCAGCATTTGATATAGACGCCCCAGTTGGCAAGGATGATTCTGTTCGCGATTATCAATATTACTCCTATCATGCCATAGACTCAAATAGTCGAGCAAGAATTGAACTTCAAGTCCATGATACCAGTAAATACTTTTTGCCCTGTGAAGCGTTTATTGAAGTAGAAGGAGAACTTGTAACAGCTGCTGATACTACTGCTGTACCAGCACCGTATCCAGCTGGTACTCAAGTCGGGTTTGTCAATAATGGTATCATGGCGTTATTTGAGAGTGCAAAATATCTCATTGATGGAAAAGAAATCGAGTCGATAGATCGCGATGTTGATGTGGCTACAACAATAATCGGGTTAGCGAGATATTCCGATGATTATACAAGATCAGCAGGACCCTCTATGATGTTTGCAAAAGATGTTACAAATAACGCTGGAGGAAATCAATTTGTTGTAAGACGACCAAAAAAACGTGATAATAGTGATGCTGATGTCGAGAATATGATTATAAACAATGATGATAATTTCAATCTAGGAGCTGCAACACGAAACGCAATGTTGGAAGGGCGGCGTAAATCATTTTCATGCGCGATTCCACTGCATCATATATTTGGATTCTGTAGAAACGTCAGAAAAGTTATCTACGGGGCGAAGCATACAGTATCGCTTGTACGAAAAAGTGATGATAACGACGCAATCTGGAGGATTCCAGCAGACAATGCAAATCCCAATGCTGATGCCGGTAAAGTCAATTTAACAAAAATATCATTGTGGATGCCAGTGTTGACTCCAGCAATCACCGCAGAAGAACGATTACTATCATTTATGGACCAAGGAGGAAAGTCATTACTAAGTTGGTTATCAGTGAGTACAGATGTGAAGCAATCAAATATCAACGGGTTATTCACTTGGAACCTAGCATCAAAACAAGGTGTTGCTGCGCCCCGTCATATATTTATTGCGTTACAGAATACTGCGCGAGTTGGTAATCAAGAACGAAGCCATATGATATTTGATCAATTAGGTGTGAAAGACGTCTCACTGAGAATAAACGGCCAACAGGAACCATCCGAGGATATACAACTTAATTACACAGAAAGTCATATTGCACGAGTTTATCATCGTCTGTTGTCATTTATGGCACGCGATCAAAATGTGGATACTGGTTTGCAAATATCACAATATGATTTTAAAAATCTGTATCCAATCTATTACTTCTCACTGGAACATCTCGATTTGATAAGACAATCTGTTGTTGATATACATTTTAGAGCTAATGTGACTCGTGGTGCTATTGCTGATTATAGAGCGGTCGCTGTCATTCTCAGTGATAAATCAATGCTACTTGAAGGTGTTGCAGGAAGAATGAGAGTGGTAGATGCACCAGTAGAAAATCTTTGATTGATTTTCTCGATTTTTCATTGAATTAGAATCAATCAATTATATATAATGTCATATAGTGTTATTAGTGTTGCGTTAACTCCCGGTCAATTAAAAAAATTGCAATCGGAATCAGCTAAAAAATGTGGAACCACAATCACGTTGAAACCCAACCAAATGACTGGTGGTGCAAATAAACTATCGCTGACAACTCGTCAGGTGAAACATTTCAATGATGCACTTGCAGCCAAAAAAGGTGTTCAGATTACTCTCTCTGCGGCTGCTATCAAAAATATGATTAAAACAGGCGGTATATTTCCGTTGTTAGCTGCGATTCCAGCATTGATTGCAGCAGCAGCCCCAGCGGTGGCTAAAGCGGCAGCGTTAGGAGCCGTTGGTACTGCAGCAGGAATGGCACTAAAGAAAGCAACTGGGAAAGGATATAAAAAAAAGGGAAAGGGTCTAAGACTACCAGGAACCCCGTATTCGTGGTACAGCGGAAAGGGTCTAAGACTACCAGGAACCCCGTATTCGTGGTACAGCGGAAAGGGTCTAAGACTACCAGGAACGATTTATTAATTGAGGAATCGAAGATTCCTATGTCCAATTTTGATTTAATGGATGCTGCTAAAAAACTAGCGATTAAAAACTTCAGAGGTGTCTTTATGAAAGATCAATTACCACATCAACCAAACAGCGTTGAAACCGGAATCATTAATTTAGATAACAGCACCGGACCTGGAACTCACTGGGTTGCATACGCTATTGATCCACGTGGGATTGTTTATTTCGATTCATATGGATTAGCCCCACCAAAAGAGTTTATGCGTTATATAAAAACCCTTCCAATGAAGACTTGGTATTCTACGCTACCAACACAACAAATGAATGACCCACCAATATGTGGCAGCGAAGTATTAAATGTCCTTGACGCTATTTCTAACTCCTTGAGTAACCCAAGCGGAAAACCACCACATGTTGTCGTGAATGAATACACTAGTAATCGCTGGAGAAAATCGAAGATTTTTCAACGAAGTCGTCAAAAACGATTTTAGAGAGAGAAAGAGTTTTACAATAACATGATTAATATTTGGGGGAGATCTTTGAAACCCAAACCCGATGACACTGCAACCGGTGATGTAAAAAAACTAATCAAAGATGAAATCGCTGAGACGTTAAATTTAGTAAATTTTAACCCGAACGAAATAGTTGTATTTCAGGACAAACAGGGTAAATTGAAATCCAGTGATGTGTCATTGAATGACATTTTAGTTAAACAACGAAACGCAATCGAGAATACTATCGCGCTATTTTCCGATCAGGGTAAATTGAAATCCAGTGATGTGTCATTGGATGATATTTTAGTTAAACAACGAAACGCAATCGAGAATACTATCGCGCTATTTTCCGATCAGGGTAAATTGAAAACTAGTGATGTGTCGTTGGATGATATTTTGGTTAAACAGCAAAACGCAATCGAGGATACTATCGCGTTATTTTCGGATCAGGGTAAATTGAAAACTAGTGATGTGTCGTTGGATGATATTTTGGTTAAACAACAAAATGCAATCGAGGATACTATCGCGCTATTTTCCGATCAGGGTAAATTGAAAACCAGTAATATTTCTCTGGATGATATTTTGGTTAAACAACAAAACGCAATCGAGGATACTATCGCGCTATTTTCCGATCAGGGTAAACTCAAACCGGGTGTACTCGTTTCGACGATCACTGATAAGATTGCTACCCATGACAATGAGTTGGATAATTCTCTGTTAGAACTAGCAACACTTCAATCTAAAATTGAAGAACACGGAAAACAATTAACATCATTTCGTAGAAATATCATTGATAAATTTATTGGAACCCCGTTAGATAAAATTGAAATAAAACTCCCGGATATTAAAAAATCCATCGATGAGACAAAAAACTTCATCGAAGCCGTCAAAGGTGATTTTTCGAGGATGATAACAATCATTGAAAAAACAAAAATTCCTCATGAGAAAACCAACAACGTAGTATACACAATCCAACACGGATCATTTGCGTGGACACCTACAAACAACAAATTAGATATCACTGCAACCGTTAAAGGTATTTATCGATTAACACTAGTAACACCATTGACTCAATTTAATATATCATCGTCGAGTTCATCCGGGGTTAATAATACGATTTCAACGATCATCGACAAGGATACAACTGAAAAGTTCACTATAACAGCTACTGATAAAAAATTGATTAAGGTTTCAGCAACCTGGTATGTGGAATTCGTAGCGGATTTAAGTAAATAACTAAATCCTTCGGATTTCACAATTGAAAACGCTAGTGTTTTTAAAATAAAAATGATTTCATCAACGCAATGTCGCTATGATCAGGTCAGAGAATTTCAGACTAGACTCAAAACCCTCACTGAGGAGTATCAAATAAAAATAAAAAAATACCGACGAAGAATCACCGCAATTGATGTTATTATATACTCGGTGTCAAGCGTTCTCACTGGCGCCGGAATAATACTTGCATCGGTTTCAATGATTGCCCCAGTCGTAGTTCCAATTTG
This sequence comes from Unio delphinus, assembly GCA_029339505.1. Taxonomy (NCBI): domain Eukaryota; kingdom Metazoa; phylum Mollusca; class Bivalvia; order Unionida; family Unionidae; genus Unio; species Unio delphinus. The sequence goes on along the minus strand of JAQISU010000095.1, from coordinate 4,682,742 downwards.
CATTTCTGCGGTGGCTACAATCGGGGGTATATCAACCGGGATAGCAAAAAAGATATCATCATGCAGCCAGAGTAAACTGCAGAATTACTTACTTCAATTTCATATTGCATCAACCGCATATTCGCAGTTATCCCTGATGATGTCGTCGTCACTCGATAATACAATTTTATCAGATAGTGAATTCTCAGCGATGGTCAGTAATTTTGATTCCGCGATATCGAAATTAGAGCGACAACATGAGTATAATAACAATGACAACACCGATGGAATCAGAAAACACGAACCCAAAAAACAAAATGATCTCAATAATATCAACATTACCAGATTGTGAGTTCTCAGTGATGGTCAGTATTTATGATTCCTCGATACCAAAATTAGAGCGACAACATGAGTATAATAACAATGACAACACCGCAGGAATTACTTCAACGAATAGTGGAGAACACGAACCCAGTACAAACAAGCATGATATCAATAACATCAACGAATCCAGAATTCAGTGTGAATTTCCCCTCTCCGGTCCCAGTGAAGGAGATAGCGCTAGCAAAATTACGAGTATACCACAGTTGGCCTAATATCAGATCAAAATCATTTGGTGGTCAACAACCGAATAATTCACTGGTGTTTGCGAATAAGAATAAAGACGACGGTACCCCAGACTGGAACGTCGTTTCGATACCAACAGGGTCATACCAAATAGAACAAATCAATAATGAATTCGCGTGTAGAATAAAATCGATTACTGGAACAGAATCGAAAATCGCTATAACAGTTCATGAGCCGACGCTATCATCCGCAATTGAGATAAGCACAGAAGGATACGTCGTAGATATCTATCAGAGTTCTATTAGAACCGTACTAGGATGGCCTGAATTACCACCAGGGGGAAAAACCGTTGATTTACCAGAACCACAAAAAACTGATTATATCACCGACAGAATAAAACCTGATAATCCAGTAAAGAGTTATAAAGATCATAGAATTATTATAGAGTTTTTTGGTCGCGGATACCACGCAACTGGAGAAGAGAAGAGAATAGAGGGATATCATTTTTTTGAAGAACCTAAAATCGTTAAAAATTTCACAGCAATGAATAATGATTTTTCACTGTTGTTAATATCTCTTAAATCCGGCTCTCTCACCCGAGATGAATTTATCAGCGTCGTAGAAACATGCAACAAAATTATCGACGATATGGAAACATTTAACCTAAAAATTATTCAGGATATATTAGGTGACAGTAATCCTATAACGAGAACAGAATTTGTGACAGTATATAATATACGCGAAGAAGACATTCCAACATTTAAACTACCAGGATATAACGTACCAGAACTAAAAAAACTTCTCAGTGATACCATCGATGTTGGTTTCAAAATAATTCATGATGCATGGAAAAAAACAGCATCATCGGAAATAAAAACCCTTAAACACAATAATGACCCAGACGGTGGCGGTAGGCATATCGCTCCGTTCAACGTGAATATATCCTCAGTGATTGCGCTTAATTTAGTATGTGATGTTATCGAAGGAAGCTATCAGATTAATCTAGAGCAATCAAATCAAGCTCAGCAGGGATATATTCTTTATTCGTTTGCACCAACAGCTCCTCCAGGATTCCTAATTATTGAAAACCCAATTAATCCTGTCTACATGCGATGCCATAATGATTCATTAACCAGAATTAATTTCAAACTCACCGACCAGTCAAATAATCTGATTGATTTACAAGAAGAGGTGTTAGCGATTAGTTTGTTTGTGAAATCATAAATGATTTTCGTCCTAAGGACTGGATCAAATATTTGGTTAAAATCATTTATTATTTTTTGTTAACTTGTAGCAGCAGAGAGGGTGGATGACCACATCGTTGCGAGCAAAATTGATTAAAAAATCATAAAATCTCCGTTTTTGCAAAAATGGAGACTTTTTATTTGGTTAAATGAGATTTGTTGGAAACCTGATATTTTGTTCGAAAACGTTATCTATAGGCCATATTTTGCTCGAAAACGTTATCTGGAAGCCTTATTTTTGCTTGAAAACGTGGTCTGTTCACCCTCTCTGCTGCTCGGTCCATGCCAAATTATTCAATTACACTCAAAGTGTGTTGACGCCATTCAAAGATCATATTATATGTAATCTGAATGTAGATAGTGTGATAATTTGCTAAGAAAAGGTCACGAACGGCAGTGTAAACTGTGACAGAACTCAAAATTACTTTCATCGATATACTCTCTTATTTTAGCTCAACCTGAATGGTGTCTTCTTTGTGTATAGATAAGTGTTGGCAGTAAAAAAGAGAGAAACACAGACTGATGCAGATGCAGAAATGTGCTTAGTCTGGAGTAATATCAGAAGCGTCTGCATTGGTATACAATGAATGATATTCTAAAGTTGTCTGTATAGCAAATTTAGATTTATTGAATGTCCTCTACCTGGTATACATAACAGTCGTATATGATCCAGTTACCTATGAGACCAACTCATTTAATACTTTTTCAGATGGGCTATCATAAAAACACAATTATACAAGAAGTTAAATTTGTCGTTATTTGGTCAGTTATATCAATTACAACCACAAGTAAGTCTTCTTGTTAATCGTGGAAGTAGATATTCTCAATAACGCTTGTGGTATACAGCATCGCGTAGATTAAGGTTTGATTCCACTATTACGATTTTCAGAACGGATATAACCGTATTTAAAACAACAGACCTTGGACCTAAATAATTAAATTAATTCAATTGTAAAAGTCAATGCGATCAGCGTTGCAACCAATCCATTTGAGTTTTTTCGGGCAGAGAAGGAGGATATTAAAAACAAGTTCCAATGGAATATCGCAGAAAATACCAACACTACAATCACCTTTCCCACATAGAGTATGTGAGATCTGAATGGGGTTTTGAATTCATATTTGCACATACCATACCTTTAATTACTGCATTGTCTAGAATTTTCTAGAATCATAACAAATCGTATTCATAGGAAAATAACTCCATTGTGAGTGCTGATTACGATGTGCAATGTTGTTCCATGAATAAACATGCACAGGTATGAAAAATTCAGACTTAAGCACTGTACGATGACAGTCAAAAATTATATTAATGCGAGTACGTTGCAACAAGGACGTTATTGCAGTTCATCATTGTTTAGATCATTTTACAATGGACAAATGAAGTCTAACAAAACGTAGGTATCCCCAGTCTTTAATCTACAAATAAATAATATTCATAATAATCTCAGTTTCATTAGACATGTTGTTTATGTCATTAACAGTATCCAATACACAGCATTACTGTCCGAAAGAACGGTTTTAGCATATTTATCAAGAGCTGCAAAAGCTTTAAGACCAATCAACTATTGTAATAGTGAGCAGATGTGTTTTGAAGGATGTTTGTGAATTCAGTCAAACTGCTTATTACACTTGATATACCAAAATGCATATATATTGATCCTTGCTTGGTTTCTTTCTTACAGTCAGTCTATACTAAATATGATTGAAACCAGATAAACCTCTCTCTCCCTCTCTCTCTCTCTCTCTCTCTCTCTCTCTCTCTCTCTCTCTCTCTCTCTCTCTCTCTCTCTCTCTCTCTCTCTCTCTCTCTCTTTCTCTCTCTCTCATGCATGTGAACAAAACAATCCAACAGAACTACGCACACGCTAGGAATTATGCATGTTCTAAATAATCGTGGTACCGTCGTAGGTGTGTATTTTGTAACACTACTTTAAAATTTCCATTGTATGAGAGTATTCAAACGTATTTTAAAAGACGTTTGGTGGCGAAATAACGCAATTATTATAGTATTGTATCCTTTATATCTTATTCATTACCTTGGTGTTCCTTATACCACGGATCTATTCAGAAGGCTGATTCGACCAAATATTCCAGACACCGACCATAAACTGAAAGATCTGGAAAAAGTAGTTACTTACTTCCGGCAAATTTAAATGCTAATAACAACAACGCTTAAACAAGATGATCAAAATCAACATGAAGTATATGATAGTTCAACAGCTATCATACTGAATCTACATCCACAAGTAAGATAGACCATCTGAATGCATTTTTCATCGTGGTAGAAAAATATGCATCAACCTTCAGAGATGATCAAGATGCATACTGCTAGAACATTTACGGTGGAAAATGTTAAACCATTAAAATATAATAACAGGATAAGCACTCCTAAATTCGACACTGATCCGGCCAAACATACATTTACACGCCATCGAAATAGTATCAAGCTTTGCATCATTCATTATTAGATTATAAAAGTAAAGTTGAACAACAACACCGTAAATGACTTGAAATCAAATGGTAATACAGTTTTTATCCTGATTTAAATCCCTCTATCATGCGTCAGATAATATATTTGCTGATTCAGAAAACAATAAATCACTTCATTGTAATTAATGTAAGTCAAAAAACAGCTGTACCAGAATCTATCCAAATAACTCGAGATAATCTATGTAACCTTTTCTAACCATCAATCGATGTCACGTTGACTAATGAATCAATGGGTCGTGCCATTCTTGTACAAAGTGCTAGCTTTCCACTAGTCATGGCTTTCACACAGAACTAATACTAGTTTCGAGAAAATCTTTACTAAATGAGCTTATTTTGACTTATATTTTACACATCTTACACTCCAAAGCAATATGTATTTTCTTGTCTCAGATGCATCTAATTTGTGAGGTTTTACCGAGAGATGTGATATTTTCTGATTAAAATGTTATTCTCTCAGATGTAAAACTTCAATAAAATAATAGTAATAGGTGATAAAGAACTCAAGACATTTGTGAGAAACCAAAATGGTGGAGTATTCATTAACGTGACCTTAGAACTCGTTACCAAATATGAATATATATATATATATATATATATATATATATATATATATATATATATATATATATATATATATATATATATTGTAACGTGATGTACAACGTTAATTAATGGAGTCACATACGAAAGTTAATTTGTTGTGGGTTAGTGTTTTCGTTATGACTGTATAGTGCGCCTTCCGACTTTCATCTGTTAAACCCAAAATCGAAAGGCTTTTGTTGTGTGATACAAACAATCTACCTGCAACATTTGGTATAGATAAATATTGTAGACATAGACTTAAATAAAGTACAGTAATTAAATCTTGAACAGACCGATCTAGAGTCGGACATCATAACATCACGTGCTCGGTGATATGGCTGGCGTATACAAATAATGATTTTTGTGCTTACTTATCTTCTGAACAAAGTTGAATCAAATACCGTGGCATAACACACCATTTCACTAATGTTACAAACACAATAATGACCTTTTGGCTTAAGCAATTACAGCACTTTTTATTCTTATAAAGGACAATAAGAAAATGGAGTAACTTATTTTGTGATATCACAACAAAAGCTGTTTAACAAATTAAACACCGTATTACGAAACAAGATCAAAATACAATATTTATTATTATATTTTCAATAATTCTCGTTGAGTATAGAGCTGCATTCCTAATGTGAAATCATGGATGACCTGTAACAAGCTGCAGATGAATGATGATATAACTAAGGCCATTCTGATCACAACACAAAGACATTCTCATTCTCATCCTTTACATCAGACAAGAAATATCAGCAACACCAGCATTAAATTACCACAGTCAGTACAAAACTTAGGCGTTACTCTAAACAGTGCTCTCACATTGCACCAACATGTCATGAACATATGCAAGGCGGCATATCTTAAACCGAGACGCAACAGTTGAGTTCACAAATATCGTTCAGTTGATAACACTAAAACACATATGTATTCATTAGTACTTTCAAGACTGGACTACTGTAATATAATTATCTCTGGTTCGTCTCAATATCTTCTCCATAAATTTCAAAAAGTTCAAAACACTGCTGCTCGGAGCATCTTTTGAGTACGTCAATCAGAGTTCACCTCACCACTGCTATGTAACATACACTTGCTATTTATTCGATACAGACTCAAACACAAAATGTGTTATCTGTGCTAAGTTTTACGAACAGACTTCAGTCCAATCTTCCTATCCGGCTTCACCAATGTGTCTATACCAGGAAGATAATTAGGCTCCTCTTCTGATAATCGTATACTGATTGTTACCACTATGAACACGAAGTCATATGGACAACGTTCTGTTGAATACCAGGGGCAGGGAATGTGGAACGAATTGCCCATTTAAATTAAACACAAAGACACAGTGGTACCATTTACGATTGCTCTTAAAACTCGCTTCCTTCGCCTGCAGGAACAAACTTAGATGCCACTAAAACACTTGTGACCTAGAGACCTAAAATTGTTTTGTATCTTATATGATTTCAGTATATTTTTATATTTTTTAATTTCTTTGTTTTTGTTTAACTTTCTGTAGTGTAGTCATATCATTATAGCTGTTGTGTAGCGCTTAGAGGTTCAAAAGATTAGGAGCTATGTAAAGTCCTCATTAGTATTATTATTACTAAACTTTCTATGCCAATTAATGTGTCACTATCCTTCTACCTGCGCGTAGTCCGTAGACATGTGATTGTTGGAAAGAAAAATTCTTACCTAACGATGAAGTCCACGTCCACAAAGAAAATATTGTGACCAAAATGTAGGAATACATACTTTGATTAAAAATGATGCAATCATTTTACTAGGTCAGGTTAGATTCCGTACGGCATAGTACTTTTTGTTTGTGCAAAAGGATCCGTGTCGGTTGTTTAAATGCTTAGCATGTGCTTACGACAAGGGGATTGTGGTAGTGTGAGTCCACTGGCAGATCGAATGTACTAGTGTATTGATGATGAACTGGACATTTAACTTCACAAAATATATACAAATATTAAAATACAATCCTGGTTCTCAAAGGATTAATTGATATTTGAGATAACTGAAGCTATGTAAAATTGTATCAACATTTATTTCAAACAACACGAAGCGTTGAATATTTATTTTATTGTTACGGAGGCCTTCTATCCTTCATGTGAAATCCATAACTAAAAGTACAGACCTTTCACCTCATTCTGCATATCAGTCTCTGACAACTTTGTTTATCATTTGCACATCATGATTTAAACAACCAGTAGTAACAGAACTTGTATATTTGGTGCTACAATACATATTTCATATCCGAATTTCTAACCATTTCTTAACATATTCATTCATGTTCATGGGAGTCTGTTATGAAAATGGTATGCAATATTATGCATTATAACGTATAATTCTAGCGTCTGTTTATTGTTTATATAAGTATACTTGAATGATAATGATAAAGAAGATGAAATTATGGATGGTTATAAAATTGCATAATGTTACGCACTGAAAAGAGACATCATACAAAAAGTGTGTGTGTGTCACATCCCAGAACAATACAAATTAGCAGATATAACCATTTCAAGCATCGATATCAATTAAGTCGTGTAATGGTATATATATATATATATATATATATATATATATATATATATATATATATATATATATATATATATATATATATATATATATATATAATGTAATATGTAAAAAAAGGCTTTTTTATACGATTCAGTGGTAATTTTTGAAGCCAACTGAAGTCATGTGTGAGTGAAAATTGACACATTGTATACAATACAAATATATTGTATATATATTTTTATATTCGGTTTTGCATCATTTTATTTATCTCTTTTAGTATATAAATGTTCAAGAAAAATTGTTTCAGAGTTTTGGTGTTTTATTTCAAACAGAATCTTGGATTTTGCATTAAATATATTCAAGTAAAAAAAAAAAAGCTTAATTTGGAATGGTAATCCAATAGTCCTCAGGCTTTCAACATCAGTAGGTAATTTAGTATCAATTGTTGCAGGAAAGCTTCTTGTTTCAGATAAGCTGGATACAAAATAGAATTTCCAGACAATTTACATTGAAAAACTAACAGTAAATTAGATAAGCAATTGGAGTGGTACAATTGATGAATACAACCAGATTACACGGTGCATTCACAAGTAAAATAGATTTTAAAACACCTGTCAAAACTTTCAGATAATTTCCATTCAAATACTTAGGACGAACAAGACAGGATTAAATGATGTAAACATTACTTAACTACCTGTACCTGCTGTATTACGGTTTAAACTTTAAACTCTAAAATCTGTTTCTCATTGTATAACTGAACCATTAAGTTAAATCATACTAGGATAAAAAAACATGTGTGGACAAAACACGTGCTTAATCTGCGAACAATAATTTTCATTTTTAGATTATGTAACAAGGAATTACAATGGATTTTCTATACATCGCAACCTATTTAAATGCGATTCATGGTCATTGAAAATCAATCGCAATCCAATTGTCATTATTAGACGTAGATGTTAAGGGAACCTTGTTGAATCAGGTAAGAGTACTTTATTTAAATAACTTCAATAATTAGTTTATTCTAATTAATTTATTTTGTATGCGCATTTTGAATATCCGTATTGAGTTTTTTTCTTATTAAAGTTTACTTCAAATATACTAAAACAAAATAACATCTTCAAGAAAGCAGATTCCTTCAATTAAGTAGTATTAATTTTTGAAGATGGCGCAATTATAATCTGTCTCGTTTGTATATTTCCAAGTTTGAGTTTCCTCTTATTTGCATCATTTCAGTCGATTATGGTATGGGTATATTGAAAGTAAACCTACATTTCAATCTCCAAGGTGTTAAATAATAAAACAAATATTTGTTATTTTTAAAGTAAGAATGTATATGTAGTATTAAGATCTGAGTGTTACAAAGAGGAAATGGAAAATTACGAATAATATATTCTTGCAAATGTTTTCCATTGACTCAGTTACCAATATATATTAGTGTAACGTTATCTCAGATGATGTCAAGCACAGCTCACTGCAAGGTTGAAATTTAGATCTTTCTTTCTAAGACTTGGTAAGTCATCAATAAATACAACTGCTACGGAACATTTCACTAGTGGTTATTAGCATCATACAGAAATACATTATGTAAAAATAAATATTGTTTGAAACTTTAAAGGGCACTACTCCATATATTGTCAACATTATTCTTCAGTTTTATTGTTAATTAGAAATATCAAAATGATGAAATTGAGTTTGTGTCTGATCTACAAGTGCACAGAAAATGCATTCTTCGTCTAAGTATAATGCTTGCTGACGGGTAATATATTCAAGTGACAAAAGTAAATGATACACTCAATGTAATGTGCGTGAGAATAAGTGTTGATGCTTTCAGATTAATTCACGTTTAATTAATTGACTATTTGCAGTCAGAGCCAAAATATCACATCAGTTACACATGTGATAAAGATGACACATCTTTTAAACTCTACAATCATGATTTTTAAGTTGGTACCAAGGGATGTTGTGTGTGTGTGTGTGTGATGAGGATTTCAACGTAGGTTTCACACATTTTCAGTCATATCGCTACGATTTCTGCAGTGTGTAAGTTTATAGTGATGTCTAGAACGATCTATAAAACTCCTAGTGGCATAATAAGGTGTGTAGTGTGATCAAGGTTCAACAAAATATATTTAATGGCTAAAATGGTTCAGCCTAGATCAAGAAACAGGTCAATGATATCGGATTGCCACAGAATGTATGATTATCAACTTGCCAGGGAATTCCAAAAATAGAACAGACTCAAATTCCATGAAAATACCTTCATTGTTCCCAAGGTATGATATCTCTTGATTATATGTTCCTTGCTGTAACTACAAAACTGAGACTGAAGTCATCAATATGGTATATCTGATTATGATTCATATTTGGCTTAAGCATCATTAAAGTGTATTCTGTAGTTTAGATTGTATGTTTCCGAAAATTACAAAATGACTAACTAAAAGTTTACATTGGTCCTGATCTTGCAATAAAATTATCTTACTGAAGAATAAGGTTTTGCATCTTGCATGTGACTCAGCGTTTGGATTTGACAAACTGATCTGAAGACTACATTGAAATCTCTCCAGCCGTTACAAAATTCTCCACTCACTGAACGGACACGTTTTAGCAAACGTGACAAACATATGTTTCCCAATTTAAGATGATAGTCAAAACTTACATACGTGATCATGCACTTACCTTGAGCAATAAACCCAATTGTATGCAGAATCGTTTCTGTATCCGTCTCAAATTAGTATAAAATGTAGAAAACACTAAACAAATAGGATTAGTTCAGTACACTTTACAAGCAGAATAATACTGGAAAATTTGCTACGCTTGCAATCAAACGTGAGACACAAAATACCTATAATAAAGTTAATTAGACATCAGTATATCAACATAAATTCGATCTATATTGCTAGAGGTAGGGGTTGATCTAACGCAAAACAAAATATAAACATATTAATACTTATATTCCAAGTTTTAAGACATAATCAACTCCACAACAACAGCGCCACGACCCATGGCCTTTGATGAATATACATATAGTCTTATGATAGTGACAGTTTAGACGTGATGGCCCAAGAACAAGTCTACAGCAGTCTATGTATTGGACAATCTTTCGTTGACAAAGTACACGTAACATAAAACATCTTCTGATGATACTAGAAATACGAAGAAACTTGACACATCTGACATTATTAATAAAACCAATAACTACGCAATTTAAGTATACCGACAAGACTTATGGTCATTTTCTATACAAATTATAATTTTGTTACAGCTATAGGCACATCTATCTGTCCAGGCGGTTTTCGCAAGAAAATACTTTTTAATCTTGAGTATAAATATATTGACACTTTATCTGACATGGATACATCAGCTTCTATAGTAGCCTCAGTTTCTCAACTACATGTTCATTATTATGATATCCTCTCCCAGTTTTGTTGTTCACATTACTAATATCAGGTTCATTCGTTTACTTTTTTAAAGGTTTAGTTTTGTCCTCAGCGAACTCGACCACATCGTTACTGTAATCATCTAGATTGTCAAACGGACGAAATAGCTGCTTTAGTTCTTTCAGGAAAATATGTAACCAACCCAAACTTAAAGCGTCTACTGCACTATTGTACATGACTTGTTTCTCAAGTAGATTCTACTGCACTATTATATCTTTAGGCACAAGTGTTGTCATCGTGCTAGCAATATGAAGGTATGCAGTATTGTAAAATATGCACGATTCTGACAACGGAAAGTTAACGAAAATAAACATGTGCATATGATATAATGTGCATATAATAAAATATCTGTTGGACGTTAACTCATCTTGATTGATCTAAAATGAAATGCATGAAGACGATAACAAAGCAACACTAACACGAATATACTTCTACTTTAAAATAACGTGAACGTACAGTATTATAACCCAACACCTTACTGGAATTTACATTGGTCAACACATAAACTAAAATACACATACCCATAACATATGGCAATAGGCGTCAAAATAAAAACCTCTTCTTCATTTTTGAGATATATACTACCGCTGTTCTTTCAAACAAAACATATTCTCCTTCAAAACTGAAACGTGTAACATTGTCGTAACCTGACGAGTAAAGCTGATACCGTTTTCAAACTGATAATCATTTAAATTGGTTAGCCACCTTAGTCGAAATAAAAAACTTTCAAATACAGAAAATGATGGTTCAATAATATTGATAGTTTAAATTTCAAAATTGGACATGCTATGAAATCAATGGAAATATGTTTACTTCTACAGGTGATCAATATGAAGAATTATATTACTGTTTTGGTTCTGACGTTCCTTGTCATCGTGGAGGGATCCCCATCATTTGAAGAAGTCCTCGAATATAATAAGGAACTTGACAACAGTAAGATACACACCTTATCTATTTTCTTCTGTTACTGGTAGTATGCTGATACGTTCTGATATTTTGATGCTTTTTAAAAACAACCTTATATAGTTAAGGTTGTTATAAGTCATATTCCGTACATAGTTAAATCTTGAACGACGTTTACTCCGACAAGTGTTTATAATATTAAGTCAATAGCAAACAATTTACATATATTAATTATTAACTTTTAGATATTTAGTTTTGTACGAAGGATATGTGCTTCAGTGTCATCGTGTGTTATATTTTAATATATATAACGTACACTTATATTCAGAATTCTCGCTACTAATGCGAATTGATTTTTTTTCCAGAAGACAGTGTACAACTGATCCATGATAGCATCAATCTTAAAAGAAACGATAACGTAGATGCAATTGGAACTATTCCAGTCAGTGATAAGTTCAAGCGTTTCAAGCATTGGAAGGATGTGATAACTCCGGCAATTGAATCTACAGTCATCATGAACACTCTGAAACATCATGGTAAAATTATGGTCAATTCGGAAAACAAGGTTCAGCACCCTGTAGATGATGCGGGGAAAATTTCTGATATTATTGTAGCCATCACCAGACTTCCGTTGTATAATCCTAAAGATTTAAAAAACGCAATTCCGAAACTTGTGTCTGTTGAGAAGGACCTTAACGGAAATGTACAGTGTCACGACTTCATCTGTAACATCATCCTGCTAGGATGTAAGTGAATTGACCTTAGTTTCGTTGTTTCTCTCTTTTCCACGGGAAGAATGGTATCGAATGTCTGTATAAGTTTTTATTGGACTATTTATGTAGCATTTTCTCAAAATCATACGAATGCAGATCAATTCATTTTTCAGGTAAAGTTATGAATATTCATCGACCGAATGCTACATTTCATAGAAATATTTATGTACAATGAAGTTTAAGACCAGGTATGTAAGCAAGTCTATTATGTCGCAACAATTTTTAGCAGGTACACAAACTATACATTTGCAATTGTTTTAGTTTTAAAAACATGTTTACAATCGCCATGACTTGTATTTGGCTTTCTCTTTTTATGTGTGCGACACAGTTATTTAATTACTTTTGTAAAACTATATTTTGTAATATATGCTCAGTAGATCATTTCGAATTTTACCATTTACTAGCGCACTCATCATGACTACAATTATTGTTTACCGGGAAATGGCTGATAAGAAAACTTAAATTATATATATTCCAATTAATACTCTCTTCTATTCACACTTGTTCATTTAATGAGTCACATCGGCAAACTATGTTTGTTCACATGACCACATTTCTGGCAAGTACCGTTATGTGACGTTAGGAATGTTCAAACAGATTTTGCATAAATTCAGGTTGCACACTTGTACACGATTTTGTTTTACTACTTCGTGTCTTTAGCAACATTATATAAGAACAATGATCATGCAACATTTGCTATCTTAAAATGTTTTGCCAGCATAGTAAATACACTTTTAATTTAACCTTGGTTAAAACTCAGCAGTCGATATTAAAACAAACTGATGATTACATAAAGCTATACCTAAACGTATACTCCTTCAGCATTGGAATTTACACTTTTAAAATGAATTACAATAATACAGTTTTATAGAACAGAGCCAAAGCTGTATAGTATTTGTTTGTTTTATCTGCAGTTGACATGATATTGGGATATGATGCGGCTAACAGAGGACTCTACCTTAAAATCGAATTTCTCAAAATGAAGATTCTGCATGTAAAAGTACCAAGTAAGTCAACCACGCAACATTTGCTTCTTGAAAGCGAATATAGATATATATGTATGTGTGTGTGTGTGTGTGTATATATTTCATGGGTGGGGGTGGGTGAAAATTAAATGCAATTTATCTGGTGGTTCTTGTAGTCTATACTTTCAACAGAATTTGAAAATCCCACATTCACCAACGTGTTTTGGTTATATCCCCTTATTTTCTTTTTCATCTTTTGGGTGGGTGTTGCCATGTTTTGATCACAACATATTACGTTGGGCCTTTATGACTAAATTAATAGTTCGTGCAAAGGCGCATAGAAATATGCCGTACATGTATTCGTCTTCCAATACAAATGCATAATTTTTGATGATGATCGGTATGATTTGAAATGTTCAAGTATCTCAAGGAATATTTTCTTCTCTTTACAACAAGAGAAGCCTTTAAATTGTACAGCATGGAAAAGTAAGTTTAGATCTTATTGGATCCACCAGACAGGAACTACCTACAGTTTTATCATTTTGTATGGTTACCTATATAAATAGATCGTAATCATAGACATGAACAATAAATAAATTCAGCTCGACCAGTCTAGATGAGCAACGACTTTCTGTGGAATACCGGCATGATTTAGAACGTAATTCTGATTAGAACCCCGAAGGGTAGAAGTAAAGGAACTCGTCATATCGCATACGATAATAATTGGCGAAGATCAGGTCCCGTGCATTCAGTGCAAATTCTGACGACAATCAGAATTCTGTAGTATAATATACCACCATTGGCTGAACGCTTACTGTCTTAATTGTTGTGTAAGCGTGTGTTAAATAGAGTGATAGAATGCACGGCAAACAATGACAAAGAGAAAGATGCTTACTAAAGAGTAGAGATCAAACCTACTGCATTTGGGCTAAGATTGAATGAGTTCTTATGTACCCAGGCTGACGGATTCAATATCAATGTAGTTATAGATTTTGAAAACAACATAAGAGACCAATATTTATATCTTCAACTATCAAGCAATTTTCTACTAGCAATCAATGACTCAATTTTGTTCTAAAATTTATTCGACCAGATGCAAGCTAAGCACGCACTCTCGTTGTTTTCCAATGGGTATAACTGTATCATCTACTATGCCCGCTTTCAATACACTCCTAAAAGTAAACTCTAATACTTGACAAATGAGGAACATAATCTCTTTCTTTCCAGTAAGCTAACAATAAAAGTAACTTTGTACTCCTAAGATGCAAATACTGATTGAATTCATCTACTAGATTTGACTCGGTCACGTAGTTTTTCTGGTACACTTTAAGAACCGATTTTAATGGCTGGTCAGTGAGGGTCTTGTTGTCATTTGATCAGGTGTTTGTTTAGTCTGTGTGCTATAATTTACAAACCTCACGTTTAGAAACCATAAAATTGGAAACATATATGTATCAATGTGTTTCTTCTATTCAAAAAATATATGTTACATTTGACTTGTTGATCTTATTTGTTTGAGGGCTGTAAACCTGGCTAGCTTTTTATCATTCTGAAACCTAGAGGTAATGATTGCATGTACCTGATCATAGAATTACTTTGTAAATGTTGCCAGGATTTGAGAAATGGGCGTTATGTGACCCGATGTTTTAAGCAATCAAGTAAATTAAAAGAATATTAAAACCCTATTTGTGTTTGCATTTATCGACTGCACAATATAGTTATATAACTTTGTATTTGCTTTCTTCTCAGTTTGGCATGTTCAAATTACGGTACAAATGGACAATAGCCTGACGAAGAAAATATATGTTCCCTGGCAGCATACAGTTTGTCCCGTTATAATCTCATCAAAGCGCTTCAGTATACATATTTTTCAATATATTCTCATTTTTACACTGCTTTCTGTTTTTATATCTCTAGTATCGGGTATACTCTACTGCGAAAAAGCTCAGATGCCAAAGTATACTATGCAATTTTGTATTCATGCTGATAATGTGCAACTCAGTGATAAACGGGCTTGTCTGGATCTGGGATTTACCTTCCTCGGCTATACTCATACATTTCCAGACATCTGTCTACATGGATGAAGAAAGAGAAACTGATTCTATATATTTTATATTACGACCAATACTTTGTAATATTATAATAAAGATATTACATCATATAAGTTGTCTCTGCTCAAGGAGAGAATCCATCGTGAATAAAAACTTTTTTGTGAATTTATATTTCCTGGTTTTTTGAACAAAACAAATATCATTTACTTTGTTTTCCATTTGCAAGTTCAGTCTAGTATGATGTGAAATGGTTCTTTTCTATTTACAGAGACAATGCATAAAAATTCATACAATAATTTCCTCGTATTGCTACTGATACATGTAATATTGTAAGATATATTCCTCCCCTTTTAAAGTTCATGAATGTGTCTAATTTTTGCAAACAACCCTTTATTGTTTTCAGAGTAGAGTAAATTATGTTCAAATCTTCTCTAAAATAGGAAATTGGTGGTTAGCATTTTGTGTAAAAATGTGACACTATTAGTTAAAATATGAAAACGTATGAGTGGCCAGCCCTTACATTGTGCTTAGACACTGATGGTCACTGCACGACAATATTGATCAGTACAATACCTGCACGACTAGCCGTCAAATATTACGAACACACCATGAGTCACGTTTGGTCAAAGTATTTTTCGGAACAGCTGCTGTATCTTTGGCCTTCAAGATTATATGAGAAAACACTATACTTGTGATCTTTGATGCAAAACTAACTAATGACATTCAAATATCTGTTCTAGACACAAAATATTTCAAAACAAACGAAGCGTATCATATTTATTTATATAGCAATTCCCTATCAGTCTATTATCATGGTATTATTAGGTTATAATGATCTAAACTATATGTACACTATGAAACGTTATACTCAGTATTAAATATCATTTGAGACAAGATAGATAGTTATTGTTTTCAGTATTAAATATCAAATTACAATCGCAGTCGTTAACAATGGAATATAGCGCTTTACGATAAATAACAAAAGCAATTATTCCAAATAAACATGATTAAACTTAATGGATGGGCTGCATGAAATAAGCTGTCTATCTAATGGACAATGTTTGTCTGTATTGCAGTATCACGAGTTAGAAAATAACTCATCTTAGAAGGGTTATTGTAAATTTTACTAACACCAAAAACGAAAGTGTTAACGATGATACAATAAGAATAATATTAGCTGGTTAAAAACAAAATGAAAAGAAATCGCAACTTTTATATTGCAGCTGAATTTATAATGATACAGAAATAACAACAGAATAATCGTTGTGTGAGCTGTAACATAGTAGTGTTATGGTAGCATTCGAATTAACATCCAAGACATTTATAGAAGATAGAAAATATAATATTTGTAGTCATACACGAGAAAGTACGATGATCACCTGTATTGAATGTAATATACGTAGATTTGCTAGTTAAGTGATTGCCGTGGTAACTATGTATCATTGGGTAGTACTTGTTCACGTGTAAATTCACGTTGTGGAGCTGTTAGGACTAATCTGTGCATTGCAGGTCTACCCGTGGATGTAACTACACAATATATTTTATGTCATGTAATACTCCAGATAGTATCATTTGCTCCTTTTGTGCCCCTTATTTAGCAACTTACAGTGACATTACCTAGTACTGGTTGTTTCTAAAAATCATGTCGTTGTACAAGTATATATAATTTTGTGATCGCTCTTATAGATTTCATGCTTCTTGTTCGAGTAATTTCATTATTTAATGCATTTTCTACACTTGGTAATCTTGCAAACCATTCTCGAGATTTTAAAATTTTTATAAAGTATTTCCTTTGCATACTGATATCCAAATAACTGCTCAGCAAGTGTTTGATTAAATCGCTTAACATTTGCCTGATCACGGTGTATTGCAGTGTGTCCTCGTCGTATTTTGACGTTGGAGTTGTAACTCACACGTTACGGTTTATTCATCAGATCTGGCGTTTCAGTGAAATGAACATAGTTAAGTTTAGAAATTTATTTTTAGTTGGGCTCAGTCAACTCCGCATGGATTTATAACAATGAATGTACATGATCCACTAACACCATATCGAGTCGGTCTAATAAACTATTTTGACAGCAGCAACGAGGGCGTGAATTTGAATAAATGTCAAAGGGGAAACATCACGCTGATACTTATAGAAAAATACCAAGACACCAGCTAGTAACAAAACAAACTAACCTCAATAGAGACTCTTATAGCTATTAGAGAGACTCTCGAAAGTTAGAGGCTTCGGTTTGGCGTTATTGACGTTATTTATTCGTTTTTGTAAGAAGCCATGGTTTAGCAAATAGGACCTTATTAAATTTGGTTGGCTCGCCCTCCCTGCTGCTCCGTGACTGAACTGATTTTGCCATTCCAACATGTAGTTAATAAATCAAACAACTGAACGAAGAATTCCAACGCAGACGTAAATCTATCACAGAAAAAGAAACTAAGATAGCAATAACAGTTCAGGAACCAACATTATCAACTGCAATAGAAATAAACTCGTTAGATTACGCTGTAGATATGTATTCTTTATCAATCCGGTCGGTTTCTGGATGGCTAAAAATCTCGCTAGAATATCAAGGACTACAATAACCAAAAAGAGCTGAATTTATATCAGACAAACCATCTTCATAAAGGAACCAGGATATCAAAGAACTAATGTATGGAAAATAGTATTACTCTGTTACCGTTCTTCTATTCAACAAAAGGATGGACTATCCTTCTTTACTGGCTCGGATGATAAAAAATATCAATACACTATGGCCCTTATTTAGCTTAGACGATAACGACGATTTTGCTATAATCGTATGATTAATTAAAAATTTTACAGAAGTAATTAAACCTTAACCGATACGTGTATTTGGCGACTTACAATTTGTATTTATAAATGTTGTTTAAAGTTACTCTGACGAATTAAACGTTTTAATTATTGAAACAAAAAAGATTCAAATCAGGTTAAATCATGTATTGAATATATAAATTTGCGAATTCTTGAACAACTGATGTTTGATAACTTAAACAAATTTGTTATTCAGAAGATTTTAGAAAGTAATATAAAAAGAAATTATTTCTAGATCACTTGACAATAACTGAAAACAATTTCCAATATGTGTAATGCTATCAAATGCGACAAATGAACTAAAGACGAAAAGTCTTTATCGAAACGATGCGTCATGCAGAAAAATAAACCTATCAACTGGAATTTTCAAACATTACAATGATCAAATATGTGGAGTTCGTCATATTTCACCAGGAAATGTAAATATAACATCAACTATTGTATTCAACCTTGTATGTGATGGAATTGATGACCGCGTTTAAGCAAATCTTCAAGAATCAACTCAAGCGCATATATTCTATATATTTCTACTCCGCAAGTACCACAAGAAATTTTGATTGTACAAGAACAAATATGCCAAATCTACGATGTCATAATCCGTGATTTTCAGGAATACATTTCAAAATTACTATTTTGTTCTTTTTTGGGGCACCAGACAGATGCCCCCCTCCCCAATAAAAAAAGTAAACGTTTTTATGTGTATGCGTGTTCCCCCCGATATGATGTTTGTTGTATTTTATTTTGCATTTATCCGCATTCAATTTTTCCCCATCGGGTTATATATTTGATAAGGGGTATTTTTGTATCCCTAGTGTTTCCTTCATAAATCCTTACTAGGTGGGAGTTGATCTACCCACAACTAGTAGTCTACGTTTTCCTTTATTTTTGACCATGGCTAGTGGTCTCCTTATATCCTTGTGTTTGCTATTTGTGTTAATGCTATTTGTGTGTGTTGCTATATATAGGTATATACCTTGTATTTATGTAAGGATAGCCATTTATGTTCAAATTTTTCATAGTTGTCTTACTTTGTGTCTTCCCTTGTGTGGTGACACATTTCCTTTATTTAGTTTATTATATGTTTTTTAAATATTGAATTTTGTATAAATTAAAGTGTTTCAGGTAAAGGATTTTTAATGTACTTCAATTTATTTCTACTGATATTTAGTATTTCTAGGTACGTCTGCCTTGAGACAAGATCTGTTCGAATTTATTTGGTTGTACAGTTCCTGTCTCAATTTGGGCCGTCCTGTAATTATAAATTGAAATTATTTATAAGAAAGTCTCAAAAATGTTTATTTGTCCCTTTAAATGGGAGCCATGTCTATTACGTGAGATAGACATGGCAGAAAGGTATGGGTTCAGTACCCAGAGAAGACGAAGTGCATAATTATGAATAGATTTGAGAATCATGTCAATTAGGGTGTTTTTTCCAAACTCTGCTACAGGCCTGCTCACTTCGCGTGGCGCCATGTGATAAAGCCCCATATCGTTCTCATTATGTACATTCCCTGGGATGTTAATGGTTTAGTTATTTTTTTATACAATTATATATATAGGTTTTTAAAAAAAAAACTAGTCCTTAACCTTCATCAGGGGTCCACATTTTATTAACGCCCTCGTTATATAGTCTGTTATTTGTTCGTATTAATTGTTTGTTAAAGTTTCCGTCAAGGAAGAGTAATTGACGTCTGTCATATTTGTCTACCTTCATTATTTCCATTATTAGTTTGGTCCTTTCTTCCTTTGTTTTGTCGCATTGTGTTATCATATGATATTTTGTGAACGGGTCATTTCTGCATAGAGAGCAGCTAACATTGGTCGGAATCATTCGACGTCTAAGTGCCACTTCGCCTGTAAGCCAGGCGTTGTGGGGGTACGTGTATATTATACTTTGTACCTTTAGAGAGTTGATGTCAGACCAATGCCTCCAAACTCTGTCCCAGTTAATATATGGATGTTCATTTTCTACCTTATTTTTTGGTCTTTTTTGCTTCTAGTTCTAAAATCCATTCATAACTTTTGTCTTTATTTAGTTCCCATAATTCTTTGTTATCCCTATAACTATATAAAATTTCTTTTGTCCCCTTATAAAAATGTGGTGTTTCTATTTTCTTAACTAATTTGTTTTTCGTGTAAATGTAATGTCTATTTCTCATTCCGAATCCTATCCAAAAAATGTATAGTGCTTCCCATGGCGTTTGTGGTGTGCAACTTAACCTTTTAATCCTATTTATTATGTTTTTGCATTTGATTAGGAAGACTAATCCCACCTTTTGTTCAGTTCTGTATAGTGTAGACTTTTTTTTTTTTGGAGGGTGCTCTTTCCGCTGATCTTTACAGACCATTAATTGAAAGGCCCTCCTGTTTTTTAATAAAATGTGTGTTATAGTATCATTGTATATATTTTTTATTTCTTAGTACAATTTGAAGTATATATATATTTTTTGTTCATTTCATCTATTCTAACTCCTCGTCGTGGTGTAAGGCTTCCGCCATTATTAGGTCTTCTTCCCTTCTTCTCCTCCTTTTTTTCTTCTCTTCTGGCTATCCTCCCCTTTTCAAATATCTGTTCTGCTGTTAAGAGTTGTTCTGGTTTCTTCGTTGTACTCTCCTCGTCTGGGATGTGTGTTGTCTTCATTCTCATGGTTTGTTGTTCTGGTTGTTGTACTTTCTTATTCTGATTTTCTCGGCTGTTGCTGTTGCTCGTGGTATTCTCATTGGGTTTCTTAATTGTTTGTCCCATTTCTACCCTGCAAGTTGTGCTGATCGTATTATTTTTGGGTTTCAGTTGTTTAATCTGTTTGTATTGTTCAAGTTGTTTTTGTGGTGTTTTCTGGATCTTTTCTAATTGCTTAGCTGTTTCCAGTCGTTGTTTTGTATTTCCCTTATTCTGATGTTCTTGGCTCTGGCTTTTGATCTTGTTTTTCTCTTAAGGTTTTTTGTTTTTTGTTGTTCAGTTGCCTTGTTTGTAATTTGCTGTAAGCTTTGGTCCGGTATGGCTATTTGGTTCTTTGAGGTTGGCATTTGTTTGACTTTAGTTTGATTATCTGGTGTGTGGCATTAGTATTTCTATTGCATTTCTTGGGTGTGTGCCCCTTTTCTCCACATTTATTGCATTTCCTATCATATATGAAACCCTTATACCAAGTTGTTGTTAGGAATCCGTGTATGAAATTTGCCATTTTAATGGTGCGGAGTTTAATCTTTTCTATTTCTAGGATTCTTGTTTCATCATAAATATTGAAACCTGGTATTACTCCGAGTCTGGATTTTACTACTTTTATGCTGAACTTCTCCTCGAACCATGCAACAATGGTTTCTAGAGGTATCTCCATTTGAAAGCCTGTTAGATGTAGTTCCCCTGTTTGTTTACGGATTTTTCTCATAATGGGTTCCGGTCTTTTAATTTCCGCTCTGATTCCACATATTGTGGTTTCCCCATATGGTAGTGCGGGTGTGTTCCCTCTATACCTTACATTGTAGCCTCCCTTTGTATAATTTATAGAGTATATCTTGGTCAGTATTTCTTCGTCCCTGATTTTTAATTCTACCAGGATAGATGTTGAGCCCGGTAATTTTCTCCCATTCAAATCTTTAAATTAAATAGGTTGGGTTCCTTCTCTATACTTGCATTCCAAATAATCCCCATCTTCTAATTCCACACGCCGTGTTTGAAAGTAGCAGCAGAAGGGGCGAATCGGACAACATTTTTAGACAAGTTTTCACTGAAATCACGCTTAAAAACAATGAAACCAATGACATCAGGCCTCCAATGTGTATGTGAATCATGGATTAGGTCCAAAAAAAAATATGAAAAAATCAATGAAATTAATGAAATCCTCCATCGATTTTTTGGGGAAAAGGGACTACAACGTCGTTGTCACTCACCCTCTCTGCTGTTGGAACTTTCAGTTCTGGGTTAGCCGAATATTTGATCCAGTCCGATACGATATCGTGTTCGAGGGTCATGTAAATTTATTGTTACAAATCCGTGTGGGGCAGACTGAGCATGACTAAAGAAATTTCTAAATTGATTGAAATCCATATCGGAGCACCATGTCTGCCAGCAATCTCTGAAGCGTTTTCATTAAAATCTTTTAGCACTTCATAGCATCGTTGGTCGTCTACGCTAGGGGCAATTAAATACAACTTATCCCACTTCATCCATCTCATTATTAAATTGAGCAACAATTGCGTTTTACCGGATCCAGATGGCCCGATTATAATTGCGCGGATAGAGTTTGGTAGCGCTGCATGATGCTTCACTGGTTCTCTTGTTTTAGTCGCTGAAAAATCAATTATATTCATATCTCTATACATAAATTATGGATCTATATTGCGTGAAGTGTAAGGCGCGTACTGGCACAGATGACTTGACGACGATTACAACTAAAAATAACCGATCAGCGCTTTCTGGTAAATGCGTACAGTGTAGTACAAAGAAATTTAGATTTGTTTCTAAACCCAAGGAACCCAAGGAACCTTTAAAAAAAAACGAGGAGGTGATATCGCTGCCAAATTAGCAAAACTCCCTGGAACCCCATGGGCAAAATACCCCGGAGAAAAACACCTTCCAGGGTATAGTTATTGTGGACCGGGAACAAGACTTGATATCAGACTCAATGATCAAAATCAGCCCCGACCCGGTGAGGAACCAATAAACGCTATTGATAAGGCCTGTCACATTCATGATGTTGCTTATAAAAGCAGCAATTTGCAACACAGGCATCTAGCAGATGTGAAATTAATTCATGCGTTGAATGCCATTCCTGATAAATCCTTCAAAGAAAAATTGGCTTCCTTTTTGATAAAATCGGCAATGAAAAGCAAATTGATGTTAGGTGCTGGTAATTAATAACAACATGGAATCTATTTATTATTCCCCAAGAGGATACTGGAAGGGTAACGCTGCAATCAGTAAACTCGCTAGCGCCGCAAAAGTGAAAAAAACCACTGCGGCTCATTGGTTATCCAAACAGGCACTATGGCAAATTTATCTACCACCGCCTAAACAAATTCAATTCTCGCATTTTGATGTAACCGGACCCAATGAAGTTCATCAGGCTGATCTATTATTTCTGCCACATGATCGTGGTTACAAATATGCGTTAACTGTAGTTGATATTGCAAGTCGATACAAAGAAGCAGAACCGTTAAAAACAAAATCGGCCACTGAAGTGGCTTCTGCATTTGAAAGGATTTATCGAAGGAGTCCTCTGCACTGGCCAAATCTGTTACAAGTTGATCCGGGCAAGGAATTTCAGGGTGCAGTGTTATCTACAATGAAATATCACAATGTCGCTATCAGACGAGGGCATACTGCACTGCATCGTGATCAGGCCATTGTAGAACGATTTAATCGGACTCTTGCTGAGCGGTTATTTGGATATCAATATGCAAAAGAATTCATCCAAGAAAAAAGATCCCGTGAATGGGTTAAAAGGTTACCAGCTGTGATTACTGCACTGAATAACGAGATTACTAGAACCATCAACATGAAACCTATCAACGCGATTAAAAAGAAGTCGATACCTGAAAAACCACAAAAGGATTTTAGCTTTTCCCAACCAATTCTTGGTAGTAATGTCATTGTGAGGTACTTATACGAACCAGGGGAGCTTGAAGGGGATAGGAAAAGGGCTACTGATCCTATTTGGAGCGTCACTACGCATAAGATATCTAGTATAACACGATCTACGGGTAGACCTCCAATCTATAAACTGGATTCAACTGCCCCTCAACGGGGTTTTACTAGACAACAATTACAAGTGATACCCGAGGATACTCAATTGCCACCCCATGGTCTTAACTAGCACCCTTGCGTCTATTGCACTCAAGACAAGTCAACATCACATTATTTCTGACATGACCGAGATTGTTATTTTTTCTGTCTACGGTGAATTGGCGAGGATCCTTATCCGAATACTGCCAACGCATTATACAATTGCAACTTGCGCAGTGATTATTCTGTTGTTTTTTCAAAGTGATTATTAATTCAGCATCAATATCAAATTCTCGTTGTTTTTTTTTGTCCTGTTGTTTGTAACCGGAGAGTTTTTTATCAATAATATCATTATCGTCACCAATGATTTCATCATCGCCAATGATTTCATCATCGAAGACAATTCTTCGAAGTTGATTTATTTTTCGTACTCTGGATACTGAAAGATAGACTAAATTCGACCATTCTATGCGATTATCTACCATCCAAAGAGTTGTATCCGATATAGTCAATCCCTGTGAAGAATGTATCGTCGCTGCATAACCTAGCGTCCATGGGGATTTATTAGCACGCAATGCATCTTCAACAACATTGATATCAACCAGCACAATATCATTTAATACGACGCTCTGCTTTTCACTCTGTCCTGGAATATCAACTTCGATGTTCTGTTTTCGCGTATCCGATGGCCTATAACAGAGGGGCACTGGAAATGTTGCAAATTTTTGTTTATGCAATTCAAATAACTTCATCTGAAGTGTGTCCCTGACTATTTTGCTACTTGCAATGATTAAATCATTTGGTCTCCACATTTCCCAAAACTCATTCATGGGAGTTTCCGAAATTATTTCACGGGTTATTTCACACTGGATTCTATCCGGTTGTAATCTAATTAGTTTCTTCAATTCTTTTAATTCATTATCAAGTGATCTATGATCGGTATCAATTTCTTCATAATAGTCTACAAAACCCTTTAGCCATTCATGGGGAGATGCACCGACAAATGGTGGTGGTTGCCCGTGATCACCGCACATGACGACTTTTGTATTCTTCAATAACAACCACTCAAGAAATATTTTTAAGACATCTTCTGACACTGTGTCTATTTCATCCCACATGATGAATTCAGGAATAAATTTCTCTCCCATGCGCTCAGGAGTCCATTTATCTCCCTTCCATCGGAAAAAGCTGTGATAAGTGCAAGCATTTACCCCTCTCTGTATCATTTCTCTTGCAAGTCTATGAGTCGGTGTTAGCACAATCATGTTAGAAACGCTAGCGTTTCCACGACGAAATAACTCAATTACCCGGGTTGTTTTTCCTGACCCGCCACAACCGTTTAAATAAACTGTTTTATATCTACAGATTGGATCAGAAATCGGTGGTGCACTAGAAAATTCTGAACACTGATTGCTTTCTAAGTAATTATTTTCAATGGTAACATCTGCTGATTGAATATAATCATGAATCATTTCTTTCTTAATTCTCCATGATCCCCATTTCTCGTTGCCAGTAGCCTTAAAATCAGCCATTTTGCTATTTATGTAAAATGAGTCAGTAGCAACTCTAACTGTGGTGGTAGGAAATCTATTGATCATTGAAAACAGATTGATATAAGCATAACCAAGCATAGAAGCTCTCAAATGTGTGTACTGCGGATGGTATCCATCATTGTAGGTAACAATTGTACCCAATTTGGTTCCATCGGACATAAATGCGTCCTTACGATTGACATATAGGCCCTTATTCGTTAAATCCGCCATTACAAAATCGTATTCAGCGTTGTCTATAATCAATCGTGAAGAATATTTCGTATTATCATCTTTGCCACCTTGGGTAAATTTACCGATTATTCTTCGTCCAAGATTTTTTGCTTCATTGTTTCTGATTTCAAATAACTGTCTGGACCAATCCATGATTTGTTGTTCATTAAAATCAGGAAACAGTTTTCGCTCTTCGCTAATTATTTTTTCTAGATCAGGTTGTGGTAACCAGACTGATTTCTGTGCCCGATAGGATATAATTGCTTCACTAATGATTTTAACATCTTACAATCAAGCATATACCGTAGTAACACTATTGGCATCCAGTGTTTTTCAGACATGTGTTTACCAATCCAAAGATAACTACACAGATGAAGTCCTTCAGCCATTTCAAATGATACCACACAAGCGAATCCGGTTAAATCAAAATCAGGAAGTGGTCCATTAATAGCAACACGGGTCATTTCGTGTGTAGGGTGTCCAAATCGTTTGAAATATTTCTCACACTCTCCATACCCAAGAAAACTTCCTGGATAACACGCAATCATATCAACGGAAATAACGGTATCAGCGGTGTATTTTGTGTTCCATAATCCGCCGTGGCTGTATTCAAGACAGGACAATTTGACATCTGATAAAAACTCACTTCGTGTTGGTTTCCACGCGTTTTTCTTTCTAGCAAAATGTGCTGCAATGGATGGTACTGTGAAACAGTTTGCTAATAATTGATCGTCTTCTTCTCCGTCCCCAGAAAACTCACTAGCTAGTTGTTTCATTTGATTCTGCAGCTCTTCAGTACGGTATAATTCTCCGTTAGGCCTTACAAACTGATCAAATCTACATTCTTCGTCTGAATTACTATGAAATAGCCACACTGACACAGGATCGTTTTTACTCAAATGGTAAATAGCATCAAATAATTTCTGCTCTGAAAAAAACTCTTCGGTTTGGGATAGATATCTTACGGTTCTATCCCGTGGGAATATTGTTACTGCAGATGACCACGCGTGTTCGTTATGATCAATAATTTTAATGGGGGCTCCTTTTGATTTATATTTCGATTCGTATAATACTTCACCGGTGATTGTTCTTACCGATATTGGAAATCTCAATGATGTTTCTAATTTAATTATATCCTGAATTGTTGCCCCATGCTCTTTTACCGTGACTCCCACTCGGTTATTTTTTTTCGTCTTAGATCAGTGAGTTTATTTCCCCGGGACGCATTTGTGAAGTGTTCTATTATTCGTTCTGCTACACAATTTAGCCCTGTCGAATATTTCATGGGTGCTAGTTTTGAAATATCAGGTTTTTCATTGAGCGGATAGATCCCGTAAACAACTGCTGTGACAGGATAAGATCTTTCGTAGTAGGGTTTATCAATTCCAGTCAAAATTCCCGGTTTGGAATCCTGGTTCACGGTGACAGTTTTTTTGCCCTTGAGAATAGGTTCAAATTTATCCTTAATAATCCATTTGCCATTCTCACGGATAATGAATTTGATTCGGAAAAAATGACTTTTTTCCCCAACACGTGAAATGATCACTGCTGCCTTTTCATCATTCATGGTAGCGTCAACAACACCATCAATTCGAAATGTTGACCAACAATAAGATGCTCCATCACGCTTGAATTCATTAAAACAGTCTCTGATGGGTTTATCAAGAATTTTATTCTTGGGTGTATTAGAAACTATATCAAGATTGAATTGAGCATCCTTCCATGATGATCTCATGTTTCCGTCTCTTGGACGTTTGTTACGTTTTTTGGGTCTATCGCGATTAAATCTAGGATTGATTTTCAATAATCTCTTAAACTCTTTCATGTTTCCGTCTATTGTGCGTTTTGGACGTTTTTTGGGTTTATCGATATTAAATTTAGGGTTAATTTTCAATAATCTCTTAAACTCTTTCATGTTTCCGTCTCTTGGACGTTTGTTACGTTTGTTTCCGTCTATTGGACTTTTTTTGGTCTATCGATATTAAATCTAGGATTGATTTTTAATAATCTCTTAAACTCTTTCATGTTTCCGTCTCTTGGACGTTTTTGACGTTTTTTTGGTCTATCGAGATTAAATCTAGGATTGATTTTCAATAATCTCTTGAACTCTCTATCAGCATTGAATTTAGCATTTTTTGAAGTCAATCTCTTGAACTCCTTCATGCTATATATAAAACAAGCATTTAAATGAAAGATTTATGTATAATGAATCACTGCAAATGGCTCATGATGGGAAATGTAACCCCGTGTAACAAATCATGCAGAAAAAATGAGTACTGTAGGTATCATATGCAAAGTTTTCGACGTGGAAGTCTTGGTCCGTTACCCTGTATTCGATGTGGGGTTGGGGTTAAGGGAAGATCACAATTGTGTATTGATTGTGGTGGTAAGCGATATAGGGAATTGAAGCGTTATTATGATAAAAGAATAAAAAATGGACAATCCATCAGAAATTTTGACCCTGAAAAAGTCTTTGACCCTGATAACGTCACTGACAAAATCATAAGAACTCCGCAAGACTATATCGAAAGATTTTCCAGTGATGTAATTATTGAACCAAACACTGAATTAGACAAACAATAGAATAGTATATATGAACCAAGAATTCAGACAGCATCCAGTGATTACAAATTATGAAGCATCCAGTGATGGTACTGTCAGAAACCGTAGACTGAAGAAACCAGTTGGTGTTGTGACTAATCAAGGGTATTTGAGGTTTACTGTTGGCGGAGGAAAAGAAAAGAAAACTTATCTCAATCATCGTTTCGCATTTGAATGTTTTTATGGATTGATCGAGGGTGATTCTGTTATTGATCACAAGGATTCTAATCCAAAGAATAATTCTGTATCAAATCTGCAAGCTATCACACAAAGTGAGAATTTGAAAAAGGGGAAGAATGGCACTTGTTCAAATAAAGCGAGACCAGTAAAATCTTTGAACGAAGAAATGATTTTTCAATCAATGAATGAAGCCGGTAAGTATTTCAATATTTGTCGATCTTCAGTACGAAGAGTTGCAGAGGGGATAACCAAGACGGCTATTTCAAAAAAGACGGGGCAAAAAGTTTAATTTAGTTATGTCTAATGCGTCATAATTTCCAATTAGAGATATGTCATTCTTATAGAATAATGAATTCTGAAAACATGAATAGCATCATAGTTGAAATAGCAAAATTGAAAAATCAGGATATCAAACTATCAGATGGGTTAAATCCTGATCAAATTGTGTCTGATTTTCAGGATATAGAATACGGGGTTAGCACTAACAAATATATGCTACCCAAGAAGTATGCACTCATCAAAAGAATTCAGAATTCTATTAAAGACTCTCTTTCATTTTCCAGTGACATCAGTGTGTTCGTCCCGTTGTATACTATCGTAGAAGGAATACGAAAAGAATTGGGGTACGAATACGAATTGAAAAAAGAAGTCAACTCTAAAATTAGAAACCTACGAGCATTAATTCAGGAAAATTGATTACCCGACCCTTATCATTTTTGATTGCCCCGACTCTTTATCATTTTTTGATTGCCCGATTATTTATCCTTTTTTTTAGCCGACCCTCAGGGGGATGTCAAAATTCGATGGACGATGTGTCAGATTGGTCAAAACTAGAATGTTGAAAGTCACAGTATTATTTATTTTATATACAATTATGTGACTTTCAACATCACTGATAGAAGCTGTTATAGGATGAAATAACACTTCCATGACCGTATGAAAAATCATCCGACATGTCACTGATGTCAAAAAGGGAGTTGCACGATGGTGTTAGGTCGGTATTGAAAAATTGTTTTACAATTGAAAAATGGTTTCTGATTTCAAATAATGGTCAATGAAGCATTAACAACCCGATTGGCTCGTGAACGACTGGATGCAATCAGGAGATTTATACCAATTCGCGACTCTGTAAGAAATAAACTGCAACAACGACAGAGTTTACAAACTGATTTTGCTCTGGGGTCTGAAGAGTTGTTTAAACCAGTAACCACAGCAACGAAGGGGGTAGAGCGTGCTTTACTGGGAGATGGTCCCGAGACGGGAAAATCTGTTATTGGTGAACTTGAAAAGCTAGCAGCGAAAACTGAACAAACTGAAAAAACTGATCCGAAAAAAACGACTGTTTCTCTGTTGAATAAATTTACTGATCATGCTAAAATAGAAATAAAAAAACCTAGTTTATTGAAATCAAAGGATTATCAAGCCTTTGGTAATTTTGCTGCTCAAAGCTATAATTCAAAAAAAGATTTTTTAAAGGACGAGTATAAAAATGATAGAATATCAAGTAATGATTGGTTCGATAATTTGTATAAACTAAATAAAGGGATTGGTCGTTTGAATAAGGATGAGATAGGATACAAGGAATTTCAAAGGGGGATTAGTAATTATAAAAGAGAACAAATAGAAGAACGACAGCGAGAAATAGAAGAACGGCAAGAACTAAAACGTCAAACACCAACACGTAGACAAACAAGAAGACAAAAAAAAACAACAACTACCACCTGATGATGATGATGATGATTATTTACAAGAAACGGATGTAGAAAAACTAGATGAAGCAACTGGTTATAGCGGAAGTGGATTAGGAAATCCAAGGATTGGAAACACTTGTCCTGATAGTGTTATCAATGATATATCACGATTAGATGTTCTTGTAGGAGGATTCCGAGCTGGAAATAACTCTCCAGAAATAATTAATGAAGCAGCTGATATCTGTAGACGGTTATTTGCCGGCGGTATCATGGATATCAAAACCTATCGAGATTTCATTGACGAGTTAGCAAATGGGTATCATAGTGATTAAATAACAATTGAAAACACTATTGTTTTTATAATAATGATCATCCATTACAATCATGATAAACCAACCCTCGTCTATGTAGTTAATTCACGGTTTCCAGTTTATAGAGCATACTACGGAGATGGCCTCGGCAAGACCATTTTAGGATTCTTTTCAAGAACGGCCCCAAAAGTGATGCCGTTAGCTAAACAACTTGGAATGAAAGCCATTGATGTTATTCGTGATAAGGGTATTAGTACTGTTGGAGATCTTGCCGGGAAAGCGTTTTCAACTGCGAAGGATAAAATAGCATCATTAGTGAGACGAAAAGAGAAACAGGTACCATTGCCATCTACAGCAGAGATGCCTGCGAGTGTCAGTAAAATTATAAATAACGCAGTAGATGAAAAACTAGCGTCGATGGTAAATCAAGGAGACCAAAGCAATATTGCAAACATGATAGCAGGAAGTGGCCTTAAAAAACTACGTCGATGAAATCCTATGGATTTTCACGCTAGCGTTTTTCACGATGAAAATGGAAAATCGTTTACGATTTTACTATTTAGACTCTGATAAATAGAATAAAATGTTCAAAAAGTCATCTGATCCAGCATTTGATATGGATGCCCCAGTGCGTAAAGATGATTCTGTACGCGATTTTCAATTTTATTCTTATCACGCAATACAACCCGATCTCCGATCACGAATTGAACTTCAAGTTCATGATACCAGTAAATATTTTCTACCGTGTGAGGCATTTATTGAAGTAGAAGGAGAACTTGTAACAAATGTTGCAGCTGATACCCCATATGACAATAACTCAAATGTCCGAGTTGGTTTTGTTAATAACGGCATCATGGCGTTATTTGAAAGCGCTAGATATCTCATTGATGGAAAAGAAATTGAATCCATTGACCGTGAAGTTGATATGGCCACAACAATCATAGGGTTAGCAAGATATTCTGATGATTATACAAGATCAGCGGGTCCATCTATGATGTTTGCAAAGGATACCTCTGATACCGCTGATCACCTTCAGTTCATTAAAGTGTTAACAGCACAGGGTACTGCAGAAGTAAATCAGGGGGAAGCAGCTAATCCAGAACGTCGAGCTAGACCCGGAGTTGCGTTTGATATTCTCGGAGGCGTTAATGGTAATCTCAATTTAGGATTTGCAACACGCGTAGCAATGTTGCATGGGCAGCGTCGACGATTTTCATGTGCGATTCCACTACATCACATATTTGGATTCTGTAGAAACGTCCGAAAAGTTATTTATGGAGCCAAACACACAATAGCACTCGTGAGAAAGGGTACTGATGATGATGCAATCTGGCGTAATGCTGGGGTTGCTCCCGGTAAAGTCATTTTAACAAAACTATCATTATGGATGCCAGTGTTAACTCCATCAATCACAGAAGAACAGCGACTACTATCATTTATGGACCAAGGAGGAAAGTCGTTGTTGAGTTGGTTATCAGTGACTACGGATATTAAACTGGGTAATGTTGATGGTACATTCACATGGCACCTGGCATCAAAACAAGGGGTTTCAGCTCCACGTCATATATTTATTGCGTTACAGAATGCTGCGCGAGTTGGTAATCAAGAACGAAGTCATATGATATTTGATCAGTTAGGTGTGAATGAAGTCTCGCTGAGAATAAACGGACAGCAGGAACCATCCGAGGATATACAACTTGATTACGGTCAGAATCATATTGCACGTGTCTATCATAACCTGTTGTCATTTATGGCACGTGATCTAAATGTGGATACCGGTTTGCAAATATCACAATTGGATTTTAAAAGCCTCTATCCGATTTATTACTTTTCATTGGAACATCTTGATTTGATGAGACAATCTGTCGTTGATATACACTTTAGAGCCCGTGTAACCCGTCCGACTGGTCCAGCAGTTGCTGGGGTACATCCTGTCCTTATCCCGAATTATAGAGCGGTTGCTGTCATTCTCAGTGATAAATCAATGCTACTTGAAGGTGTTGGAGGAAGAATGAGAGTGGTAGATGCCCCAGTAGAAAACATGTAATTGAAAATCCGAAGGATATTTCCATTGAATCGTTTTACGATTTAGAATCAATCTATTATGTATAATGTCATATAGTGTTATTAGTGTTACGTTAACTCCTGGTCAAATCAAAAAATTGCAATCAGAATCGGCTAAAAAATGTGGAACCACAATCACGTTGAAACCTAATCAAATGACTGGTGGTGCAAATAAATTATCGCTGACAACTCGTCAGGTGAAACATTTCAATGATGCTTTCAAGGATAAAAAAGGGGTTCAGATTACTCTCTCTGCGGCTGCTATCAAAAATATGATGAAAACAGGCGGTATATTTCCATTGTTAGCTGCAATACCAGCATTGATTGCAGCAGCAGCCCCAGCGGTGGCTAAAGCAGCAGCGTTAGGAGCCGTTGGTACTGCAGCAGGAATGGCACTTAAGAAGGCAGCTGGACAAGGATATAAAAAAAAGAGACGATCCGTTCAAGGATTGGGTCTAAGACTACCAGGAACCCCGTATTCGTGGTACAGCGGAAAAGGTCTAAGACTACCAGGGACCCCGTATTCATGGTACAGCGGGAGATCCGTTCACGGATCAGGCCTGAGACTACCAGGAACGGTTTATTAATTCAGAAATCTTCGATGGTTCCTATGTCCAATTTTGATTTAATGGATGCTGCTAAAAAACTAGTGATTAAAAATTTCAGAGGTGTTTTTATGAAAGATCAATTACCACATCAACCAAACAAAACTGAAACAGGTATTATTAATCTCGATAACAGCACCGGACCTGGAACTCACTGGGTTGCATACGCTATTGATCCACGTGGGATTATCTATTTTGATTCATATGGATTAGCCCCACCAAAAGAGTTTATGCGGTATATAAAAACCCTTCCAATGAAGACTTGGTATTCTACGCTACCAACACAACAAATCAATGACCCACCAATATGCGGCAGTGAAGTATTAAATGTCCTTGACGCTATTTCTAACTCCTTGGGTAACCCAAGGGGGAAACCACCTCATATTGTCGTAAATGACTACACCAGCAATCGCTTTTTAGAGAGAGAAAGAGTTTTACAATAACATGATCGATATTTGGGGGAGATCTTTGAAACCCAAACCCGATGACACTGCAACCGGTGATATAACAAAAAAAATTAAAGATGAAATCGCTGAGACGTTGAACTTAACAAGTGTTGACCCGAATGAAATAGTTGTATTTCAAGACAAACAGGGTAAATTGAAATCTAGTAATATTTCTCTGGATGATATTTTAGTTAAACAACAAAACGCAATCGAGGATACTATCGCGTTATTTTCCGATCAGGGTAAACTCAAACCGGGTGTACTTTTTTCGACGATTACAGATCGATTTAAAACTCTCAACGATTCTGCGTTAGAACTAGCAACACTTCAATCTAAAACCGAAGAACACATAAAACAGTTTACCGCATTTCGTAGAAATATCATTGATAAATTTATTGGAACTACATTCGATAAAATTGAACTAAAACTCCCTGATATTAAAAAATCCATCGATGAGACGAAAACTTCCATCGAAGGCATCAAAGGTGATCTTTCGAGGATGATAACAGCTATTGAAAAAACAAAAATTCCTCATGAGAAAACCAACAACGTAGTATACACGATCCAACACGGATCATTTGAGTGGACACCTACAAACAACAAATTAGATATCACTGCAACCGTTAAGGGTATTTATCGATTAACACTAGTAACACCATTGTCTCAATTTAATATATCATCGTCCAGTTCATCCGGGGTCAATAATACGATTTCAACGATCATCGACAAGAATACAACTGAAAAGTTTACAATCACATCTACTGATAAAAATTTGGTTAGGGTCTCAACAACGTGGTATGTGGAATTCGTAGCGAATTTAAGTAAATCGTAATTGAAAACGCTAGCGTATTTAAAATGAAAATGATTTCATCATCGCAATATCGCTATGATCAGGTCAGAGAATATCAAACTAGACTCAAAACCTTGTCTGAGGAGTATGAATTGAAAATTAAAAAATATCGCAGGAGAATTACCGCAATTGATGTTACTGTGTATTCAGTGAGTGGTGTAATCACTGGAGCCGGTATTATACTGTCTTCAGTGACAATGATGGCTCCGATAGCTGTTCCAATTTGCATTTCTGCGGCAACAACAATCGCTGTAATTATTTCAATAATCACAAAAAAAATATCCTCATGCAGCCAACGGAAACTACAAGACTACATAATTCAATTTCATGTTGTGTCCACTGCATACTCGCAATTATCCTCATTGATATCGTCATCGCTCGATGATACAATTATATCAGAGAGTGAGTTTTCAGCGATGGTAGATATATATGATTCTGCGATGTCAAAATTAGAAGTACAAAAACATGAGTATAATAACAATGACAACACAGATGGAATTACTTCAACAAATAGTTGAGAACACAAACCCAGTACAAACCAGCATGATCTCAATAACCTCAACGAATCCAGAATTCAGTGTGAATTTCCCCTCTCCAGTCCCAGTGAAGGAGATAGCGCTAGCAAAATTACGAGTATACCACAGTTGGCCAAATATTAGGTCAAAATCATTTGGTGGTCAACAACCCAATAATTCACTGGTATTTGCAAATAAGAATAAACCCGACGGTACCCCAGACTGGAATGTTGTTTCCATACCAACCGGATCATATCAAATTGAACAAATCAATGATGAATTCGCGCGTAGAATAAAATCGGTTACTGGAAAAGAATCAAAAATAGCTATAACAGTTCATGTGCCGACACTATCATCTGCCATTGAAATAAGCACAGAAGGATACGTCGTAGATATCTATCAGAGTTCTATTAGAACCGTACTAGGATGGCCTGAATTACCACCCGGTGGAAAAACCGTTAAATTACCAGAACCACAAAAAACCGATTATATCACAGACAGGATAAAATCTGATAATCCAATAAAAAGCTATAGATATTATGATAAGTCGTATTTTTTCATTAGAGTAGAATATGACGAAAAAATAAGACTTATTCATCATCTTGCTAACCGGGATAAAATCACTGAAAATTTCACAGCTTTCAATAACGATATTTCGTTGTTGTTTATATCACTTAGATCCGGCACTCTCACCCGAGATGAATTTATCAGTGTCGTAGAAACATGTAACAAAATCATCAATGACATGGAAACATTTCATTCACAAATTATTCAAGAGGTATTAGGTGACAGTAGTCCTAAAACAAGAGATTTATTTGCAATAGACTATAAGATCCGCATAGGAGATATTCCAACATTCAAACTACCAGGATATAATCTCTTAGAACTACAAAAATCTCTCGATGATGCCATCGATGAAGGTTTCAAAAAAATCCATGATACGTGGAAAAAAACACCATCACAACCACAAACAACTATCCTGACACACAATAATGACCCAGATGGTGGTGGCAGGCATATTGCTCCGTTCAATGTGAATATTTCAACGGTGATTGCGCTCAATTTAGTATGTGATGTGATCGAAGGAAGCTATCAAATAAATTTAGAACGATCAAATCAAGCTCAGCAGGGATATATTTTGTATTCATTTGCAGTGAAAACTTGTCTAAAAATGTTGTCCGATTCGCCCCTTCTGCTGCTAAAGTATTTTTGCAAGTCGGTCATTATTTTGCGTGCTGCCGCCATGTTTCCTCGTGTTTTGCGTGTGTTATTTCGTCTGAGCTTGACTCTGTTCCTTATTCTTTTTCTGTCATTATTTTTTTTTTCCTTCTACCTTTCTGTATGTTGAAGTCTAAATGTCTATCCTCGTTAATTCATTCCTCCCGTTGATTTACGTGCCGTCTGTTTTGTGTGTGCCATGACAATAACGAGTACCTAGACTTCTCAACTACAAGCACTAGTGTAGACTTTTTTATGTAGTGTGTTTTGTAATTCCATATGTAATCTAGTATATCATTATCATTCGTTTATAGTGTTTTATTGTTAATATCCACAGTATTTAGTAAGTATGTCAAATTTTGAATACATATATGTTTTTGCAACATGTGAACGTTCCATTAGACTAAGTGGCGTGAATGCCCAGATATTTTTTTACTTCTTTTATTTTATTTTTTACTTTTCGGCAGTTTTCCTTTTCTTCGTTTGCCCCAAAGAATATTCCTAGGGCCTTTACTCTATTTTTAATTAGATGTTGAGGTAAACCAGGGTGGTTTCCCCTCCAGTTGCCTTTTTTTAGAATTTCTGTTTTGTCGTGAGTTATCTGTGATCCCGAGGCTTTTCCAAAATCCTCGTATTCATTTTGAAGGTAGTAAAAGGAATTCGGATCATTTATGAATTTCGTACAATTATCCGCATTGTAGCATCTTAAATACTTCTTTTAAGTTTGGTAATTTTATTCCTTTATTATTAGTGTTACTCCTGATCTTAATACTTAGGATTTCAATCGCTATTACATATAATAACATTGATAGTGGGCAGCCTTGCCTCACTGATCTTTGGATTTCAAATTTGTCCGTTTTCGCTCCATTTACTTGTTCATTCGCAGTTATTTCATGGTACATTATTTTAGTCCATTTTTGGAAGTTATTTCCAATTCCATATTTTTCCATTACCTTTTGTGTATAATTGTGTTCTAATCTGTCAAAAGCTTTCTCTTGATCGAAATGTACAATGGCACATTTCGAGTTTGACCCGTTTATAAAGTCTATGATGGTCCTAATATTAAGTATATTGTTATGAATGCTTCTATTTTTACCACCGCATGTTTGGTTAGTGTTTACTATCGTGTTTATTCCGTTTTTTACCTTATTTGCTAAAATTCTACTCAGTATTTTGTAATCTGTGTTAAGGAGGGAGATGCGCCTCCTGTCTTTTAGGTCATTTCTGTCACTATTCCACTTGTAAATGATAGTAATCAAAACCTCCCTCATTGTATTAGTCATTTTGTCATTTTTTAAAAGTATATTGTTGTATAAAATTTCTAAAATGGGTGCCACCTCACTTTTGAATTTCTTATAGAATTCCGCCGTGAGGCCATCTCGTCCTGGTGATTTTCCTTTTGGAAGTTGTTTTATTGTGGTCTGCACTTCTTCCACAGAAATGAGATATTCACACAGTTTCTTGTGTTCTGATGAAATCCGTTCGCATTGTATAGAATTTAGATATTGTGTAATAATGTCGTTGTCTATGTTTTGTGAAGTAAGGAGATTTGTGTAAAATATTTGAACTTCTTTCATTATTTCTACTTTAGTTGTAACTTCCACCCCTTCTATTAATCAAGTGTCTAGTGCCTTCTCCCCCCCCCCCCCTTTTTTACTTCTTCCCTTTTATATAATTTTTCTTTGCCTGCTTGTATAAATGGTGGAATTTTCCCGCCCTGATTTCCTTTCCCTTTGTTTCACATTCCTCTAGCTTTTCTAGTTGTTTGGAGTAGCTCTCCTTATCCCTTAATGATGTTGTTGTATCTTCGTTTATTATTCTTGTAAGTGCTAATTTCTCCATTTGTTTAATCCGTTTACGTCTCGTTGAGTGATATATTGATATTGCCTTTACGTTTTATTTAAATTAGTTCCAGTCAGTTGCTATATCAGTTTTATGTTTTCCCTCTTCATTTGTGAGTATTTTAGGGATTTCTTCTTTTATTTCTTTAATTAATTGCTCGTCGTCCAGAACTGAGTTGTTTCATGTCCATGTGCCCTTTCCCCATTTGCTATTTTGTATCACTATTTCCAAAGTTATTTGATTATGGTCCGAAATTTTGAGTTCTAAGATTTTTGCTTTTTTATATGTTTTATTGTCAAAATCAGATAAATAAAATTTGTCTAATCTACTATATCCTTTTATTCCGTGTCTTATATATCCATGTGTATATTCAGTTCTTAAAAGGTTTAATTTTCTATACACATCAGTTAATTTATTTAATTTTATCAAATTACCCATTATTGCCATTGATGATAGGTCTTTGGTTGTTAGTTCTCCGGTTTGGTCTACATTTTCTCCCACCCAATTAAAATCTCCCCCATAATCAGATGTTCTGCAGTGAAGCTATTTAGGTAATTATTTAAGTTTATTATAAAGTCATGGTGACTTTCCCAATTTGCCGGAACATATATATTCATAATATGTAGTTTATTCAGTTTAAAATGTATTACTCTTCCCTTTAGATTGTTATCTTCTTTCATTCTTTCCCAATTTTGCCTACTTCTATTTTTTATTATTGTTGCTACACCCGCTTTAGTGTCATTGTCCTTAGCATCATTTATTACAACTATCGCATCCATTTTGGTTTCTATTTCAGTAATCATTATTTTGGTAAGTTTGTTGTGTGTTTCTTGAATTAGTATCATGTCAAACTGTTTTAATTTTATGAGTTGTGCTATTTTGTCCTTATCTATTCCATTAGTGTTAATTGATGTAATATGGAAGTTTAGTTCTTCCATTTTTGGTTTCTAGGTGGCGTGTTATTATCCTTTTTATTTTGAGAATAAATATTTTTTTTGGAATTAAATTTGTAATTAAGTTCATTTTATTGTTGAATTGTGGGGCATTGGCCCCTCGTTTGTCAGTTCCCTATTGTCTATAGTTTCCTTAATATTTGTAGTTTGTGTCGCCAGTGTTTGTTCCGGGTCAGTTGTTTCGATCAAATCAGACTGTATTGATAAATCCATGTCATGAGTAGTGTTTTCATCAGAGGTGTCCGAGAGGTTAGCTTCTGGCTTTCCCATTCTCTCCCTCAGTTTTTTTTGTTGTTGTTTATTTTCCGTTTTCCTTTGTAATGGTTGTTATGTAATTGTAATTTCCTCGTCACTGGTCAAAGATTCTGAAAGTTTCTTTCTCGTTCTTTTTCTTTGTACCGGGGTTGGCGTGGAGGTTGAAGTGTTGTCTCCATTTCCATTTCATTTTCTTCTGACCCCTCTTCTATGGGTAGTACATCATACGTATTCTGCGATTTCAGTGGCGTAGCTGGTATGTATTTCTTCGTGTTCTTTTAATAAATACATCTATTTTCTTTGGTTCAATGTCTCTGACTATTGGATCGGTCTGTGTGATTTTTACCCTCTGACCCAATATTTGCATCTCTGTCTGCTTTAAAAGCATTCTTTGGTTTTTGGGATACAGTATATACTTATTTTTACCCCCGTACTGTAATCCATCTATTTCGTCCAAATCGACTCCCAAGATTCTCATTTCTGTGAGTACTTCCGACTGCCTTGGTAATTGCTTTATGGTGCCGAAATCAAGTGTTTTGCAGCCTTCCATGTGGTAGATTACCAGCTTTTGATTTCCATTGTCCCCTTCCACGGCAGTATTGAAAAAGTCGCTAATCTTGAATTTTTACGGTTCCATTGCGTCTATTTGTACTGTCCAGTCTGTCCTAAGGGGATATTTCTTAATTATCAAGTATGAAAAAGTGCAAAATTGAAAACTAAACAAAATGATGCTGAAATAAAGTATGATTATATTAACATGTAACAAAATGAAGAAACTAAAGTAAGTAATGATGAAAAACTTGAGTTCAGTAGTATACATGTAGTACCTACTGGCACCTGGTGAGTATTACCCACAGCAAGTCCTAGCATACCTCTCCTTGTATTTGAAAAGAATCCGAATTGTGTTCACATAGTCCTAGCGCAAAAACATGTCCGCTCTCCTCGACGTCTGAAAGCACCATTTCAAAATTACGGACCAAAAGCCGACACCTTGATTTACAATAAGGATGTGTGAATAAATATCTTCGGAAAAGTTTAACGACATTTTATCAAGTTGGAAATTTACGAATTAACCAAAGTGCTGTTTGATTTGCATTATTACTACATGTGACAAAATCTATATTAAGCAGAAACCCTTACCATTTCAGAACAGTAAGAATAATGTTTCTTAAAAATGTCAACCAAGAAAAGATTGTTCATCAATAAATCTATAAAGAATTATATCAGGATGCTGTCGAGGGACATAATGAAATGACTTAAAACTGAGATATACTCTAGTATGACACTTTTGTTTCGTTTACTTTAGAAATGTCAATTTATATTTTATTTCCTTACAAATGCCAATCAGGTTATAATACGTGGAACACGATTGGAAAAATATTTATTTATGTGCAAATACTAGTATAAGTGCAAGTGAGATAACTCTTTAACCGTTTGTCGTACACAACACAGTTATCTCTCTCTCTCTTCATCAGTTTTTATCTACATACACACACACACACACACATATATATATGTGTTTTTTCACATGTCTATCTATATGTATTGAAACAACTAATTTTTCCTTATTATAGTAACAGCCTACAGTTCCAGACTTGTTATTCTCACTTAGTGTAACATTTAATACATTGATCAACGAGTTAACGAGTTATACTCCGTTGATATGGTCCAATCACAAGTTCGTCATGCTTCGGTTTATCCATTGAATCATACGTAGACAAACCTATGAGAAAGATACAATCCATTCCCCAGCTTTGAGCATGAGATAGCTATTACTAATGACATTATCGACTGAAATCTTTAGATAAAATTCTAACTACACCACAACGAGATGCTTCGTACTTCATGATGATATGAAGGTTCACCAACATATTTTCCCCATTATATGTAACACTATAATTTGTCTAAATCATTATTTGTCTAAATTATTATTTTGTAATCGGGCGATATAGCCTTCGCTGCGTTTTATGACTTAGTCATTGTTATCAACATATCAATTTAGCTCTTTGTACTATTTCCCACCACACTGTACACATAACCGCGTTTCTCATGTAATCCCAACACCACATTTCATACATACATATACATACATATAAACATATATATATGCGTGTGTGTGTGTGTGTGTGTGTCCTAATAATAATACGAAGATATTTAAGAGATTAGCTAAAGCCAAACATTCTAACCTAGATTTGATCGCGCCACAAGAACAGCTGACTTACCAAGGGGAATTTTGGTTGATCCGACGAGTAATAGGATTGAATGTATTCGTGGCACCAAAGAAATAATTTCGCAACGATGATATATTTCATGCGTGGTGAGCATTTCAAATCATACTCGACACCGATGGTGTCGATTATGTTATTAATGCTACGATGAACGACCAAAGTACCTGCGACGATTTATAATTATCTCTACCCTCAAAGATAACATTTAAAAAAAATCGTATCATTAGCAGAAGTAGACAATAATACATTGATTATGCGTTATGTTTACATCCGGAAAGACGGCCGCCATCGATTAACTACTCGAGATAGGCTCTTCCAATTTTGTGCTATATTTATGACATTATTGTGTTTCATCTTGCATTGGCTGTTCCGGGAACAATGTTGGTCATTGGAATATTCTGTAAGGATGCATTAATCTGGTTTTTCTACACATGTTTGATTTCCCTCGAAATAGTTCGATTGCACGAGTCGTCTTCCCTGACCCACCACAGCCGTTTAAATAACTGGTTTTATATCTGCATATTGGATCGGAACA
This sequence comes from Unio delphinus, assembly GCA_029339505.1. Classification (NCBI taxonomy): domain Eukaryota; kingdom Metazoa; phylum Mollusca; class Bivalvia; order Unionida; family Unionidae; genus Unio; species Unio delphinus. The sequence continues at coordinate 4,640,613 of JAQISU010000095.1, read as the reverse complement.
CGACAGTGCATTAGATAGTTCTGATATCTGATTATTTTTCAAGTAATTGTTTTCAATTGTAACCTCTGCTAATTTGGAGTAATCACGCAGTATTTTTTTAAATTTTCCATGATCCCCAACTCTCGTTTGAATTAGTGAATTCAGCCACTGCTTTTTTATGTTTTACGTATATATAAAATGAATCAGTGGCGACACTAACTGCGGTATCAGGAAATATATTTATCATCGAAAGTAAATTAATAGAAGCATAAGCCAGCAAAGACGACCTTAAGTACGTATATTGAGGATTTTATCAATCTGTGTAAGTAACAATTGTACCTAATTTGGTTCCATCGCACAATAAAGAGTCTTTACGATCGACGCTTATACCGCTAGATGTTACATCTGCGATTATAAAATCGTATTCAGCATCATCTATAACCAAACGCGAAGATTATCGTTTGTGGTCGTCTTTTCCACCCTGTGTGAACTTAGCAATTATTCTTGTACAGAAATTTGTTGCATTTGTATTTCTAACTTCAAAGATTTCTTTGGACCATTTCACGATATATTCTTCGTCGAGATCGGGGAATTGTTTTTTGTTTTCGGTGATTATACTATGTAGACTATCGGGTTGTGGTAACCAGAGTTTAGTTTATTTCCGATATGATATAATTGCTTCACTGACAATAAGCGATATCAGCATTTTAGAAAAAATCATATACTGTAATAACACTATTGGCATCCAGTGTTTTTCAGAGATGTGTCTACCAAACCAAAACTAACAGCAGGGATGAAGATCTTTAGCCAATTCAAATGATATCACACGAGCAAATCCGGTGAGATCAAAATCAGGCAGTGGTTCATTAATCCCAACACGGGTCATCTCATGTATGGGATATCCAAATCGTTTTAAATACTCAGACAACTCCCTGGATAACACGCAATCATATCAACCGACATAATACTTTTGGGGTCGTATTTTGTGTTCCATATCCACCATGGTCATAATCAACACAACTATCTTGGATATCCGACAGAAATTCTGCTCTTGTTGGTTTCCATAGATTTCTCTTTCTCGAGAAATGAGCTGCAACTGACGGAATTGTAAAACAGTTTGTTATTAATTGTTCGTTTTAATCCGTTGAAAAACCACTAGCTAGTTTTTTCATCTCGTTGTGGAAGGCTTCATTACGGTATAATTCGCCATTGGGCTTTACAAATTGATCGAATTTACCCTCTTCTTTAAAACTGTGAAGTAACCACACTGACACAGGATCGTGTTTACTTGACTGAGAAATAAAATCAAATAAATTTCCCGTGTAATATTTTACGGTTCTATCCAGCGGAAATATTGTTACTGCGAATGTCCACGCGTGTGAATTATGGGCAATAATTTTGATTGGAGATCATCTCGATTTATATTTCGAGTCGTATAATATCTCACCTGTTACTGTCTCTTAGGATGTTGTGAATTTTAGTATCCACTCTAACGCGACCACATTTTGAATTGTTGCTCCCCTCTCCTTCACTGTTAATGCCCATTTATTTATATTTTGTTGTTAGATCCGTCAATTTGTTTCCACGCAATGCATTTGTAAAATGCTCTATTATTCGTTCTGCTATACAATTCAACGACGAACATTTCATGGGTTTTAATTTTTCAATACTCGGTTTATCATTTATCGGATAGATTCCATAAACAACCGCGGTAACAGGATCGGATGGCTCGTATTACGGTTTATCAATTCGAGTCAGAATTCTTAGCTTGGAATCCTGACTCATAGTGGCAGATTTCTTATTTTTCAGGATGGGTTCAAATTTGTCGCGTATAATCCAATTCCCCGTTTCTGAGCGGATAATGAATTTCACTCTAAAAATATACTTTTTCTCTCAAGATGTGGGATTATCACTGATGCTCTTTCGTCGTTCATGGTAGCATCAACACTACCATCAATTCAAAATGTTGACCAACAGTGAGGTGCTCCGTCGCGCTTGAATTCATTAAATGCATCACGGATTCTACCTATCATGCTTCTATCACTTATTAGTACCCTTTGGTACATCAGTGGAGACTATATCGACATTGAATTCAACATTTTTCCAAGGCGTAATTTTCAATAATCTCTCGAACTCCTCGATATTATAATTAAAACAAGTATTAAATAAGAAATTTATTATATAATGAATCATTGCATATGGTTATAATAGGATCAGTAACCGCTTGTAACAAATCATGCATAAATGAATTATGTGGATATCATTTACAAAGCGTACGTCGTGGAATATTAGCGACCTTTCCTTGCATACGATGTAGGGTAGGTGTGCGTGGTATGTAGCAGTTTTGTCTCAATTGTGGTGGTAAGCGATACACATAGCTAAAGCGCTATTATGATAAACGAATCAAAGATTCCATTAAAAGCTCCATTAAAGATTCCATCAATGACTCTGACTCTGTCCCTGACAAAATCATAAGAAGACCTCAAGACTACTTAGATAGATTCTCAAGTAATAATTAAACCAAAAAATAATATAGACAAAAAATGTTATAGTATATAAAAAAACCAATAATTTCAACCACATCCCGTGATTACCAATTATAAAGCATCACGTGACGGTTTTGTCAGACACCGCAGGCTGAAGAAACCAGTTGGTATTGTTAATAATCTTGGATATCTTATATTTAATTCTGGAGGGAAAAGTCATCTTAAGCACAGAATAGCATATGAGTGTTTCCTATGATTGATAAAAGATGGGTTTTTTGTCGATCATATTGATTCTAATCCTAGGAACAATTCTTTATCTACGAGCTATAATACAAAGTGAAAACACCAAACGAGGATGGACTGGAAAACGTTAGTAAAATGCGAAACCTATAAAATCATTAAATACCGAAAATAATGAAGAAAGAATATTTCAATAAATGAATGAATCCGTTAGGTATTTTGATATTTGCGAACCTTCGGTACAAAGAGTGGCAGAACGAATATATCAATCAGCAATTTGCAAGAGAACCGGACATAGAAATCAATTTACATATGTGTGAATTCTTTTTTGTATTGTATATTGTAACACCAAGGGGAATAACTTGTGTGGGCATGTGTGTGTAGTTTTGAAACTACGATAACTCCTTTGTTGTAGTCACGATTCTCGATGAAAATAATCAAATATTCCTTTTTGATGTTTTTTTCAAGTAATTGTTTGTGAGAAAATGAATCAAATAAGTAATATTTTTTTATATTTTTTTTCAAGTATTCTGTTTTCCTTTAATGATGTAAATAATCATAATTATGCACATGAAATACTAAAAATCGCACATCTCTTTCATTGGTTTTCATGTATTTGTTAGTTTTTATACCATACTGTCTCTCTTTATCATGGGGCTTTAAGCCATTCAAAACTCAAACCGTGAAACCACCATACGTCACACACCGACACACGATATGAATGTGTTTTTGCATTCAAACCGGGGTGATTTTGTTGGGAGTATGGTTGTTTCAGTTTGAATGTAGAACAGCCCCGTGTGAGTATGTGATGTGCGTATATCATATCATTTCATTGTAAATACCACTATGTAAATACTTGTAAATACCATATCATTTCATTGTAAATACCACATCATTTCATTGTACCATGTATATATCTATATGTAAATGTGACGTCCATTCACCAAGCATACCTTCTTGGAGTTCTAACCCGTTATTTGACGAGTTAGATCTCCTCTCGGAGAATACGTTTCGTGGTACCTCTGGGCCCGGTAAGATGTGAATAACACCCGAGGCGTTCCAAATGGGGGTTGTTGTCTTGTGTGTATATATGTATTTATATATATATATAGTATTTACACACAAGACAACAACCCCCATTTGGACAACAACCCCCATTTTATATATACATATATATATAAAATATGTGAATATGTATATATGTAAATGTGTAAATATGTATATATCAAAAATGAAAATGTTTCAAAATTGACCCCCAATTTTTTTGTTTATCATTTTAGATATATAATATTTCATATGAATGAATTTCGAAAAAAAGAATGTCAGTATTAATGAGATTTATAATTAAAATGATCAAGGAATTCAATTGTCAGATAAATTAGATTGTAATCTGATTCTTTCTGAATTTCAAGACATTGATGATAGCGCTCGGAATAATACATATGTACTTCTAAGGGAGTATGGACTGATCAAACGAATTCAACACGCAGTAAATAATTCCCTTTCATTCTGTGACGACATCAATAAGTTCGTCCCGTTATTCACTGCTGTCGAAAGGGTTAGAAGTGAATTGGGGAAACAATATGAAATCAAACGCACAATTAACTTGAAAATCAAAACAATTAAAGAGATTATCCGCCGAAATGAAAATTTCCGCCTCTTGATTGCCTCAACATAGTGAATGAAATTCTCACCATGGATAATTGACACTCTAAACCACAACCATAAATGTTTGCAGGTATGAGTATATATAGGTACGGAACAGAAATTCTATAGACAGGTATGCGCTTCCACACTTAGAACGAATTTGTATGCACAGGTAAGATAGTATTCGGTGATTTAATCACTACCCGGAAGTATGAACACAGTGTCGGAGGTGAGTGTTCATTTACAATTTAGATCGTATATTATATTATAATGGTAAAGGAAATACTAACGACTAAATCAGCACGTGAACGATTAGCTGCGATTAAGAGATTTATCCCAGTTCTTGATTCAGTTCGAATCAAACTAAAAGCAAGACAACAAATTCAAACTGATTTCACACCGGATACTGAACAATTATTCAAAACAATAACCATTGCTACGGAGAGAGTTATATTGGGGGAGACTATTGACGAAGAAGCAAGAAAAAAAAGAATTCTCCCGTTGTTAAAACAGATAACTGGAGATTAAAAACAACCACATGATGAAGAAGAACAACGGAGTAATATTGGTAAAATAAAGGGTGTTTCTTTAGTGGATAAATTACCGATGAGGCTAAAGCACTAATAAAACAAATTCAATTATTAAATCCCAGAGATAATCACACTTTTTGCAATTTTGCTGTTGAAAGCTATTATATCACGCGATAATTGGGTTGATGGATTGAGTACTGATCGTTTAGTAGAAGAGAATTGGGATATATAGAATTTAAGAAAGGAGCTGAGAATTATGATATACAAGAAAAACAAGAAACACAACAACAAGAGTGGAAACGTCAAACACCAACACGGAGACCAAAAAACAACAAGAACCTCAATGGGATATACCACTTGTTGATGATTTAGAGAGGAAACGTCAAACACCAACGTGGATACAAAACAAAACAAGAAGAACCTCAATGGGATACACCACTTGAAGATGATGATGAGATTTTTAGATACTTACAGGATCAGGAAAAGGACAAACAAGGTGCAACTGGTACAACTGAAAAAAAATGGAGATGGATATCCAATGGGGTTTTCAGGTAGTGGTCTAGTACGTTGTACTATTAGTATTCTCGGGGATATATCACGATTAGAAATTCTCGTAGGAGGGAGACGAGCTGGAAATATCTCACCGGAAGTAATTAATGAGGCAGCTGATATCTCTAGACGACTATTAAAGGGTGGTATCATGAATATTGGTGTATATCGAGAGCTTATTGATGAAATAGCGGACGGTTACCACAGTGATTAGTTTAATGACTTTGTCTCTGATGACTTTGTCATTGGTGATGAATCATCGAAATTGCTAGCAAGTTACGATTAGATAAATGTCATTAAAATAAGATGATCATAAACTACAACCACAATAAACCAACCATGGTCTATGTAGTAAACTCACGATTGACAGTTTATAGAGCGTACTATTGAGATGGTCTCGGCAATACCATTGCAGGGTTATTTGCAAGAGTGTCACCAAAAATAGCACCAATTGCAAAACAATTATCAATGAAAGTTATTGATGTTATTCGTGTTAAGAGTATTAGCGCTGTTGGTGATGTTGTCGGGAAAGCATTTTCCGCGGCTAAGGAAAAACTAGTAGCGTTAGTTCGGCGAAGAAAAAAAAACACCGATGACGAAATCACCGATGACTTCGAAATTGGGACCACTACCATCTACAGAAATTATGCCTGCAAGTATTAGTAAAATAATAAACAACGCTGAGGATCAAACAATAGCATCACTGAACATCGTCCATGATAATATTACTGCAAATATGAAAACGGGAAGAGGCTTGAAATCGCGAGCGAGATCACGATTTAGATCAATAAATATATAATAATATGTTCAATTATCAATTCTATTCCTATAAAGCAGTACAACCAAATATTCGATCAAGAATCGAACATCAAGTCCATGATACCAGCAAATACTTTCTACCCGCTGAAGCATTTACTGAAGTAGAATTAAAACTCGTAACAGCTGATGATAGTACTGCTATTACAGCACCATATGCACCTGATGCCCCAGTCGTCTTTGTCAATAATGGTATCATGGCTCTATTTCAGAGTGCAAGATATATGACTGATAACAGAGAGATTGAATCCATAGAACGTGATGTTGATGTTGCCACAACAACAATGGGTTTAGCAATATATTCTGATGATTTTACAAGATCAGCCGGTCCGTCAATGATTTTCTCTAAGGATATAAATGATTCTGCTGGACCGACTCCATATATTATAAGACAACCAAAAACAATCAGGCTGGTACTATTAATGTTGAGACCGAGAATATGATTATAAATAATGATCCTAATTACAACCTAGGTGCTGCAACACGTGTAACAACGTTTGAAAGACAGCGTAGATTATTTGTGTGCCCGATTCCACTGCATCATATATTTGGATTCTGCAGAAATGTTAGAAAAGTTATCTATGGTTCGAAGTATACAGTAGTCTTAGTGCAAAAACGTGATGATAATGATATAATATGGAGGATTCCTGTAGATCCTGCAAATCCAGATGCTGACAGTGGCAAGGTGAATATAACAAAACTATCACTGCGGATGCCAGTAATGACTCCATCAATCACGGCAGAAGAAGAATTACTATCATTTATGGATGATGGAGGAAAATCATTGCTATCATGGCTAACAACGACCACGGATATTATGCAATCATCTGTTATGGGTAGATTTATATATCACCTGGTATCAAAACAGGGTGTTGCTGCGCCACGACATATATTTATTGCGTTACAGGATAATGAGCAATTACACTCACAATTACGCAGCCATATGATATTTGATCAATTTGGTGTTATTGAAGTATTGTTGAGGATAAATGGCCAACAAGAACCATCCGAAAATATTTTATTTGATTACAGAACCAGCCAAATAGCACGTGCGTATCATCGTTTGTTGACATTTATGGGACGCGATAATAATGTGGATACTGGTCTGCAAATATCACAGTTGGATTTTAGAAAACTATATCCCATCTATTACTTCTCTCTGGAACATCTTGACTTAACCAGACAATCCCTAGTTGACATACACTTCAGAGCTCGTGTAACACGACTTGCTGCTTGTTGTGGTAGATACAGAGCAGTTACTGTCATACTCAGTGACAAGTCAATGCTACTGGTGGACGAATGAAAGTATTTGATGCACCAGTAGAAAATATGTAGACAATTAGATCAATATCGTATTAAATAAAATGTCATATAGTCATGTTAGTGTTACGTTAACTCCTGATCAAATTAAAAAATTGCAATCGGAATCAGATAAAAAATGTGGAACTACGATATCGCTGAAACACAATCAGATGTATGGTGGTCAGTATAAACTGTCATTGACAACTCGTCATATAAAACACTTCAATGATGCTATCAAAGCTAAAAAAGTTATTCAGGTCACTCTCTCTGCGGCCGCAATTAAGAACATGATAAAATCAATTGGTATTTTCCCACTTTTCGCTGCGTTACCAGAGTTGATTGCGGCAGCGGCCCCAGCGGTAGCAAAGGCCGCCGAGCTAGGAGCCGTTGGTACATTGGCAGGGATGTCACTAAAGAAAGCTACCGGACAGGGATACAAAAAAAAAAGAAACGACCAGGAAAGGGTCTAAGACTACGAGGAACTCCTTAGTCATGGTACAGCGGAAAGGGCTTGAAACTAGGAAGTTTACTATCTCGAGAACCGAAGGTTCCATCGCAGATATCGCCGATGTCAAATTTGATTTACTCGATGCTACTAAAAAAACTAGCGATAAAAAATCTTTAGAGGTGTCTTTATGAGAGATCAATTACCCCAACAACCAAACAACGCTGAAACCGGTATCATTAATCTCGATAACAGCAACGGACCTGGAACTCACTGGGTTGTATATGCGATTGATTAGCGTGCAATTGTTTATTTCGATTCATATGGATTATCACCGCCTAAAGAATTTATGCGTTATATAAACCGCTTAAAAACTCTTCTCTGGTATTCCACGATACCAACACAGAAAATGAATGACCCACCAATATGCGGCATATAAGTATTAAATGTACTCAACGCTATTTAATCATCGGGAAAAACAAGACAGGAATGATCTACCAAGGATGATAGAAAAACTTCAAAACATAAAAATCCCTCACGAACAAACAAATATTGTAAATAATGTGTACGCGATCCAACACGGACCATTTACGTGGACACCATCCACTAACATATTAAATATCACCGCGGCCGTCAAAGGTATTTATCGATTAACACTAGTGTCGCCGACTCAATTTAATATTTCATCAACGAGTTCATCTGGGGTCAACAATATGATATAAACGATCATCGACAAAGGAACAACTGAACGATTCACAATAGCATCCACTGATAATAATTTGGCTAGGGTTTCAGTAACATGGTTTGTGGAATTAGTAGCTGATTTAAATAAAGAACTGAATTGAATTCGCCGGTGAATTTAACCCCAACAATTTGAAATCTGTTGTAATAAATAAAATGTCATCATTGGCAACGTCACAACAGTATCGCTAAACTCAAAAAACTCACTGAGGAGTATCAAGTAAACATAAAAAAGAATTACCGCAGTTGATGTTGCCGTGTACTCGGTATCAGGTGTAATCACCGGAGCTGGTATAATACTCTCATCGGTGACAATGATTGCCCCGATAGCTGTTCCAATTTGTATATCAGCGACAACAATCGCGGGAATCATTTTGATTATAACAAAAATATATCATCATGCAGCCAGCGTAAACTACAAGACTACGTAGTTAAGTTCCATGTTGTGTCAACCGTATACTTCCAATTATCCTCGATGATATCATCCTCTCTCAATGATACATTAATATCCGATAATGTGTTTTCAGCGATGGTACGTGTTTATGATTCCGCGATGTCAAAATTAGAAAATCAACACGAATATAATAACAATGGCAACATCGCAAGAACTACTTCAACGAATACCGGAAAATACCACACCTGTGAAAACCAGAATGATCTCAATAACGTCAACGAATCCTGAATTTAGTGTCAATTTCCCTACTGCGGTTCCAGTTAAGAAGATAGCACTAGTAAAACTACGAGTGTATCACAGTTGGCCGAACATTAGATTAGTACCATGCGGTGGTCAACAACCGAATAATTCCTTTGTGTTTGCGAGTAAGAATAAACAAAACGGGACTCCAGACTGGAACGTTGTTTCGTTACCATCTGAGTCCTACCAAATCGAACAAATCAATAACGAATTACAAAACAGAATAAAATCCATTACTGGAAAAGAATCGAAAATCGCTATGACGGTTCATGAACCAACACTATCATCTGCCATTGAGATAAACTCACCCGTAGATATCTATCAGAGTTCAATCAAAACTCTATTAGGATGGCCAGAAATACCACCCCGACAAGAAACCGTTAATATAAGCGAAGCGAAAAAAATCTTATTATATTTCAACGAAAGAGGATTATCATGGTTATAATAAAGCACAATCGTCCATTTTCCTTATTTTTGCTCCTCCTATACTACACCATCGTCCTGAATTAACATATATGTTACCGCTAGATACTATTTTTAATCGTTTAAGAGCAGTATCAGAAGCTCATAATACAGGATATCTTACAATAGACGAACCAGATATTACCGGACAGTTCACAAAGATGAATAGCGATTTTGAGCGAATTAGAAATAATCTTATAACGGAAATTGGTACAATTCCTGCCAACCGAAAGAATGTCATCAAGTACATGGAGATATGTAACAAAATTATCGTCGACATGGACGAATTTAATTTGCGAATAATTCAATTTATATTAGGTGATGATCACCCCAAACGAGAACAGAATTTGCAAAGAAATATAATATGCGCGTAGAGGATATTCGCACGTTTAAGTTGCAAGGATATATTGCACCAGAACTAAAAAAATCTCTCAATGATGCCATCGATGATGGTTTCAATGGGATTTACGACGCATGGAAGAAAATACTACCACGACAAGCGAATATCCTCAAACATAATAATGACCCAGATGATGGTGTGTGACATATCGCTCCTCAAAAAGTCAATATATCCTCGGTGATTGCAGTGAATCTAATATGTGATGTTATCGAAGGAAATTACCAAATAAATCTCGAAAGATCAAATCAAGCCCAGCAGGGATATATTTTATACTCGTTTGCACCAACAGCTCCTCCAGGGTTTCTAATCATTGAGGATCCAACTGATCCAGTAGATATGCGATGTCATAATGATTCGTTAACGAGAATTAATTTCAAACTCACTGACCAGTCCAATAATCAAATTGATTTACGAGATGAGGTTTTACACATTAGTCTGTTTATGAAATTCTAAATTGCTAGCAATTTCAAGGATTTTCAAATCGTCTCCGCAGCGACATCAGTGCCGTGTCTGTAGCGTAAAATCCTAAAGGATTTCTTTTTTTGTCTGCCTGAATTGGTTTTGGTTTGAAATCATTTAGGATTTTGTTTGAAATAGTTTCGGTTTACTTTAAATAGTTCCGGTCTGTCCACCCTCTCTGCTGCAAGTAGTCAAAATATAAAAAACAGTTACTGCCCCAAACGTGTGAACTGCACCACTCCTGATCGGTAAATGTCAGGATTTATCAGTAGACACTCAGGCCGACTGGCTGTCAAATTTTACTAAAAAGCCCTGGTCACTGTTGTTAAAACTAAATCTTGAAAGGAGCAGTATCACTGGTCTTGAAGATTCACTAACAATCTAATAGCTGTCATATGAACATCAAATATGGCCACACAACGCCTACTTAGCAAACTCAAACAATTAGGGATAAGCTACCCGCATGAATAAATACAATTTAAAAAATTTAAAACAGGACCAGGGTATTTAGGGTACAGTCTTACACGTCTAGAAAAAAGCGCAAGGATAGTCTTAATTTAATACAGGATATAATCACTTTTGAATGTTAGGAATTATTGTTTAATTTAGACATTTTAATTTCGTACATCAATTTTCCCCTAATTACATAAGTATTTGTTTGCATATAAGTTGTCTGAGATTTTATATAATTCATATATTATATGATATAGTTTTGATTTAGTTATTGTATTTCTAATACAAATTGTGTATCATAATGGTTGTATGCACTTATGATGAGAAGTAAATTATCTCTCTCAAATTATTTGTAGCTTGTATGCTGAGAATAGACTTTTCGGTCTATAAACGGACATTATCCTGTCTATAACATTACATCATTTATAACATTACATCATTGTGTAATGTGCAATTCAATTGAAAGTTCTTTTCTTGAAAGTATAGGGACTTATGTCTACCAATACATATTAGCTTAAATGTTTTAGCCAGAGCAAGAGGCCATTAGTGATCTAAGAGGTCTACTGTCACAGTTCCAGTTAAGAATGTCATGAGTTGCTGAAAAAGATACAATATATATATATATATATATATATATATATATATATATATATATATATATATATATATATATATATATATATATATATATATTGTGAGTATTATACCATTATGAACAAACCAATGCTTAGTCACGATAAATTGCAACAGAATATGTGTGACGTATTAAAGCATGAAAGTAATGTGTGATCCCTGGAGAAAAGAACCTAACAAATAATTAGGCAAGGTATTATATTTTATTTGAAAGGAAATGTAGCTCCATACTGTATTGTAGAGTGAGTAAAGATCACAGTCTGCATTCAGGAGGACAAATGACCTAAAGAAGCTAGAACGAAAGAGATTAAAAAGAAAAAGAAATATGGTAACGCAGAGGTATCACCAAATGTGAATAGAAAAGACTTGAAAAACCGTGCGATTATATAATGAAATTTGTTCCGTCAGTATCGCAGAACGCTGATTGAATTTGGCATACATTTGGTACTTATATTTCTCAGAAAATGTGCCTCTTTCCTATGTCATGTGCAATTTGATTTTATGTAATTAATTATATTGTAATAAATTTACATGCGGATTGATCGATTGTTTTTTCTATATCTCTGCTCAGCTCTCTATTATTCCATGCAATATATTCCATGTGCTAGTTTATTTTCTTTTGCTCGAGCCTGGCAATAACACCGTGAACATTCTTCTCCTAAAAGCGATAACCAAAATTATCATAAGGAGTGAGGGATCTACCAAATCTTACTACCTACCAACAATTTGTCTTGACCTTCTAGGAAATGTCGACTACCTCATATTCAAATATAATTAAAATAATATCTAACAGCAGGCTAATCTATTTAAAATAAGTATTTGTTGAAACCGTTTGAAAATTAAATGTAAATTGTGTTAAGTATTTTAATATGCATTGGAAACTATATTTGCGGAACACTTTGTCTCCACATCTCATTTTCCCTCGGTAGGATCTATCGATGTTTGTGTCTCATATAAAACGATAGAAATAGAGGAAGTAGCACAACGGTTTATTATATTGTGGAAACTATGAACTCCGAAGATATAACTCAATAAAAAGGATGAATTTATTTATGATGATTCTGACGTGGTTGTCATTTTATAAAATCGAGAATATGTTTGTAAAAAGATAAACGGTAATGTCATCCTAAATGCTTGATATTATGACTAACTGTATTACAAGTTAGAACCAATACAACATGTATGACCGCATCTTAAACATCATATAAATCTAAATAATGAAAAAGTAGCATTACTCTATCTTCGAGCTGTTAGAGGTAGAAACTGGCAGGAGAAACACTGAAGGCGACGTCTCGTCAAGCACTTCAAGACCATGCAAGGAATACGGTAGTCTGTTTATCACAATTGAATGTATTCTTTACACAAAACACTCAGTGGATCATGATGTTTTACATCCAATGCAAAGATGCTAATATTATTCACAATAAAGTGTCATAAAAGTTGTTTATTATTCTCCTTCGAATACTAAAGACTGAATAATGGTCGACATTATCTTTACGTTTTCATGCAAACGTTTTTTCAATTTATAGCTTTTATTTCTCTCAATCTTTGAAGAAAATAACTACATACAAAATGTGATATTAGTATCGAGTCATGCGCTGTGCATGTGTGTGTGTGTGTTCAGGAACAGCCGAAAAATGTGTTTTCCAGTATTGGATGACGCACAGGATTATTGTTTGGATAAAACGCTTCGGATCAGGAATAAATCCCAGTCAATTTATGAAAGTCCTGACATAAACGATTGCGACTGAGGAGCTTCCAGACCTGATTTTGAGTGCAAGAATGAGTATATATCAAATCTTATCAGGCCTATTATCAGGACATCGTATTTCAACGCATTCAGATGAGTGAGACACTTAATATGATATTATAGGAAATATTACGTCAAAGTATTTTATAACAATGCGTTCTAATGTTTGCATTGTCATATATGTATTGCCATAATTTGATAATGTTAATTTGAAAACAAGACTGTTCCACGGAGGAAGTTTCACACCTCCTATGTTCCATCCATAAGAGTTTATACAATAAAATATACAAACGCTCCATCATAAATATTTAATGTTGTTAACTAACGTTTCAGTACCTAATAACGAAAGAAATTCCCATGCCACGGTCTACCTTTGAATGCAAAAATAAAGATGGATCTTTTCATGTACCCAGTCAAATTATTCCATTATCGTTAACTTCATGAACGTGCAATTTGAAAACAGCATACATTCAAGTTCGGGAATAAAAAAGTTACACAAACTGTGATGATCTTTAAATATTACTGTACACATATTTTGTAAACCAAAGGTTTAAGAAACAACAGATTTCCGTCTAAACCTTAGGCATATAGAATTGGCGACGATTGCTCTACATAACATATACCACATGATACGCAGTGTATGTCCTCAGAAACAAACTAAAAGTACGAAATAAAAGAGAAATACAATGATACCGCTAGCTTGTTCATCAGCATATAATATAAATTAGAGCAGTTTCAGTTTACTCTTACGATTACCAAACAAAACTTATAACTTATGAATACTGCTTTTCGTATTCACAGTTTAAAAGTCAAGGCTTTAATAACACTTGCCTAGCAATTTTTTTCACCATTTTACCAATTTTAACAATTTCTGTCATAGAAGGTAAATTCCGTAAAACCCATATAATGTTCACACCAACAGAGAATATATTACTCCTATAAGACTCGATCATGATAAACGTTAGCTTGATTCATTGCATATCTCACTGAACCTGTGGAGTAAAATAGAGTGATATAAAATGATTTCTCTCTCTATTTTGGGTCCAATATATTTTATTTTGCCTTTGTATGTTAGTTTTGTCTAGTGTCAACATCAACAGTAATGTACGTATTGTATTTACTTATGTGGATTGAACTATACACGTTGATGTATTTGTTGTGTTTTCTTCGTGTTTATCTCAAACTACATCCAACTGGACTACACAAGATTTATGTCAATATATGTCCTTGAATGTTGAACCAGTCATTCAATTACAATTCATTGGATTCAAAGTAAAGACAACTTGGATGGGATTAGTTCTGAGCACCCCCTCTGCGCCTGATTAGATTGGGCATGATCCTGAAATAGATTACACTATCTACGTGGTTAATAGTGATCAGAAAAGTCTCATAAATATCATTGGTTAGATTGCATATTTGTATGGATAAATCATGACACTTTGTTTTCAATCTTACAAATGCAAAAATAGGAGTAAGATTATTAATGACGATGACACAACATATGTAGCATGTCCTTTGGAGAAAGCATGGTGATAGGTTTAGACTGGCAAGCAAATGAACATACATATTACCTAAACAAAAATTGTATGACGTCCTACAATTTCAATATATGTTATTTGTAAGCATAATATGTGGGTATTTGTGCTTATTATTAATTTTGGCTGTCTAACTGGCAGATAGGTGATTCACAGCAAAGCGTAGTGGAACGCTAAGAGCTCGACTAAATACGTAGGACGTCCTTATTTTCAACTGCACTCAACTCAGACTACGGACGTCTCGAACTTGTCGTGCTGCTGAACTCATATGAGTTTGAGCGAGAGTAAGATCGACAACTGCACAACACTTCCTCACTTAAAACAAAGTCACCGTCCAAGTCATTCATGCCATCTACCCATCCCATATAATCACCCACTAAAGTCCTGTAGCAACAGGCAAGCGACAACGCGACAGGTGTGGGTACACTGGCAACCGTAGTCATAAACCTTAACACAGGAGACTCAGGCCATGAGGGTTGTTCACAGCTGACATGACACAGCAGTGGAGTACGCCAAACCCGGCGTGGTGGAGTAGACCTAATCAGGAATGCACGGTTCACATTCATGGGATAGGTAAGGAGCTAATAAAGGTGCCCTAAACATTTGCTTACTCTAAACGTTCTTAGTCAGTGTCAGCTAATAGGCGGTGGCGGGGACCTGCTTCAGCGGTCAAAATACAAAAAAATAAAGAAAATGAGGAATATTCATCTCGCACTTGTAGCATGAAATGTTCGCAACCTACTGGAGATAGACGATGCGGAAAGGCTCGGGATGCAAACCGCCCTAAAAGGAAGGTGACTCGACAGATACAATGTGGATATTGCTGCCTTGAGCGAAACAATTTTACAGGATAAAACGAAGTCTGTTGTGTTCCAAATACACTATTATTTGGAATGGCCGATGAGGTAGAAGAGCGCTGTGAGACTCGTGTCTTCTTTGCAGAGATAGCCACACGTTGGCAAATTGGCTGGATCTCCCAAGGTAGTAAACGACAGACGCATGACCATAGAACTCTCCTTCTTGACAGTAGGTAAGCACCTTACCATCACCGTTTGCTATGCTCAAACCATGACCAACCGATATTAAGTGAAAAACAAGTCATATTCCATTGTGAACACGAACATTTAGTGCAAAGGTTGGTCTCACCAGCCACATGCACACGCACAGAACCGAATCGACCCCACCAACCCTCAGATGACTAGAGTAGTCCTCGTCGAATCGACGGACGAATAAAAGGAAATTAAACTAACACAACATCCTGATTGTATATAAAAAATACCAAGTTGGTTTACTTAAAGAAGTTACTGATTGCACCAGTCGTCCCATCACTGTCCTACCCAGAGGGAATATATCCAAATAAGGAAAGACAAAATAGTCCTCTCTTTTTTAAACTATCAACATCCGAGAATAATATCTTACACTTATCTTCTTCGTCAACTGTGCCTTTGAGTACATTCAAATATCCTGGCCAAGAATGGACTAACAGAATGCGCTGCAACGAAAAGAAGGTCGTGGCAATAAAACTGGTATTCCTTGTTGTTAAAAAGACACGTGAATCATTTGGGCTGGTCAATCAAGAATCTAAAGATGGTTTAATCTGGTTCACACTGCCAGTTCGTTGTGACAATGATAGACATAAATACATCGTAAAATGTAATTGATTCTGACTGATAATTCTAAATTACTGGATATTAATTCATCTTTGTCATATTTGCCCTTTAATTTCTTTTTTCAATTTAGACTGAGTCCGATAACTAGAGAAATGTTCCATGTAGAATTATATTTAACAAAGTGGAACTTTGCTACATTTCTGAGACATAATTTACTTCTTTTTTTTCTTTTTTAAGTAACTTAGTTTTTTTCCAAAGACATGGTTTATACCCTTTGCAAATGTTGGCAATTAGTTTCACATATCAATTTGCAAACTTGTACTTCACCTTTGCATGGTTTAGTTTAATGCGATAAAATACAGATATGGCAATATCATGCCTTAAGATAATTTTAAAAAAAATATCGAAATCTGAAATGTTCCCCATTATATTTGTATGTTGTAATTTAAAATGTTCTTAATCAATTTAGGACTTTTTCCAGAGTTATCCGTCTTCAATAATAGTTCATTTGATGTAGTTTTAAGTAAATGAACAATACAACCGAATCAAGAAGACTTTATTGCTTTTTTAATTTTGATTCGCTCTCGCACAAAATTTGACAATTTGTACGAGTCTAGTGTAAATTGTACGTGTTACGTATCATAAAAACAATTGTATAATTAACATTTGAAAGCATCCCAATATCCTATAACTTAATTAAAGTTTTCTCCTCGATATATTTAATGGTGGACATCATGCATGTAAATCTGCCTCCAAGGACAAAGAACAGAATGGGGCCTTTTCCCTTCGATAATGTTGGTTCCCTGGTCTTTCCCGTTAGCTACACTATCCATTCACGACCTTTACCCTATCTTGAATTTGGTTGCACCACACATATGTATTGAGCGGAGACATGCGTGCTTCGTGCAGTTAAGGCTCTTGAGCCATTCAAACTGAAGGATCGAACACTGGATTTCATAGGATCTTATTCTGATCTTTCTCTCGGTTGCCTCCTTCAATATAATGAAGCCTCTTTGCAACGCCATATTAGATATGAGGCGATTATCAGCACGTGCCACTACACGCATTACAGGGTCCGGTTTACCCAGTGAAGATACTCCGTCATGCTGAACTGTACTAGACATCTTGTCTTTATCGGTTTAAACAAGGATACAATAAAACTTAAGTCAGTTCAAATTAAAAACCACTTTTTTCCTTCCAGTTCACAAAGAGCTGAACGTTATTCTTAGATTAAACATGTATGATGATTTGGTTGGCCTTCCCTGATAATGCATACGTTCATCCTGGAGTAAGGATTACGTGATAATCTTCAATAATTGTCAACCTTTCATAATATTATCTGTGTCGGAAGAATCTGACACATGGTCTGTGTATAAAGTGTGAAGAACATCGAATAATGTCATAGTTTCATGCAGGGAAAATATTTAATAGGTATGTCACTATACCTTGGAAGGTGCCTGCTATTAGATGAGGTTATTGTTCCACATCCACCATGCTTATATCACGATTTAGCATGGAGATGCACGGGTAGTGTTACAGAAAGCTTTCCAAATATAACAAACGATGCTTGTAGAAATGCTAATTAGGACTAATATAATATTTATATATATCCTATCATGTGGAGCTAAGGGTTTACGAAAACAATGCAGTGACGGACTAAATAGATAACTTCTATATCAGTACAAGCATGTGTTATTCAAATTCACAAAGACAAAAATTACGGATATTTCATGAAATATCTTAACTTCATCCATCATGTTCCAGACTTTTGTCCGACTTTTATGTTTAATATATTTATTTTCTATATCCATGCTGTTTAACAAATGATTGTGACAAAATAAAGTTTCGAATGACAGCATACCGTCTACCAGTATGTTATTAGAACTGAATGGCCGCCTCTTAGAATTTCGCACATTGACAGGATATAATTCCATCCGATAAATTTGAGTATATGTGAGTTTGTGTAGTACTTAAGTAGGTACCTACCGTCGCTGGACCAATTTAGTTACAGAAACGATTTTTTACACGCAAATTTCTCCTACATTTAGATGTTGTCTATAAAATCAAAATTTTCCACAGATCAATTTAGAGTGCAACCTTAGAATACTAAACATTATCGGAGCAACTGACCTACTCCGATGTTGTAATAAACTAAGGAGACTTCTGTCTACAAAAGCAAGTCTGTTTGTTGTGGCCATGAGCAAAAATGTAGGAAACAAAACCCGAGTGAATCAACCCCGGTTGAAAGATAAAGAATACAATTATAGATCCTTATGACGAAAGACATAGCGTTTATTGTATTAGTACTAGATCTAAATATGTTCCTAAACCTAGACAACATTTTTGGTCTAAATTGTGAAACGTCCGCTACAGACCACGCAATGCGTAAGAAGCAAATTAGTGCATAGGATGGATATTGGAGTCATACCGGCTAACATGAAGCGTGTTTGATCAATTAAGAATTATGCTAATCATAATTAACTTTAAGTGTTTTGATTTTGTTCGAACTATGTAATTTTTCTTTCCAAGGGTACTTTATCTATTTGTATCCACAAAGATGATGTAAAAGTGGATGCATGACTTTCTGGTTACCAAGATGGCGCTTTTTTCGGGTGCATTGTGAAGAGATCAGTAACAGAAAATTGCGTTCTTTCTACACTTATACAGTGTATTAATGGAACAAGTTGCTTGATTACATTATTTTGGCTGGGTACTTATCCAAGGCTAAACTGTACCTAATGACTTATAAAAGGAACATATTTACTTTGATCAGGACACATTTGTTTTCATAATATAAAGATAAAGAAAAACTTATTCCAGGAAATAAAGTTAAATTAAGACATTAATAAGAAGGATAAAAAAAACTTATTATTTCATTCAAATGTGATGTGTGTCTTATTTAGAGAATATGTTACGTTAATGTCTTGATATCATGTTCTATCCATACGATGTTGACACGCACTCATAATTTATTCTGGTACAAATACCTCATGAATCCATTTAATAAGATCACAAGATATAAAATTATCCGATCAGATTTCAGCATTTCTGATATTTAATATTGCAAATTAATGTTTACAGATATAGCCCAACATTTCCCCAAACATGTACATTTCCCAATTGTGATTTACATTCGATCAAAATAAAAGGAAGTAAATTAATGCTCAGATCTATTAAATCTTATCAAGTTGTTAAGTTTTTATGTAAACAAATTCGAAGTGTTGACAGGTGTTTCGAAACCAATTCTCTTAATTATTGTTCTTTGTTACTAGGTTTTGAACACAGTTTTACATCTGCAGCTGATTGCCTAATTTCCCCCAAATCAGCTTTATTTTATTTTCAAATTTCAATTGATAGTACATACTACTTTGTGTTCTACGTTTCCGAACTCAAAACAACCTTTCGACTTATACTGTGCTTTCATTTTGTACTCGTTTGGAGAAGACTCAGAATAAACAATTGTGCAATGTCGTTTAAATACAACCTTTATTATCACCAACCACTCTAATTGAATAAACGGAAGAGCAAGTTTAACTATTCTTCAAATAATTCCGAAACTATCAGTTTTAATTATTATTACCTCCAATAAAATTTTAACCAATACAATAAAAACTGAAAGCTTTATACTATTTTCATTACAGATATATGTGCAGGACATTTTACGCTGTAACATGTGCCTTTAAATGCACTACCGGAATAAGTGGAAATTTATAATATTTTTAAATCAATATGTTTCTCATTTATTTTGTTAAAATTATTTGTATCATTTTATACCGTTCATTTATATTAATTTACACCTCAAAGTGCTTAACAGTAGCCTCAAAACATCAATGAAATAGACTTTTGAAAACTGTATAAATCCTTTAAGATTTTATATATTTAGTCTAAATGTGTGAATACCAACAAGATCTGGGTGCATGATATCTCCTGATTTTAAAAGGGTAATAGTTCATGGCTTTGAAAGTATTTTTTGTCTTTCCTAAAATGTTCGTTTCATATTTTGGTTTCACTATAAAAATTATATATGACATCTAACTTTAAGATGATGAATATATAGGTAGATAGATATGGATCATGACCTATTTCGTCTTACTCGCTTCTTCCTGTATTCCGATGAATAACGTGATACATCTCGGTATTCCCTTGATGTGAATTTCTGCGTCACCACCAAAGCGTCGGTGATATATGCGATTTAGTTATAATTGTTACGAGAGGGTGTAAAATGCTAATTTGGTCCAAGTATGTTTTTAGGTTTTTGCTAATTAGTTGTGTGTTGGTTTTATTGTTCTGTTTTGAAGTCATATATGTTGTAAAGCGTTCAAGCTTTTAAAGATTGGTCTCTATACAACGTTATCATCATCATCATCATCATCATCATCATCATCATCATCATCATCATCATCATCATCATTATTAGTGTTATTATTATTATTATTATTATTATTATTATTATTATTATTATTATTATTATTATTATTATTATTATTATGTTCAGCGAGAAATGATAAAATAAAAGGAGTATCTAAATAGTTATATAAGGCATTTAAAAGAGGCCTATTGCACCATTATTGTGATTATTCCGATGTTTGCTGCATTCTTCACTTGATCTACACGAATATTGATATATTATTCATCTCATAGAGATAAAGTCAATCATATCATAAGAAGGATATTGTAGATTCATTTTAATATATTGGTTTATCCAAGAATTTTCCTCTAAACGTGATACTATAGTTTCGGATACTGCAAGCTCTATAACTAATGGCATACTATTTCGTCGTTTTCCTCTACGACTAAATATGTTTGTTCATAATTTACTTTATACTTTTGTTTACTCATTTAATTGTATTGCTTTATGTAAGTTTCTTAAATGAGGAATATATTTAACATTTATTCACACTAACAATAAGGCGTGTATATTCAGTAATTCACAATGGCATCTAAGTATTTTATGTTTGCAGCGACAGCATTCTATTAGGACCAATACCGTAAATGTATCACAGAAACATTAATAATCCCACACAAAATGTGTTAATTATGTCCAATTTAGTGTTATCTGTAACTAATTCATTTCTACATTTCAACTATAATCATTATTAAGTGACTCCTCTCGAGCTGCACATTAAAGTTCACTTGTTTAAAAATGGAACAGTTTTAAATTATTACTTAGACAACATGTGAAAGAGGTAAATCTGAAACATGAAGCTTATTTTTTTTTCTTTTCTGTACCTCATACAAAACATGTTGGAACCACTTCAATAGGAATTCTTTTGACAGTACTTTCAGTAATAATGCTGTTGAAGAAGTGATAAGTAACAGATTTGACACGTAGGTAGGGTTTGATTGTTAATTCATTGCTTTCAGTTCACTATTTCACCCAGAACAGACAGAACATTTCATGACAATAAATTGAAAAAACAAAGTTGTTTACTCCTTTTTCCTAATTTAGCCGAGTTTTGAAAGATTTCAAAGCTAGGTCCCTGGCCAGAGTAGTTATAGCATCTTTTAAACCAGAGCTTAAATATAAATATTCAATATTTTACGGACTTAGGTATTCTAATGTAACCTTTAAACGGTCACTATCGATCCTGATGATTCTCCTCGTAGTGCCAAAATAATATATATAGTTCACTGGAACGTGAAGCTATCAAATAAACTTAAATCAACATGACATTGTTTCTCTACAAGTCAAAGTGATAATTCAATACTCAGTTTATAAAATGTATTTAAACTTTCGTGCAGAACTAGTGTCTGTAGGAATTTGGTACAAGTATTGTACAATCAGTTTTATTTACATTTCAAGTCCTACAAAACACAAAAGCAATTGTACAATAATGATGACTTCATTTCCAGCTTAGTTGTACATATTGATTCCAAAATTAACATCATTAACGGATTTTTTTTTGATTGATCTTAATTATATTTACTCCTTGTTGGCTCTTCTGGATTGGTGTGGTCTGTAATTCTGGTATCAAAATGAAATCGACTTAAATGGAAAATGCACTTACATTTTCATTCCTGTATAAACATATATCTATACATAATAATAATAATATTAATAATAATAATAATAATAATAATAATAATAATAATAATAATATTAATAATATTAATAATAATAATGAGGTCTTGTATAGCGCCTAATCTTTCGAAGCTATAAGCGCTTTACACCATCAATAATGATATGACTACACTACAGAACAATAAATGACAAAAACAATGAAAACATAAAAACATGCAAATAAATAAGATACAGAACATGATTAGGTCGCTAAGTTTGTCCCTGCAGTCGAAACACGTGAGTCTTAAGAGCACCCTTAAAAGGGACCACTGTGTTTTTGCGTCTAATTTCAATGGGCAAATCGTTCCACGTCGCCGGGCTCTAGTGTGCAAACGAACGTTATACATATGACTTTATTTTCTTTTTCATTTTTTTGTTGCATACATGTACATATATATATATATATATATATATGTTTTTATGTATGTATGTATGTACGTATGTATGTATGTATGTGTGTCTGTGTGTGTGTGTGTGTGTGTGTGTGTGTGTGTCCAGAGAAGAGAAAAAATCCTATCACAGCATGGGAAGACCAAGACAAGATTCAGGGTATGAGAATGATAGAGGATGCCCATCCAGAGAAGAGAAGCAATCCTGTCAAGTGCGAGCGTACAACCTGCAAATTATGCTATCATTCATGTAAGTGTCCGGTTAGTTTTCTTTATTACAGACGAAACATTGGCATTGGCAGATATATTTTTATCCTATAGCACTGTGCATTTTACGTATTTGTGGCATGCGAATGGCATTCAAAAATCACGATTATAACTGTTAATCTTTTACTGGTAGAACGTGCGCGATCATTTTGTAATTACTCGGGAAACAAATGACGCGCTATTTTTAAATGTGTTGACAAAGCCTATGACAAACACTGGGATGGCACTTTTCAAGTTGTTGAACTCAGTGGGTTTTGATGATGTCATGCTATCATTTAAACTCACGGTTAAAACTTAAATGTCTTAATGGTAGTGTAATCCTCATTAAATCATTTTTGATGTTTACATATTGTCGATTCTCCTGACAATGCCAATGACAATAAGATACATTTGTAACAAGATAACCTGGTGTGATTTCCGGATTAACTACATAACACTTTTAACGATGATATAAATATAATGTTTGAAAATCAATGCCTTGAAGGAGAAATTCATTATAAATATATTGAATATATAACCCTCATCTTATATTAATTAACATACGAATGCACAAATGTAATAATGAACAATACAAATAAATTACTTTGCTAATTACAAAGACGAAGTGCGAATGATTCAAGGTGATTACACAATAAAAAGATCCATATAGTTTACTCATCTAGAAAACAATGTAAAATTTTACTCACGTAGTAAAATGCATACAAAAAGGACAGATATACAACGTATCTTTACAAGTCCAAAATAGACAACGGGTTTTATGAACTCGAAAACAGGCCCACGGCTAATAGATTGTATTGAAGGAGATGCATCCATCATCAACACATTTTATTTAGTATCCTTCGCTGTTAGAGTTCAGTTTCACGGCTGAAACGCTTAAGGTCTGTTGTTGGCTTTACAACTTGCACCACGTCGACCCTGATAACTCCGAAAACTTGACCTATATTGTCACTCTGAGCATTCCAGCCAATCCAGAAGCATTATAGACACTCCCAGACACTCGATACATCTAACAACATATGACACATGTAATATACACGAAACGGACATAAAACTGTGATAACGTTATACACTGTAATACTTATAAAACGAGTTCAGAAGTAACCTAAGTCTGTTCAATAAGAATCTTTTTGTACAAAAGATTTCTTTAAGATGTACTTTGTACTTTATATTACTAATATAAATTCGATGCCAAGTCGCGCACAAGAATATAAATATGTACGTTATACTGCGTAAACAAAAGACATTTGCATGCATGCAAGCATGCAAGCATAAACGTGGTGGTACAATAGTTATATCTTATAGACAAACAAATTAATAAAATTACATACCTCGACTGCTGAAGATGTCCATGTTCTCATAGTAGCTGTTGACACATCTTAGTCCCACCTTAGCAAATATGACTGTTTATGACTTCTAAGAATCATCCTAGTTATCCAAAAATGCGTTGTATTGTCTCCTTGTCTCGTAATTTGATGTTATACGTTTAAGTGTCACAACAAGAACTTAATAAAAAAAATGTTTTAATTAGTTTTGCTCTCTGTTTTGTTCGTCAAGTAATAAGTGTTTTATGCAACCCCAACAACGCTTGGGTAGTTAATATTTGATTCCCTTTGTCGGAGCTGGCAATGGGCCTGATTTTTAACCACCCTCACTTGAACTTAGATTAGAATTAACGTCCCTTAGAAGTACTATGTCCAAAGGATGGGTTCCTTTTCATTTCGTTTTCTGTGATTCATTATGTTAGAGCGACTCTGCCAAAGTCATTTTTGTCCTTTAGTTGTGCAACAGTGTGTCGTGTTGTAGTTGTTCCCACTTTAGATGTTGTTGTTGTATTGTGTAACGCCATATTTCAGCACACGATAGGCTATACATGGTAGCCAGTATTTGATTTGGATATTGTTTTCCTTGTGACCACCATGGTTTTCCGTGTTAACTATATACCGGTATTCTGGATGTGGCTCCGTTACCTATTCTGTGTTTTGTGTGGTGTACTTCATAAGTACAAAATAAGTTTTTTATTCCAAAGGTCTGAAACTGGGTCCTTTTCTTTAGGCTTTCCATGATACGTCACAATTTGTATTGAATAAAGTCCTAAAACAAGTCCATATCTTTAGAATTGCATTATCCTTTAGAAATTTCATTATTCAATATGTTGAATCAGAGTCCATTTACGTTGTGTATCCGGTACATTAAAATATACTGTTTTTAATGTTGTGCGGGTGATACTTCGATAGAATTACTAATCCATGACAAAAGTAGACTGCTCACTGCAAAAAATATCCGTAACGTAAATAGCGTTACCTACAGTTAGGTATTTATACACAGACATTTTACGTGCACTGTAGGCATTCGGGTCATCTATAATGCACGTTGCACGTGCGGTATGGGATGTATCGAATTCACTATTTTCCAATACGACACAATATACGGTAATCACCATCGGATATCGTTGTACACCAAAAACGAAACTCGAGGATTTAATTACAAAATGGGTCTATACAATCACGTGACTATATATATATACATATATATATATATATATATATATATATATATATATATATATATATATATATATATATATATATATATGTATATATATATATATATATACAATGATCTTACAAGCTTTCATGTGCCAAACGTTTGTCTGACAAAGGTGCAAAGACCTGAAATATTAAGATTTAAACTATATAATCATGTTTCATGAAGCAATCATATGTATGATACATGCACTCTAACCCTTATTAGACTATTCCGTCTACAATTGAAATACAGGCAAATACCTTTCTCAGTCTAAGATAAATATGTATATTGAATGTTTTCTCTGCAGTTTGCTTGGGACTTACGCATTTAGATGGTACGAATCAGTTATATTTGCATGTTGACTACCGTGTGCACGCTCTCTATGGCAAGAACATTCATGGTAAGCCCATATTTTTACTTTAAGTAAAGTTAGGTCTATGCTCATGTTCAAGTGGATCTGCCTTCGATATAATTAGATACGATTTTCATATTGTTGTCCTCAGCTATGTTACAGTAACATAATCAGTAACTAAATATGTATGAATGAGTGCGCGATTCGTATTAATTGTGGTAATTGCGATATTGCGGTCTGGGTGGAAACGAAATACGGTTATTTAAATGATGGAACTAGTCATGATTTTAAGATAACATATATTCTTTCCATAGACTCCAGAATTTCATACTCAAATGCGCAGCAATCCTATTTAGCTCATGTTATTTTCAAAAACGCTTCCAATTTGTACTGTATTCTTTTTGTTCTAGTAAAAGACTTCAATGAATGCAAAGAGGTGAAGATCTTTGGGGTTCGTATCAACTCCTGTCTAAAACTAGACAACATGAGAATCGTAAATGGTAAAGTCTGTACAACAGCAAAGGTTAGCGTCCCTATATACTCTAAAACATTTGACCAGATGTGTGTGTAAAGAGGCAGTACGGACAAGTGCGTCTATCGAGCAAATATTCGGGTTTCTTCCTGAATAATATTAATGTTAAAGAGAGTATCGGAATTATCACTGTTCAAAGAGCGAACCTATGATAAATAAAAACGTATATTTCCTAATATTATTTCGTACATTTGTATATATTCCTTTCAATTTCTCTTCCGATTTTCTCTACTTTTTCTATACATATTTGATAATTTGGCTAGGGAACTTGAGGTTTGCTTTTTCTTATGCTAAGTCTCGGAGATAATAGTTACGAGGCAGACATATGTGATCCTTAAGCATTCTAAATGGTCAATATATGTTATAGACATATTTCGTGAGTGATGGGTGTCCTTTTAAAACATCGCTTGGCTACTAGTATATATATATATATATATATATATATATATATATATATATATATATATATGTGTGTGTGTGTGTGTGTGTGTGTGTGTGTGTGTGTCTAGCCCATAGGTAAATATGTAAAGGCAGAAAAATAAACCAATGAGGAAATGATGAAATGTTAGAGTGATAATTGAATCGCACTCTAGGTTACAATGCAGCAGAATATTACTCAAAATGAAACCAAAAAATGGGTAGTTGTATTACAAAACCAGGGGATGGACCATATGATCAGGTCAATATATTTACACCAATGCTAACGTGCGACGACAACTATCTACGTAAAGTATGGATTAACCAAGTTTTCTCTCTTATAACAACATAGAACTCTGAAACTCTGAAAATATAAAATAGGTGAGAAGGTCAGGATATCATAATATGATCCTATTTTATCTAATGGATGTCTTTTTAATTGCTCAAAACAGTATTCATTTAAGGCGATCCTTGTAATATATACATTAGAATCTTTGAAAGGTGGGAATAATGTAGAAATAATGTGGGAATAATGAGGGAATATTTTGTCAGAATAAAGTTGGTATAAACAATCAAAAAATAATTAAAATGTCTTCATGATTTTTATCTTCATGCACACTATATTAATAAGAGCCAAAACGAACGCAAAACGAAAAGGATATGATGGGTATTCCAATAGATGGGACCTGTGAGAATATGCTCTTTTACCGAAGCAGTTGCGCTAAGATTACAATCATTGATTGTCTTTGAAACATCGTTGTAGTTAGGTGTACAAACACATAGTATGGTACATGCATAATATGATGTCTTTTTTAATTAAATGACACATATTGGTGTCGTAAAAAATAGTATTCCCGATCTGCATGGGGTAGGTATATATTTACATCTGAATCTCAACAAAAGAAAATACAAAGAAACATTATACAAAGAAACAATTGTTACATTTAAATCTGGAACAAAATCTCAGAAATGTTCTTTGGTCTGTTATTAAAAAAATATATTACACATCAATACGAAATAAGTCATTTCAGGTTTAAATATATCGTCTTCAGGCTAGAGGAGGAATAAGAAGGATTAATAATAAACCTATCAATGAACATTGTTAACTCGCTGAACAATAAAGAAACTAAAACGAGCAGAGAATTCGAGCTTGGGAAAACACTGAAAAAGTGTTTGATTATTTCATTTTTTCTTTTTTGTTTCTTATTTTCGTTTGATTGCGTTATTGATTTAATTTGCAAGCATTCCATATTAGATATCGGAAACGAATTTAGAGACATATTGGTGTTTTTATAAGATTCATCATAGAAATTTAACGGTAGATACATTAACAGCAATACGAAAAAAATGAAACATCTATTTACCAGATTTGATAAAATGATGCACACGCCTTTTTTGTGTACAAATGTTTACACAACATGATTTTGCATCTGGCTAAGTATATTTAAAACCCAGTGAGAGATTCATCCGTAAAGACAGCAAAAACTGACTTTCATACAAAAATTATATGGATTAAATGTCATCTTATAAATATATGAGAAAGATTTGAAAATGAGTTTCACATTACTGTTTTCACGCACAGGGGCAAAACAGATTTATTAATAAATTAAAAGGTCATATTTAAAGGCATATACGTAATGAAGAAAGCAATGGTGTGTATCTTGTAATTATATTTTAATAAGAGATTTTTCAAACATGTTTCATGCTGAGTAAGCAGAACTAAAGAAATCAATGTTTTTTCCTTTGTTCAATCACACAAAATATTACGAAACAAAACAATTAACTCAATAGACATAGTGCCAGAAAAGAAATATATACGTACATTTTAAAAACAGAAACATTATCAGACATTCCCTGTGTTCTATATTGTAATTTAAGGTACCCAAACACCTAACACAAACGGCAGAGTACCAAAAAAGAGTTATATCGTTAAATTTACAAAGAAATCAACGTCATTTGTATTATACCTTATAAATTGTACAAGTAACAATGGGTCAAGAAGAATTTATGTTGTAAACCCTAAGAATCCAAGTATGCCAATACCAACGACAATATCAAAAGAAACCCAATGACAATTG
Source organism: Unio delphinus (assembly GCA_029339505.1). Lineage (NCBI taxonomy): Eukaryota > Metazoa > Mollusca > Bivalvia > Unionida > Unionidae > Unio > Unio delphinus. The sequence continues at coordinate 4,611,260 of JAQISU010000095.1, read as the reverse complement.
TGTATTTGCCTCCAGTAAACTCACAAGAAGGATGATATCACAGTCTACAAATGCATAGACTACCTACATGAAGTTTGAAATGTTTGGAATTATTTCTCTAAACTGTTACTGTGGAACCAAGGCCGACTAAGATGCTTTTAAAACAATAGAGACAGCGACAATTGTTAAAGCAAATAATCTATCATGTCTGTATAACATTAGCCATATGGATGACTTTGAAGAGCAGACATTACGGAAGACAACTGACAAGTGAAAGATCACGGTGATTTAATTCGAAAGCACAAATGTCCCAAATACGTTCAGTGTGATTTAACTTATAAAATATGAATATAGCATTTAAAGCGAATTGATTCCGTGTACAATCTAAAAATTTTAAATGTGTAGATTCTTTAACGTTTTCTAAAACAGAAGACATTATTATATATATATATATATATATATATATATATATATATATATATATATATATATATATATATATATATATATATATATATATATATATATATATATATATCTGTACATCATGCACATATATAAATAACGTTTACTGAATATCCATGTTATTTTTAATTCTAGCAAACACATGATTGTAATTCTGTTTAAACAAAACGGTGACTGAGTTCGTAAACTATTTAGATTTATTAGATTCCCTTTACAGCAATAATTAGTTCTGATATTGCATTCTTCAGATCTTTAAGCTATATCCAATGACTGTTTGTGGTAATTAGATGCAAATGGTATTCATACATCAAGCGATGAGCCAAAATGGGTGGATTTAACATCCACTGCCTACACCATAAAGTCGTTCCCCCGCAACTCTTGAGTGTAATCCATATTTACCTTTACATGATCCAGGTGCAATAGAGGGTGGCATCTTAAGAGCATAATAAACATAAAAAATACAAACGTTTAGTTCGGTCACAGTGAAATAGTTTGTCTACGGTATAAGTGCCCCCACTGAAGTGCATCGAGCTTCAAACACCAGCAACATATTATCAATAAATATGCAATATCACCAATGTTCTTATCGTCGACCGAACATTCAAAGAAGAAGGATCAAAAGTCTTGTGAAGAAATATATTTGACGTCCCTATATAACTTTTCCTGTGATGCAACGCCGCTGGCTTTTGGTAGTCGTAAGAATTTCTAAATCTTGTGAGTAATAACTATTTCAACGTATTATTCTGAAATTTTTCAATTTCTTTTAAACATAATATGCTTAACTTTATGTTCAGTTTATTCAAATACATATTTGTTGTAATGAACATTTATATTGAAAAATATTATCATAGTGCTGACAACATATATTGTCTAAGCTCTAAGTCTCTAGGATTACGCAATGAAGTAAGATACAGCACAAAAAGTATTGGTTTCAGATACGTATGTCTCATAGGCACATTAACAATCGTTTAAGGTTGGGGAACAATTAACGTTTGGCAGTAAGTTGACCAGTTGGAGAGGTACACTTGCTGTAAAAAGCTATATACACTGAGAATTGAGTAGGGTAATGGTTGTTTTTGTATCACCTGTCAACACATCATACTGATTTTAACTTACCTTCTTCAAGCTTGATATGATTAAAAAGCATACACATTATCAAACTTGTATAAATTTTGTTTGAATACGGGTTTCAAATTAAATATTCAAGCTTCTGTTTCTTATTATGTAATTTCGTGTAAGTCACAATAGGTCTATATACAGTTTGGGGCAAAATGCAAATTTGATTTATGAACAATATTTTGTATTAGTAAATCTTGTAAGAATTCTGGAATTTGGTATATTACATGCCTCAAGTTATTCATAAGTATCATTTTTCAGCAATTGGAATTGGACCATGGTGGCTGATTGGAGATGTTAGAACTAGAAATTGATTATAACTTTATTTTGAGCTTAGGATAGAGAACACAACGGTTTAATTATGGTTTTGAGAGTCTGAGTTCCTTCTATATTGTAGCATCGTTTTCATTGTTTTTTATCTTTACATTTTCTGATTTTGTTTTGTCTTTTCATTTTCTCCAAGTGTTCCTCGAAAATACCAATTGATTTTTACACTAGAAATTAACAAATACAACATTTGTTTCTGTTCTCACGGCAGATGGTTAAGGATTACCGTGCCATGGACACGGAAGATCGCGGCTTTGAGAAAGATCGACTGGCTATAGAAGAACATATAAAAGAATGGAAAGCTGCAAAGGCCGAAAGAGACCCCAAGATGGAGCAAGCCCGAAAAACCGCTGCCACAAACGAAAGAGAGCTCACTCGCTCTCTCGAAATGGAAATAGAAGGAGCCAACAATATGGACGTCTCCAGTACGATCATTAGTGGAAGCGTACGACCGCTTAAGGACCACCGAATAGAAGAGATAAGTATGCCGCGATTTATTGAAAAAGACGAGTCCATTTTTTATTTTCTCGTGCAATTTGAGAAACTCGCGGACGCTCATAAAATATTACCATAACCATGGGCGATCAATGTCTCAGCCTTTTTGCATTGTGCATCTCACGAAGTTTAATACAACTAAACTGCAGACGAGGCTGATGACTATGATACACTCAAGAAGGCCGATCTTTGTCATTATCGGTTAAGTGCCGAAACGTACGGCAAACGTTTCAGAACTCGACAAAAAATCAACGGAGTCCCATTCTCAATTCCACACCCGCGTTCGAGGGTTATTTGAAAAATGGATGAAGATGGCCAACTTCGAACAATCGTGCGATGGGCTACGCGAGGTCATACCAAAGGATCATATCCTGAGTACGTACCTTCGCGAGTTGACACTATTTCTAGCAGAGTTATAACACCGGAAGCTCAAAGACATCTCTAGCATGGCGTAGATGTACGAACATGGTACACTCTAAGAGTGACGGTTCTGGGATTGCGAACAGACTATGAACCACTGAGTCGCCACGTGTGCGGGAAGGAGAGCCGTCTGTTTGTAACCGTCAGGGAGACGTGAAGTTTCCTCATGTAAGGATGCCACCTATACACCCAGACAGGCATCATCCACAAAAACCGGTCTTGCAGGTCGGAAATGCAGCAAACATTTTAAGAGCAGTAGGGAGAGTCTTATGGGAGGACACATGGGAATAGCCACAAGACGCGTGATCGTCTGGTCAAAAGAATATTACTGGCCAAATGTTCAGGAAGATATCAAGCGGATCTGTCCCTCCTGTGACAAAATTCAGATAATGCCACTGAAAAGAATGCATGCGAAACAGTACAGGGAAAAAAAGTATGCTTAATGCAATTGTAGCTGTTCTTACAGCAGTACCAGATGCATATCAGATACATGAAAGGAACAGAGAACGTAGGCGCTGATATCATGAGGAGGAGCGTTGAACTGGTATAGATCTCTCTTAAAATAACAGTATATCGGGTTATATTCGTGTCCGTAATCAACGTGTGGCGTCGCTATGATTTTCGTTATTGCGTGTTGAACTCACCTTTGTATTTGGAGAATATGTGATGGAATAAAATCCCGATTTTATTCTCAAGCATTGGAGGGGTTGTGACGTTCTGAGCATTAGCCAGATTTTAACATGTATATGTTTCACCATGAGGCTAATAATTTCGCGCCGTTAATATGAATGGTCATATCGGTGAACAAAACGTGTCAAGTTATTTAATTGACATGGAAATAAAATTCATATTTTGAGCAAGACAGTTACATGATAAATGCGATCATATGTAAGTGATAGAATTATATTTTCGGAGCAAAGGAACGTCGTAAATATACCCCTGACAGACTGTTGAGATGGTGCAGTGTCTTATAATTATATGACTCCACATCCACTCGGAATTGAGCAAGACATGGCAAACTTTAGAATCGCAAGTTTAAATATATTATCTTGCGAACTAAACGTTATAAGTCCCGAAAACTAGCTCGAGTGTATATTGGGAAGATAAGCTACTCCGACGTCATTAGATTCATTCATAGTGTTTGATATGCATGCATATTTTGAGATATGAGCAATGATTTTGTAACTAATTAATACTGTCATTCGCTATTTGGTTAAGTCGTAGTAACCTCATGTATTTATTCATTTGATAATACCGGGCAACACCGGACATCGTGGACTCTGGACAGCCCAGACGCTGGACAGCTAAAACCATCAAATACCGTATACTTTTCATGACACGGGCATAAACCATAATAACATTATAAATTGTAAATTAAACAGATTACGTTACTGGCACAATAATTACATAACAACAAGTTCAGAAGGAAACCTAACCCTGCTCAATAAATATCATACTGTGCTAAACATTTCTTAAAAATGTAGCCTTATATTACAAATAATTCCCGTGCTAAGTCGCAAAGATGAATATTAAAATGTGCAGTATGCTGCGTAAATCAAAGCAACATAGCAAACATACAACAAAAGACGTGATAGTACAATAGTGATACATGAAATTAATAAATTACAAACCTCTATAGCTGAACATGTCCAAGTAATTATCGTAGAGCGCTGATTGACAAGACTATACATAATGTCGATAACTTTCCATACGGTGAGGTATTTATGCACAGATATATTATATGCACTAAGGGCATTCGGGTTTTTCCATCGAGAGCAAGTCGCAAGTGCTCCATAGGGTGGACCGAACTCAATGCTTTGAAATACGATTCAATATACATTAATCACCCTAGGGTATAGTTGTACATCGAAAACGAAACTCGAGTACGATTTTTAAATTTTTTATAAGACTTTATACAATACAGGGACAACGTTTTATCATATCCCTCTATCTTTTTATAATAAAATGAAAAACGAATTATTAAAGGATGGACCTTCAGAAAGCTAAGCAAATGTAGCTTCAATGGATTGTTCCTGAAGAGACTGATTCTTGTTCTTCATCAACGGAAACTGTAAACCTTTGATTTGTGGTTGCACAGATTACGTTCATCATCCAGCCAATAATCTAATTCTAGGTTCGATAAACCATCCAAGCTGAATAACACTGGAACCTTCTTTATACAGAATTACATTTAAATGCATGCACGTTCATTACACAGTTTCTTCAAGCAGGATCTTAAAGGATTCAAGTGATGAGACAAGAACAGGTCACCATCTTGTTCTTGTTAGTGAAAATATGTACAATTTTTTCTAATGGCCTTCAACTAATATATGCTTAAAAGATCCTTACTCCAGCCTATTTTATGCAAAGAACAAGGCGAAAATCCTCAAGTTAAGGGTCATGAACCATTGCCTGCATTGGTATATACCAGTATATGGTTATTGGACGGAGATCTCAACAGCTTCCAACCAGTAACTGACTCCAAGAATATACAAATTTACTCCCTAGCAGTCTTAAAACGAGCGTAACGTTTATGTAAATTTCACCTTTTAAAAACCTTGGGAAAGTTTAAAGTAATTTTATAGGCAATACGTAATTTTCCTAATTGCAGCGTAATTTACTTTATATTGTTTATATTACCTTTGTGATTCTCGTGATCGAGTGATAGAGTAAAACCTTTGTTTAGGATTATAGAGAACTCAATAAAAATATATTATGATTTATATTATTCTGTTACAATGCGTCGTACATGAGTAACGCTACATCCGCAAATTCAAACTATTGGAATTATACTGAATATCATATAGATTTTAGAATTACAGATCATATTAAATGGGATTAATGTCACGAGTCTTTGAAATTTAGAAAGATACATTAGAAATCTAGTATTATGAACGTGTCAGTCAGTTTGATTTCTTTCTGTTCCATGGCATTCCTACAAAAGTCGTACCAACACATCCGGTTTTTACCGTCTTAAATTACAAAGCAAAACGTTTACTCCCGCTTAGCATGTGTTGTTGTATGTGTTGTACACCATTCAAAGATGCGAAACACGATATAATTTTGTTTTGATACTTCCTTACAGTTCAGTCGCTCAAAACTACAACGGGTGGACATTTATTTAGTACTAAGACATAACAACCTCAATATTTTAAAGCGAATTTCAAATTACAGCATGCAATATTCACAGACCACATTGTAGTAACCACAACAGTAGTCTCAAGATATGTTATTCTCATTTCATACCTATTTTGGAGTTTTAATGATCAATTCGTTAGAAACATAAGGTAATATTTAGAAAATTGATGTAAAAAACAAAAGTACCAAACATTAATCCCATGTATGTCGCCTAGACAAGAAAGAAAGAAAGTGTCAAAATGTGTTTCACAGATATTAGAAAGATTCCTTCTGTTCATTTTATCATTCTATTGGACATTTATTGATTTTATACAATGAATCGATCTCAATACTCCCACCCACTAATCGAAACGCACAGAGCAAATGGCGATCTTCGTGGTTAGTGATCCAAGCACTGAAATACATTTTTGTAAAAAAAATCAAAATCAATTACGTAAAACCATTAGGTTTGTAAGGTCCATGCCAAGTATTCAATTACACACAAAGTATGTTGACGCCATTCAAAGATCATATTATATGGAATTTGAATATAGATAGTGTGTTAATTTGCTAAGGAAAGGTCACGAACGCGCAGTGTAAACTGTGACATAACTCACAATTACTTTCATCGATATACTCTCTTTTTTTTATCTCAACCTGAATGGTGTCTTCTTTGTGTATAGATAATTGTTGGCAGTAAAAAAAGAGAGAAACACAGACTGATTCAGATGCAGAAGTGTGCTTAGTCAAGAGTAATATCAGAAGCGTCTGCATTGGTATACAATGAATGATATTTTGAAGTTGTCTGTATAGCAAATTTAGATGTATTGAATGTCCTCTACCTGGTATACATAACAGTCGTATATGATCCAGTTACCTATGAGACCAACTCAATTAATACTTTTTCAGATGGGCTATCATCAAAACACAATTATACAAGAAGTTAAATTTGTCGTTATTTGGTGAGTTACATCAATGACAACCACAAGTAAGTCTTCTTATTGATCATGGAAGTAGAAATTCTCAATCACGCTTGTGGTATACAGCATCGCGTAGATTAGGGTTTGATTCCACTATTACGATTTTCAGAACGGATATAACCGTGTTTAAAACAACAGACCTTGGACCTAAATAATTACGTTTATTTAATTCTAAAAGTCAATGCGATCAGCCATGCAACCAATCAATCTGAATTTTTTTTCGGGCAGAGGAGGAGGATATTAAAAACAAGTTCCAATGGAATATCGCTGAAAATACCAACACTATAATCACCTTTCCCACATTAATAGAGCATGTGAGGTCTGAATGGGGTTTTGAACTCATATTTGCACATACCATACCTTTAATTACTGCATTGTCTAGAATTTTCTAGAATCATAACAAATTGTTTTCATAGGAAAATAACTCCATTGTGAGTGCTGATTACGATGTGCAATGTTGTTCCATGAATAAAGATGCACAGTTATGAAAAATTCAGACTTAAGCACTGTACGATGACAGTCAAAAATTATATTAATGCGAGTACGTTGCAACAAGGACGTTATTGCAGTTCATCATTGTTTAGTTCATTTTACAATGGACAAATGAAGTCTAACAAAACGTAGGTATGCCCAGTCATTAATCTACAAATAAATAATATTCATAATAATCTGAGTTTCATTAGACATGTTGTTTAAGTCATTAACAGTATCCAATACATAGCATTACCGTCCGACAGAACGGTTTTAGCATATTTATCAAGAGCTGCAAAAGCTTTGAGACCAATCAACTATTGTAATAGTGTGCAGATGTGTTTTGAAGGATGTTTGTGAATTCAGTCAAACTGCTTATCACACTTGATAGACCAAAATGCATATATATTGATCCTCGCTTGGTTTCTTTCTTACAGTCAGTCTATACTAAATATGATTGAAACCAGATAAACCTCTCTCTCTCTCTCATGCATGTGAACAAAACAATCCAACAGAACTACGCACACGCTAGGAATTATACATGTTCTAAATAATGATTGTTAATGATATATTATACAAAGGACCCAATCGATTAACTATGGGTTGAATAATGTATTTACTTTATTTATCGTGGAACGGTCGTAGGTGTGTATTTTGTAACACTACTTGAAAATTTCTATTGTATGATAGTATTCAAACGTATTTTAAAAGACGTTTGGTGGCGAAATAACGCAATTATTATAGTATTGTATCGTTTATATATTATTCATTACCTCGGTGTTCGTTATACCACGGATCTATTCAGGAGGCTGATTAGACCAAGACATTCCAGACACCGACCATAAACTGAAAGTCCTGGAAAATCTAGTTAAGTACTTAGTAACAACAACGCTTAAACAAGATGATCAAAACCAACATGAACTATATGATAGTTCAACAGCTATAATACTGAATCTACCTCCACAAGTAATATAGACCATCTGAATGCATTTTTCATCGTGTTAGAAAATACGCATCAACCTTCAGAGATGATCGGGATGCAGACTGCTAGAACATTTACGATTCACACTGTTAAACCATTAAAATAAAATAACAGGATAAGCACTCCAATATTCGACACCAATCCGGCCCAACATACATTCACACACCATCAAAATAGTATCAAGAGTTGCATCATCCATTATTAGATTATAATAGTAAGGTTGAACAACACCACCGTAAATGACTTGAAATCAAATGGTAATACAGTTTTTATCCTAATTTAAGTTCTACTATCATGCGTCAGATAATATATTTGCTGATTCAGAAAACAATAAATCACTTCATTGTATTTAATGTAAGTCATCAAATAGCTGTACCAGAAACTATCCAAATAACTCGAGATAATCTGTGTAACCATTTCTAACCATCAATCGATGTCACGTTGACTAATGAATCAATGGGTCGTGCCATTCCTGTACAAAGTGCTAGCTTTCTACTAGTCATGGCTTTCAAAATAGGACTAATACTAGTTTCGAGAAAACATTTACTAAATGAGGTTAGTTTGACTTATATTTTACACATCGTACCCTCCAAAGCAAAATGTATTTTCTTGTCTGAGATGCAAATAATTTGTGAGGTTTTACCGAGAGATGTGACATTTTCTGATTAAAATGGTATTCTCTCAGATGTAAGACTTCAAAAATATAATAGTAATACGTGATAAAGAACTCAAAACATTTGTGAGGAAACATTATCTTGGAGTATCCATGAACGTGACCTTAGAACTCGTTACCAAATGTGAATATCTATATATTTACAACGTTTATTAATAGAGTTACATACGAAAGTCAATTTGTTGTGGGATAAGTGTTTTCGTTATGTCTGTATAGTGCGACTTCCGACTTTGATCTTTTAAACCCAAAATCGAAAGGCTTTTGTTGTGTGAAACATACAATCTACTTGCAACATTTGGTAAAGATAGATATTGTTGCAATAAACTTAATGTAATTCAATCTTGAACAGACCGATCTAGAGTCGGACATCATAAAATCACGTGCTCTGTAATATGGCTGGCGCGTATACAAATAATGATTTTTGTGCTTACTTATCATGTGAACAAAGTTGAATCAAATACCCTGGCATCACACCATTTCACTAATGTTACAAACAAAATAATTATATTTAGGCTTAAACAATTACAGTAATTTTTATTCTTATACAGGACAATAATAAAATGGAGTAACATAATTTGTGATATCACAACAAAAGCTGTGTAACAAATTAAACAGCGGATTACGAAACAAAATGAAAATACATTATTTTTTATTATATTTTCAGTAATTTTCGTCGAGTAGAGAGGTGCATTTCTAATGTGAAATTATGGATGACCTGTAACAATCTGCAGATGAATGATGATATAACTAAGGCCATTCTGATCACAACACAAAGACTTTCTCATTCACATCCTTTACCTCAGACAAGAAATTTCAGCAACACCAGCATTACATTAACACAGTCAGTACGAAACTTAGGCGTTACTATAAACAGTACTTTCACATTGTACCAACATGTCATGAACATATGCAAGGCTGTATATCTTGAACGGAGACGCAACAGTTGAATTCACAAATATCTTTCAGTTGGTTCCAATAAAACACATATGTGTTCATTAGTACTTTCAAGACTGGTCTAATGTAATATAATTATATCTGGTTCGTCTCAATATCTACTCCATAAATTTCAAAAGGTTCAAAACACTGCTGCTCGGAGCATCTTTTGTGTGGGTTAATCAGAGCACACCTTACCACTGCTCTGTACCCTACACTGGCTATTACTTTGATACAGAGCCAAACACAAAATGTGTTATATGTGCTACGTTTCACGGATAGACTTCCGTTTAACCTACCTATCCGGCCTCACCAATGTGTTTATACCAGCAAGATAATTAAGCTCCCCTTCTGATAATCGTATACACATTGTTCCCACTATGAAAACGAAGTCATATGGACAACGTTCTGTTGCATACCAGGGCCAGGGTATGTGGAACGAATCGCCCATTGAAATTAAACACAAAGACACAATGGTACATTTACGATTGCTCTTAAAACTCGCTTCCTTCTACTGTAGGAACAAACGTAGATGCCATTAAAACACTTGTGACCTAAAGACATTAAATTGTTTTGTATCTTATATGGTTTCAGTATGTTTTTATAATTTCAAATTTCTTTTGTTTTTGTTTTTTGTTTTTCTGTAGTGTAGTCATATCGTTATATCTGTTGTGTAGCGCTTAGAGTCTCAAAAGATTAGGCTCTATACAATGTCCTTATTAGTATTATTATTATTAAATTTTCATTGCCAATTAATGCATCACTATATTTCTACCTGCGCGTAGTCCGTAGACATGTGATTGTTGGAAAGAAGAATTCTTAACTAACGGTGAAGTCCACATCCACAATGAAAATATTCTCACCAAAATGTAGGAATACATATTTTGATTAAAAATGATGCAATCATTTTACTAGGTCAGGTTAGTTTCCGTACGGCATATTACTTCTGGTTAGTGCAAAAGGATCCGTGTCTTTTGTTTAAATGTTTAGCATGTGCTACGACAAGGGGATTGTGATAGTGTGAGTCCACTGGCAGAACGAATGTACTAGTGTATTGATCATGAATGGTACATTTAACTTAACAAAATATATACAAATATTAAAATAAATCATGGTTCTCAAAGGATTAATTGATATTTGAGATAGCTATGTAAAATTGTATCAACATGTATTTCAAACAACACGAAGCATTGAATATTTATTTTATTGTTACGGAGGCCTTCTATCCTTCATGTGAAATCCATAACTGAAAGTACGGACCTTTTACCTCATTCTGAATACCAGCCTCATACACCTTTGTTTATCATTTGTACATCATGATTTAAACAATCAGTAGTACCAGAACTTGTATATTTGGTGCTACAATATATATTTCATATCCGAATTTCTAAACATTTCTTAAAATATGCATTCATGTTCATGGGAGTCTGTTATGAAAATAGTATGCAATATTATGCATTATAACGTATAATTGTAGCGTGTGTTTATACAAGTATACTTGAATGATGATGATAATGAAGATGAAATTATGGATGGTTATAAAATATCATAATGTTATGCACTGAAAAGGGACATCATACAAAAAGTGTGTGTGTGTGTGTGTGTGTGTGTGTGTGTGTGTGTGTGAGTGTGTGTGTTTGTTCTTATTTCCATTGTATTAAGAAATAAAACAAATATCAAATCTTTTTTGAAACACTAGTTGCAGGTGACTAAACAAACCAAAACAAAAAGGTGAGGAAAGTATTTTTTCAATTTAGAGGAAAATACAAGTGCGATTAACATATGGATATTATTCCAAGGTGAGTTGATATTGATATGAGAAAAATGCACGTATATATTCAAGATAAAAGTGAAATCTAGACCAACGTACGAGTGCACATAGCTCGAAGAGCTAAAATAAAAATTCAAAACAAGTGCACAAATTCAGTCACATTCAAATAGTTTTTAAAATGTCTAGTTATCCTACTTGAAATGCCTTTACATATCCACATTGATTGGTTAGGTATGTATTGGTTATTTAAAAGATTGAATTGAATCCTTTGGTTACACCAACCATCGTCTCCATCCAAGCACCAAGAACACATAAAAACTCATACTCATAATTGAGAAACAAAATATATCAAATATGTTTTTAGGCGGAGAAAACAGAACTATACAAAGCAGTGTGACAAAATATTTATTGAGGTCATGACATAGGTATTTCACTGCGATTTTTTCTGGTTGTGGCTAGTTGTGGGTAGATGGAAGTTGATGACTTGACATCTGTATCTCATTTAGTAAAATCCAAACACGTTAAATACGACATGAACATCCCAGAACAATACAAATTAGCAGATATAAAGAATTCAAGCATCGATATCCATGAATTCGTGTAACGGTATATATATATATATATATATATATATATATATATATATATATATATATATATATATTAAAAATGTAATGTGTAACAGAAGGCTTTTTTATACGACTCAGTGGTAATTTTGAAGCCACATGAAGTCATGTGTGAGTGCAAATTGACACATGGTATATATATATATTTTATATTCGGTTTTGCATCATTTTATTGATCTCTTTGAGTATACAAATGTTCAATATAAATTGTTGCAGATGTTTGGTGTTTTATTTCAAACAGAAACTTGGATTTCGCATTATATATATATTCAAGTAAAATAATTGACAAAAGAGCTTAATTTTGGAATGGTAATCTAATAGTCTTCAGGCTTTCAACATGAGTAGGTAATATAGAATCAGCTGTTGCAGGAAAGGTTTTTGTTTCAGATAAGCTGGATACAAAATAGAATTTCCAGACAATTTACATTGAAAAACTAACAGTAAATTAGATAATCAATTGGATTGGTACAATTGATGAATACAACCAGATTACACGGTGCATTTACAAGTAAAATAGTTTTTGAAACACCTGTCAAAACGTTCAGATGATTTCCATTCAAATACTTAGGACGAACTAGACAGGATTAAATGAAGTAAACATTACTTAACTACCTTTTCCTGCTGTAGTACGGTTTAAACGTTAAACTCTAAATTATGTTTCTTATTGTATAACTGAACCATTAAGTTAAATTATACTAGGATTAAAAAAATGTTTGGACAAAACAAGAGCTTAATCTACGAACAATAATTTTCATTTATAGATTATGTAATAAGGAATTACAATGGATTTTATATACATCGCGACATTATTTAAATACGATTCTTGGTCCTGGAAAATCAATCGCATTCCAATTGCAGTAATTAGACCTAGATGTTAAGGGAACCTTGTTGAATCAGGTATGAGAAGTTTGCTTAAATAACTTCAATAATTAGTTTATTCTTATCAATTTATTTTGTATGCGCATTATCCGTATTGAATTTTTTTCTGCTTAAAGCTTACTTGAAATATACTAAAACAAAATAACATCTTCAAGAAAGCAGATTCCTTCAATTAGGTATAATTAATGTTTAAAGGTGGCGCAATTATAATCTGTATCGTTTGTATATTTCCAAGTTTGAGTTTCCTACTATTTTCATCATTTCAGTCGATTTTGTTATGGGTATATTGAAAGCAAACCTACATTTCAAACTCCAAAGTGTTAAATAATAAAACAAATATTTGTTATTTTTAAGGTTAGCATGTGTATGTAGCATTAAGTTCTGAGTGTTACAAAGAGCGAATGGTAAATTACGAAATTATCTTTTCTTGCAAATGTTTTCCATTGACTCAGTTAACAATATATATTAGTGTAACCTTATGTCAGATGATGTCAAGCAAAAGGCGTCAAAACAAAACTTCTTCTTTATTTTTGAGATATATACTATCGCTGTCCTTTCAAACCAAACACATTCTCCTTCAAAATTGATACGTGTAACATTGTCGTAACCTGACGAGTAAAGCTAATACCGTTTTCAAGCTGATAATCATTGGAATTGGTTACCCACCTTAGTCGAAATTTTAAACTTTCAAATACAGAAAATGATGGTTCAATAATTTTGATAGTTTAAATTTCAAAATTGGACATGCTATGAAATCAGTGGAAATATGTTTACTTCTACAGGTGATCAATATGAAGAATTATATTACTGTTGTCGTCCTGACGTTCCTTGTCATCGTGCAGGGGGGACCATCGTTTGAAGAGGTCCTCGAATATAATAATGAACTTGACATCGGTAAGATAAACACCTTATCTATTTTCTTCTGTTATTGGTAGTATGCTGATACGTTCAGATATTTTGATGCTTTTTAAAAACATCTTTATATAGTTAAGGTTGTTATAAGTCATATTCCGTATATATTTAAATCTTGAGCGATGTTTACTCCGACAAGTGTTTATAAAACTATGTCAATAGCAAACAATTTACATATATTAATTATTAACTTTTAGATATTTAGTTTTGAACGAATGATATGTGCTTCAGTGTTATCGTGTGTTATATTTTAATATATATAACGTTCACTTATATTCAGAATTCTCGCTATTAATGCGAATTGATTTTTTTTCCAGAAGACAGTGTACAACTGACCGATGATAGCATCAATCTTAAAAGAAAAGATAACGTAGACGCAATTGAAACTATGCAAGTTAGTGATAAGTTCAAGCGTTTCAAGCTTTGGGAGAATCTGATAACTCCGGCAATTGAAACTACAGTCATCATGAACGCTCTGAAAGATCATGGTAAAATTATGGTCAATTCGGAAAACAAGGTTCAGCACCCTGTAGATAATGCGGGGAAAATTTCTGATATTATTGTTGCCGTCGTCAAACATCCGTTAGATAATGGTGAAGGTTTAATAAACATAATTCCGAAACTTCTGTCTGTCGAGAAGGACCTTAAAGGAAATGTACAGTGTCACGACTTCATCTGTAACATCATCTTGCTCGGATGTAAGTGAATTGACCTTAGTTTCGTTGTTTCTCTTTTTTTCCCCGGGAAGAATGGTATCGAATGTCTGTATTTTTATTGGACTATTTATGTAGCATTTTCTCAAAATCATACGAATGCAGATCAATTCATTTATCAGGTAAAGTTATGAATATTTTATCGACCGAATGCGACATTTGATTGTAATATTTATGAACACTGAAGTTTAAGACCAGGTATGTAAGCAAGTCTATTATGTCGCAAAAATTTTGAGCAGGTACGCAAACAATCCATTTGCAATTATTTTGGTTTTCAAAGCATGTTTACAATCGCCAAGAATTTTATTTGGCTTTCTCTTTTTATGTGTGCGACACTGCTATTTAATTACTTTTGTAAAACTATATTTTGTAATACATGCTCAGTGGATCATTTCAAATTAAACCATTTACTAGCGCACTCATCATGACTACAATTATTGTTTACCGGGAAATAGCTAATAAGAAAACTTAAATTATATATATTCCTATTTAATACTGTCTTTTATTCACACTTGTTCTTTTAATAAATCACCTCGACAAACAATCTTTGTTCACATCACCACATTTCTGGCAATTACACAATTTTATTTTACAACTTCGTTAAATTAGCAACATTATATAAGAACAATGATCATACAACGTTTCCTATCTTCAAATGTTTTGCCAGTATTGTAAACACAATTTTAATTTAACCTTGGTTAAAACTCAACAGTCGATATTAAAATACTCTATCTACATTGGAATTTACAATTTAATAATGAATTACAATAACACAGTTTTATAGAACAGAGCCAAACCTGTATAGTTTTTGTTTTTTTTTATCTGCAGTTAAAATGTCAGTGGGATATGATGCCGCTAACAATGGACTTTACTATTATATCGAATTTCTCAAAAAGAAGATTCTGCATGTAAAAGTACCGAGTAAGTCAACCATCAACATTCGCTTCTTCAAAGCATATATATATATATATATATATATATATATATATATATATATATATATATATATATATATATATATATATATATATATATATATATATATATATATATATATATATATGTGTGTGTGTGTGTTTGTGTGTGAGTGTGTGTGTGTGTATTTTATTTGTGGGTGGTGAGTGAAAATTAAATACAATTTATCTGGTGGATCTTGTAGTCATTCACCAACGTGTTTTGGTTATATCCCCTTATTTATTTTGTTTTCATCTTGTGGGTGTTGCCATGTTTTGATCAAAACATATTACGTTGGGCCTCTATGATTAATTTAACAGTTCCTGCAAAGGCGCATAGAAATATGCCTTACATGTATTCGTCTTCCAATACAAATGCATAATTCTTGATGATGATCGGTATGATTTGAAATGTTAAAGTATTTCAAGGAATATTTTCTTCTCTTTACAACAAGAGATGCCTTTAAATTGTACAGCATGGAAAATTAAGTTCAGATCTCATTGGATCCACCAGACAGGAACTACCTACAGTTTTATCATTTTGTATGGTTACCTATATAAATAGATCGTAATCATAGATATGAACAATAAATAAATTAGATGAGCAACGACAATCTGTGGAATACAGGCATAATTTAGAACGTAATTCTGATTGGAACCCCGAAGGGTAGAAGTACAGGAACGCGTCATATTGCATGCGATCATAATTGGCGAAGATCAGGTCCCGTACATTCAGTGCAAATTCTGACGACAATCAGAATTCTGTAGTATAATATATCACTCTTGGCTGAACGCTTACTGTCTTCGTTGTTGTGTAAGCGTGTGCTACATAGAGTGACATAATGCACGGCAGACAATGACAATGAGAAAGCTGCTTAGTAAAGAATAGTGATCAAACCTACTGCATTGGGGCAAAGATTGAAGGAACTCTTATGTACCCAGGCTGACGGATTCAATTTTGATCGAAATTGATTTTGCTAACAACATAAAAGACCAATATTTATATCTTCAACTTTCAAACGATTTTCCACTAGCAATCAATGACTCAATTTGTCCTAAAATTTATTCGATCAAATGCAAGCTAAGCACGCACACTCGATGTTTTTAATAGGTATAACTGAATCATCTACTATGCCCACTTTCAATACACTCCTAAAAGTAAATTCTAATGCTTGACAAATGCGGAAAATAATATTTTTTTTTCCAGTAAGCTAACAATAAAAGTAACTTTGTACTCCTAAGATGCAAATACTGATTGAATTCATCTACTAGATTTGACTCGGACTCTTTTTTTCCTGCTTCAATTTAAGAAAAGATTTTAATTGCTGGTCAGTGAGGGTCTTGCTGTCATTTGATCAGGTGTTTGTTTAGTCTGCGTGCTTTAATTTACAAACCTCACGCGCTTAGAAACCATAAAATTGGAAACATATATGTATCAATCTGTTTCCTCTATGCAAACAAATATTTGTTTCAATTGACTTGTTGATCTTATTCGTTTGAGGATTGTAAACCGAGCTAGCTTTTTATCATTCTGAAACCTAGAGGTAATGATTGCATGTACCTGTTTAGTAGACATATTTATCAACAGATTCTCATTTTTTACAATGTTTTCTGTTTTATATCTCTAGCAACGGGTATAGTCCACTGCGAACCACTTAAGCTGCCAAAGCATATTGACAAATTTTGTATTCGTGCTGAGAATGTGCAACTCAGCGGTGAAAGGGCCTGTCTGGATCTGGGGTTTTCCTTCCTCGGCTACTTTCATACATTTCCAGACATCTGTCTACATGGATGAAGAAAGAGAAACTGATTCTATATACTTTATATTATGACGATTGATTTGTAATATTATAGTGAATATATTACATCATATATGTTGTTTCTCCTCAAGGAGTGAATCCATCCTGAATAAAACACTTTTTTGTGAATTTATATTTACTGGTGTTTTGCACAAAACATATCATTTACTTTGTTTTCCATTTGCAAGTTCAGTCTAGTATGATGAGAAATGGTTCTTTTCTATTTACAGAGACAATGCATAAAATTTCATACAATAATTTCCTCGTATTGCTACTGATACATGTAATAGTGCAATATATTTTCCTCCCCTTTTAAAGTTCATGAATGTGTCTAATTTTGGCAAACAACCCTTTATTGTTTTCAGAGGAGAGTAAAATATGTTTAAATCCTTCTTTAAAATAGGACAATGGCGGTTAGCAATTTTGTGCAAAAATGTGACACTATTAGTCAAAATATGAAAACGTATGAGTGGCCAGCCCTTACATTGTGCTTAGACACTGATGTTCACTGCACGACAATATTGATCAGTAAAATACCTGCACGACTAGCCGTCAAATATTACGAACACACTATGAGTCACGTTTGGTCAAAGTATTTTTTCAAAACAGCTGCTGTATCTTTGGTCTTCAAGATTATATGAGAAAACACTACACTTGTGATCATTGGTGAAAAAACACCAATGATAGTATAATATCTGTTCTAGAAACAAAATATTTCAACACAAACCAAGCGCATCATATTTATTTATATATCAATTCCCTATCAGTCTACTATTATGGGGTTATTATGTTATAATGACGTAAACTATATGTACACTCTGAAACGTTATAGTCAATATTAACTATCATTTGAGACAAGATAGATAGTTATTGCTTTCAGTATTAAATATCAAATTAAAATCGCAGACGTAAACAATGGAATATAGCACTTTACGATAAATCACAAAGGCAAATATTCCAAAAACATGACTAGACTTATTGGATGGGCTGCATGAAATAAGCTGTCTATCTAATCTGCGGGCAATATGACCTTGATAAATATATTTTCTACCCTGAAATAATAATGTTTCACGGAGATTATCTAGAGTTTTTGTGACTTTTAAGGCAAAGTAAATGTAAATTAATTTTGCAATCCACATTTCAAGTATCCGTCAAATGAAACAGTTATAGTTACCACGTCTGTAATACAGTTTAAGGCGTTTTTCCGCTTCGTGAATATTTGCTTACCCGTAAAGCAATGAACACGAAATATTTTTGCATATTAAAGTCAGTGATACTATTTCGAATCTTTGCGTGTGAGTGGAGGGATAGGTGAATACAATATATCTTTCTTGTCATTTATGTCAGACATCAGAAATGTACTCGTCTTCTCCTTAGGACGATTCTTTGTGAATTCAGAAGCATTTAACATTTTGAGAGAAAAATACGATAAAATGGTTCCAATAATATAGTTTTACTGTTTGTGTTACTTTAATTCTTTACTATGACACAGTTATTGATCTCAAATTGGTTTTCGCACATATAAATCCTAATGGACCAACTTTCCTTACCTTTTAGGAGTAAATAACGTTAAAATCTTAACGTTTAAACTTTAAAGTTGTTAGGTTAATTTATAGTATATAAAGCTTCGAGTATAGACAAAATATTCCAAATCATATTGTGTAGATTAATAAGCAGCTAGACAGAATCGGCCCTAAGACAACAGCCAAATATAGGAGTAACTGGTTTGCAATTAGGTTAGGTAACTCAAAAGGAATTGATTTAGATTGCAAAGCAGATGAAATTTGATGTTGCTAAATTAGGCAATCAGAATCAATATAATTATTGTAAAACATTTATAGATTCATCGCTGCGATTAAACAAAGTTCAAAAACATTTTACAGAATTTATTACTTTCCTTAAAAGGTAGGGATTATATCTTCCTGTTTCTTCTTTCATCTCTCCTGCAATGCACTGTATATCCTACTCTATTTAAGACACAGATCTGAAGCTATGAGATTTTGACAAAGGGTCGGCTTTTCATATAAAATGTAGCTTTTGAACTGTACTATGATTCTTGGTACGATATAGTTAATTTGCTTCACAAATTGAATATCTGAATGTCTTCAGAGAGGACATCTATAAGTTGCTTATGTCATCTTAGTGCTTATTTTATAAATTCCTTTGGGCATTCAAAATAAACGCTTTGACTTTGTCGCAGAGATGGTCACTATTTGGAAATAGTTGAGATTTCTATCCATTAGTCATATCTCGGTAAGATTAATATGAAACTAAACCAGACGTGCTGGTATATCCAATACACGCAATCGATAAATCCTGTGGATTGGCCGGTTTATCATCGCTTGAAAACAGATAATATCAACAATTGTGAAGCATACAGAGGTTGAATGATATAACATGAGATTATACAAATTCAGAGTACTGACCCTGAAGAAATAAACGTATTGTTTGTCATCAATTTGAAACTGTTGACATCCCCAGACTCAAACAATTTAAATATTTGAAAAGCACGACTAATACAAATTAGAAATATAACCCGCAAAGATCTCGGGTTATACTATTGATGCTAGGGACTTGACCATAACTCATACATTGGAAACTGTCATGATTCCTATCGTATTAGCATGAAATGAGATATATACATTTCAGGCACTGGAAACTTTGCCCAGGATGAAATCACAACCCTAGCCATTTAGACTGGAAGAGTGCTGATATTCCATATATCGTTTGCATACCTAGAAGCAGTTTCCTTTCATTTCACTTTGGATTGCATCGAATGTGATGATTACTCAAGAATTCGACCAGTACGAAAAAATTCCCAAGTACAACAGCCCATATGCGTCTTGTAGAAAAATGTGAAATCAGCGTGCATAGACCCTTGTGTAATTTTGAATAAAATCTTCAGTATTATTATCCTTAGAAGGTGAGTTTAAACCATCATATTTGCTGGATGATGTTTTATAACTTTTAACAGGATTTGCTTACGTGATGTATTCTGATACGTACATGCAATATTTGATAATCTTGTTACTTAACATCTGCTGGTCGCTTCACATATTACAAAGTTCGTAGCCAATTTCAAAATCATGAATATACGCTTTGAATTCGTCACTCAATATGCAGATATCATCAACCATTGTGACAAGGATGTTCGACTTGTGTGTTTTGAATATGTACATCCATTTTATCCCATCCCCTATAGCGCTATTGAGATTGTAATGCATAAATAGGTAAACGACGTAGTCATGCTCCTGTTTACTGTCCAAGAAAGCTATTCGCAAGTTCAAATTGACAACAATATCGATTCCTAAGAAGTATTCGCATTAACATATTTCTGAAGTGACCGAAACATTAGAATAATATTACATTTTATGAGGTAGTTGTATCTGTGTAGGTCTATAATCTGTTTGCTAAGAAACCAACCAATTAAGGCCTTTTCGTACACAATTAAGAGCGGGGTATTCAACTTGCATTCTTCCTTGCAAGATTAAATAGCCAGTCTATGAGATTAATTACGCCAAGACACAAATCTCTTGAACCCAGTTTAACTTGCATATTATAGTTATATTATCTTTTATCTTATATTTCAATGCGAACTTAATATTATTTCTTGAGTCTTTTTAAAATTGTTGTATTACTTTCCCTAAATTTGACGCCAGTTCTTAAAAAGTAGAGTTGCGACCTCTTCAGTTATTATTTTTCCATACTTTTCTGTCAATATGTCGGAGGTAAATTAGATTCATGTTACCCTTCTACACCTTGACAGATCGAGTAGTTATACTTGTGCTATGTTCACGCCATATCTATTGGATTGCATGAGTTCTCTCATTTATTGTTTATTGACGCTACCCAATAGCTTGTTGCACTGAACTTCGGCCGTAATTTGTGAATGAAATTGACCCCAAAAGGATAATTTTTACATTTAACATCGAATGCATTACTACGTTCCAAAGGGAAGCAATTACGGTTCTCTTTGAGTGAAAGGTATTTGTACAAACACTGACCGGTAGAGGAAAATCGCTTATTGACCATTTTATTCAGTTGCATGCTCCACTTGTCTCGATCATGAAGGAAAACTTAATTTTGATTGCATGCTGTGGTTTACATTCTCATCCAAAGAATATCAGAGACCCAAGCACATTCATATTTGCTTAATACTCCAAGGTGTATAAAGGACAATCACATTGGAACCTGGGCTAGTGAAGATGGCTTCCATGCCAATTCTGACATTCCTATGCAGTTTCACATATAATGAATACATTTTACTATTGGTAATCATGATATTAGTCATTAGTAGTTACCACATAGATCAGCATATATAGGGCTCATCCAGTAAGATTTTCATTTACCAGACAAACAAGAGGGATAAGAAAAATTGAGCTTTCAATTTGAAACACTTGCCAATAAATCCCACAATCCCATCACTCAAGAAATCGCTTGTTTTGTCAATCATTGAATAAATCCGTATAAAAACTGCTATACATTTCGGAGAACGCACTACCATGTATATTTCACCAAATTGGCAATATCAGTAGATACTCTCTAATTATCATAAAAATTAATGTAAATGCATAAACATCCACACCATTTGAGACTTCGATGATCATTTAAGTTAGTCACATGACCATATATTTTGTTAACAACGTATTATTTTCATGGCAATGAAAGGGCTATATACTACATCGATGATAACTCTTTATAAATGGAATTTGAACCCTTTCCTGTCATACACAGTGTTTACTATAACCGTTATTGACATTTTTATTCTATAAAAATGCACAATACAATGTTGAAAATAAACGCATTCTGTTAAATTTCAACAATATTTTATTTTTCGAAATTAATTTCAGTATGATTCAAACAAACAATAGTGATATCTAACATGGAAGATTGAAATGTTAATAACTGAACAAAGAAGTATCTTAATTTCCAGAATTGCAGACAGTAAAACTGGACATCATCTGCATTGAAGGTAGATAGGATACTTTCAAAATGAGTCAATGTTAAGCATTTTCAGTAAACAATATTTTGTTCCGCAATTTTTCATTGCACTGTCCCAACTGCATGGGCAAAACAAAACAATCTGCTTAAATATTGCCTGTTTATATATACATACCCGTCTTAATTTTAAAAATATAATTAAAACATTATGAAAATAGTGCGACATAATTATTTGCTAAATTCTTTAACATAGTACAGTTTCAAATGCATTATTCTTTTCAACTAAAGCGCAACGGTACCATAATAATCGACTGATACGATGTATATAATACTACATCTAAAATTGAAACTTTATAAATGAGAACTAGAATGTACAAAGAGCGTTACCTTTGAAATATTGCTAATTCACATTGAATCTGATTAAATAGTGAGAAGAAGGGTAAGTATTGTATCGCTTTCTCTCAGTTTTGAACGCACGTTTACAGTAATTTCATCCCCTCCAAAAATACTTATGTAATATGTTTTCTATGTTTTCCTAAATGTCATTTTTAATTATATTTGTTTATTTACTTCTGTATCTTTGCTACAATTTCGTTTAAATATTTTACATTCAAAGTCCGTTATGTAAGAACGTGATACAAGTTTAAATTCGTTCTCAAACTGTGATTCTTTGTTCTAACAGCAGAGAGGCCAAACCCCCAAAATTTAAGAAGGTTCCAATTTTAAAAAAAGAGACTTCTTCTGAAACCGAAAAATACATAGATATAAAAACCAAATTCAGGTTTTTATAAAATGAGATTATCTTATCATTATAGTTAATTTTGTTACTATTTATATCGATCTATTGAACCACCCCAACACACACAAAAACAACTTTATTTAATGAGTATCCTTCTAAGTTGTGGGAGCAGACTCTCAGCTGCTATAAAAATTTTTTATCAATTCCAATACGATACTGTAGTGTTACGATATATGATTGATGAATTAGGTGAAGTATTTATAAAATACTTCAATAACTGATTTGTAAAGACTTGTCAGAAGAATAATCGGTAAATTTACCCAAGGCGGACGTTATGAACACAAAGGACATTATACAAGAATGATTATGGACGATGCTAAACTTGATTTTATAATTGCTGATGCAACAAATATAAATAAATTTGTAAGTAGAAAGTAACGCTTATTGGTTTAACGGAACGAACTTAGGTACTATTGTTTGATACATGATAACGAGTAACCGTAGTTTACCCATTTAATGAGTTTACAATGTTCAGGTATGTTTGCATGAATGTAGTATCAATGATTTACAGATTTTCTAAACCCGTGATTAGAATCCCTAAGGATTCTTTCGAATTAAAAAAAGTGTTCAGAATTGCTGATTTAATGTTTTGTTAAGCACTGCTTACGATATATCGTGGGTCAAATGGAGAATAAAAACAAAAGAAAATTTACATCAGTATTATGAATATACCAATGCTGAAATCAAGGGTATTTTTTAAAACAATAATCAATTATTAAAATTGTCACCTGCTTCGTGAGCGTACGATCCTGTGACTAGACATAATACAGTTTGTATCAATTAACCGGGATGTTCTGGTAAAGCTAATGTGTTCTAATTATTTCGATGGAATGGAGATAATTGGACTTCTGAACGAATGGCTGAAACAAACATTACAAGTATCATCATTTGGAATGATTTATGCACAGTATCAATATATACAATTCATCGGACAGCAACCGAAAATGCGCGATATAATTTCAGAAATAAATGTAAACGAATTTTTGAATTTTGGAGATGCTATGATTTTATAGTTGCATGTAGAATGATAGTTTGTGATACACTTCAATAACAATTATGTTTGTTAAATAAAGGAAAGTTTTCAAATATACCCGTTCCATTATGTTTTCGCTCAGCACATAAATGCAAACAAAATATTGTAGTTGATATACTATGATCGTTAGAGAAACAATATCTTGTATTAAATTGTATTGTTTTAGTTTCTGTCAGTATAGGTGGACAATACACAATGGACGCAATGTTACGCAAAGACAGTCCATTCATCTCGAGGATTATCTATTTCTGATAAGGTTGTTTGGGTTGTTGAAGATCGAGTGTTTGATTAAATCGTTCCACGACTGCTTGATCAAAATGAATTGCAACATCTCATCACCTGAATTTCACATCATGTTTTTATTTTATTTTATCAAAGATGATACTGCCCTCAGAAAGTCCTTGCCAAAATCAACCTGAAGTACTTCTCCCCGTCGCAAGGGTCCTTGTCATTAACTCTTAATTTGTACTTACCTGATTGACGTTTATTGGTTTAATTGTATCATGCGGTAAAACTAAAACATCCGCCTGATGTATATCATTAGAAGTGCTGACATTAAAATGTGCTTACTGAAAATATATAGGTGTCGGTAGATAACATTGCCATATTGCTTGTCGTTCTAAACAATTTACAGCTACAGAACATGTAACATTTGCAGCATCGTCATGTTTACTGATAGATACCCTAACTGTCCAATATCCTCTTGGGCTACAATGAATCAATTCTGTTATTTTATAATAGGTTCATTAATTACCGTCCACGATGATAGTTTACCTTTCAACGCAGATCTTACCAACCAATAAGCTAATAATTGTCTGAAAGATTTTATTATGGAATTTAACGAATCATCTGCACGTCTACAATAAATTGTTGTTGTAAATCTGTTTTATACAATGCATCACGACGTCACATGCTTGATCTATGGCATGTATTGGATACTCTCCAGGATTGGATGATCCTGTGCGTCACGTGATGAATAAAGTCAGCTTTCAGAAAACCTTTCAGGCAAAAGAAAGTGGGTAGGAACCCTAAACACTTGACTTACAAATCTGAAAGAGAATGCATCATCAGCCTTGTATAATAATAGCATAGTTTCTAGTCCAAGTGACGACAAATGATAATTTACTGTCGTTGCCTGGCTTATATAACTATCACACCGTCAATCGTGTCTACAAGTGTAAATAATGAAGCCCCTAAAACAAGTTGTATCAAGCAACACTTTAAAAAATCATTAAGAGAAATGATGCCATCTAACATTTAGCCCAAATACAGGCAAATCAATAAGGATTATGTTAGTAAAGCAGACAATAATGAACAGGCAAACATAATTCATTTTAAAGCATTCCAAAAGATTAAATTAGGTTTGGGATATGATTTATGTGTGATGAACGTCTTTTCAAATTACGACTGGGCCACACAAATATATAAAAGATAAGAAATAGGGTCCCTTTGGTTATCTATGTGAAGACAGATAATAAGAACGATTCAAACAAATGACAAATAACCAATGTTGTAGTAGAAAGGTAAACAAATAAACACGCAAATGTCAAGTAATTTGTACTCAACAACATTGTAAAGCGTCATTTTTATAAATGTTGAATCGAACTCTTAAGTCTGTGGTACAATTTCTTCAAAATAAAAACCACGAATGCTTCGATATGGTTCAAAATATATAATATATATTGGGTTAGAAAGTTGGAATCTTATTACATAATTTTTTTGTTGCTAAAAGAAATCTTCCAAGTGTCATGGCAGCATATGTCTTACAGTAATATAGACTACTTAAAGAGACAAAAATAACGAGGGAACATTTAACGAAGAGAATTACCTTAATACGACAAGGAGGGTACCTTTAAAGCGGTGAAATCTTTGGAAAATATAGTATTGAATGGCTAAACCACGTGCTGGTAATGATTGGAAGAAATGTAGATGTTATTTTAAAACATATATTGTCTACATCATCTCCCCCTCCCGTGTACCCTGAGAAATAGTCATAAAAGCATCGTGGTATTTTGATGAAAAGATAAGATATTAAGATATTACGTTATATTCATTGATTCATTGATCTATATTTTACTAAATCAAATGAGGCGTTGAATGAAATTGCAGATCAAAAGAATATTATTCATCATATACGCGTGTTAAAAATACATTGAAGTCAAACTTCCTTTATATAAGAGTGAATACCAAAAACACCAAACATTAGACAACTCAAACAAGTCTAAACATATTTTTCAAAAAAGGTTAATTTCGTTGAAAAATCGTATCATATAAAGGCACAAACTTTGCTTCCAACAAACAAAAGGAGAAATAATGTATTTTGACATGTTCATCCATATCTCCTCCTTCCTATAAAATGAATATATAAAACAATTCAAAAAATATTGTCTCAAAACATCAACAAGACATGTTTATTAAACATTTAACTGACTTTTATTTCCTAGCTGAAGACAAACATACTTTAATTTATTTGTTTTTGTGATGATCGATTATTTTGTAATGGTGTTCTTTCCATTTTCTAATTTTCATTATTTTCAGAGTCATATAATCTATTCATGTGCATTCAACGGAGTCTATTTTGAACAAACCAAGACATTTATCGATAGGGAAAACTGTTTTTATCAAGACATCGTGCTTAAGATATGTATGAAAGACTGTACGGTACACAACTAAAAACTTAAAGATCAGGATCATTCAACTGTAACTTAGCTAACTGGTCCATAATATTTCTAGAGTAATTTGAATTACAAAATAGGAACAATATGTTCCACCATTTTGATCGGATTGCTAAAAAATTAACAAAATCATTGTTTCTGGAACACCTGCCACACTTCTAACTGAATTGCATAAGGATTACCTAAAGTCCTTACGTTTCTGTGCGAATGACGGTTTCAAATAAAACATTCAAATATTGTATGTACCGTTTTGGGCAAAATATTAAGTTAATATATAAACATTATTTGCCACTGGTAAATCTTGAAAGGATTCTGGAATCTGGTATACTATATTCCTTGCCTACTTCTTAAGTATCATTTTTCAGCCCGACGAATAAGACCCTAACTGATTGCTGGAACTTCCAGTAGTGCAAAATACTAATATATTTGTGTTCTTAGGATGGTGAATTATAATTTCAAAAATTTGATTTCCTTCCGTATTATATTAACTCGTTAAAACTTTACAGCTTCAAGACGATAATAGGGCAATATATACACAGCAGCGAAATATTGTATGAAAATAACAGCATTTGCATAAATATCATACAAAGCCCATAGGCAAAAATAGCTGATATTTGCTTTCCATAGCTAGGACTTTAAACTTTGAGTTGTTTGAACATATATAGAAAGCAAAATTTGAAGATGAATGACGTGCGTTTAACAATGATTGGACTGACAAGTATTTTTTTTACTGATGTTGGAGTGAAAACTATGTGTTAGATTTATCAAGACACCATTGCCGTTTTCAAGGAGTTCAATTTAAAACGCCACTTTCAAACTAAGCACGGTAACTTTGGAAACAAATTATCAAAACAAGAACTGCAAAAGAAAGAATCTGAAAGAATTTGCCAGAAAGATGGTTGTGTTTTTTGCATCAACCAACATTTGTGAGCAGACTTTCTCTACTATGAAAGTCAACAAATCAAAAAACCGATATATTCTCATAGATTTAAATATTCACTTAGTTTTAAAGATCAGCACGAGCAGCTTGTCACCAAATTTTGAAAAACTGGTCAATGAATGTGATCAGTTGTATCATTCACATTGACTCTGTTTATGTTACTCTATTTATCCAATACATGCGTTTCTTTTGATTTTTAATTTTCAATTATTAACAGCATATTAACGACTGAAAACTAATTCTGATGGTATTTAGATAAACCTTTAGTTTTTGCTATTTCAAATATGTTTTTTTACTTAATGAACAATGAGGCCCGCTAAAGTTGTAAATTTGTGTATGCGGCCCATGCACTGGAAAGTTTGTCCATCTCTTCTTTAAACTGAATAAAATATGGCTGGGTATCTCTAATTAATGTTCTTGTAACTGGTTCAACTTTTATTTAAAACATTTTCATTGTTCAAACGCTATGCCTCAGAAAGCATACCAAGTTACAACATTAGAGCTTAACTGTCCTTGATGTCAACTTAACGTTTGGTCATGACTTGTCCACATGACTAGTATTCTTGAGGTCACTAAGATCTAAATCTTATACGTCGTAACTTGTACGTCAAATGATATCTTCTTTGTCTCAAATGCATCTAATTTGTGCGGTTAATTGAGATATGAGATCTAAAATTTACATACTTTTTGTGGAGGTAGGTGATAGAAAAGTCAAGACATTTGTGAAACATTACGTTTTAGTGTCCGTAACCTTGAACTTAAAACTTGTTACCAAATATCAACATATGTCTTCTTTATTTTAAGAGTACGTGATTTGCAAATCTATATATCGAATAGCGTAAATTAGTCGTGTGGAATGTGTATCGTTTTTTAGTATTTGCGATTTAGCCATTAAAGTTTAGAACCCCACATTCGAAGGTGTATTTAGTGCGCTAAACATAATCTACTTGTCACATTTGGTAGCGATAGATGTTGAAGAAGTACCATATGATATAAACGGTGATCTTCATGCTTAAAACGTTGAACCAAACCTTGTGGCTTTTCAGAATGTAAACATTCAATACCATCTGAAATAACAACTACATTTGTTTGTGACACTATCTCTATACTTGCGAGCAGTACTCAGCCATATTGTGTGTGTGGGAAAGACTAAATCATAACTGACACATGGAACATGTTCGCACTGAAAAGTAGAAATACATATTATGATCAAAATATATTAAATCATTTCTCTATCTAGCTGTTATCTGCACTGGATATTACTTTCGGCTAGTACAACAATATTAGGTGGATTTGTAAATACTTTGCTTTTGCTTACGACGCGTTATTTATGTTAGTGTGACCCAACTAGCATACACAATGTTCTAATGGATGGATAATGAACTCCAAAACTGCAGACATAACTTCACAAAATATATGAAAAGATTAAAATACAAACCCTGGTTCTAAAATAATACATTGATATGTGAGATATGTGAAGAACACAAATATTTACAAAACGTTTCAAAGCTTTGTAAGCTATAAAAAAAAATTATATCAACTATTTCCGACCCACACAACGTTGTCTATTTCATTGCTATGGAGTGAATCATAAAATGAACGGTAAAGGGGTTCTACATCAATACGTATGCCTGTCTCAAGCTCGATTGCTTATCACTTCAGTCACATCATCACTTAAATAATGACCTGTACCAGTACTCGCTCATTTGGTCTTAAAATATATATTTCATTTACGAAAAACGTACATTTAAACCAAACGGATACAAAGCTTTCAACCGAAAGTTTTATCGAGGTCATCAAATAAGCATTTAACTCCTCTCGCTAGGGTTAGTTTCGGCTAGAGGGAAATTGATGATGGTGTATCTGAATCTCATCTCTGTAGTTTGCATATACTTTTAGTGAAATACAAAACACGTTAAATATGAAGTAAACATCTAAACATAATATAAACAATCCCAATATTGATATCGATTATTTCGGGCAATGATATAATAGATATTTATAGTTATATGTCAGGTAATTCTTCCTTAGACGACTCGGTGGTAATCATGATGCCATCTGCATGTATGAACGATATATATTAGGTAACGACAAGGTATTGTAAATAGATTTTTATATTTACTTTGCTTCAATTTTTTTTTGTTGGTGAAAAGCGTGTAAAATATATCATTCAAATGTTTGGTGTTTTGTTTTGAAAAGAATCTTGGAGTTTGTATTTAGTATCTTTAAGTAGAATGTTTGACAAAACAGTTACTTTTGAATGCAAATGCAAGTTATTTAGTTGTGCGGATTATAAATTGAGTTGCTAGAAACTTTGCAAAGTATTGCATAAAAGGTTCTTTTTTCTTTTAAGTAGGATGCAAACGAGAATTTAAAAATCAATTTACATTGCAAAATAACTGAAGGTGAGTTTTCGCAGATTATGTAATCAATGGGAGAAGCACTATTAGTATAGAAAACTAGATTACACAGAGCATTAGTAAGTATGATGGTTTCTGAAACACCTGTCAACACCTGTTCATGAATTCCACTTACACGCTTAGGGCGCACTAGACAGGATTATATAACTTCCTTTCATTTTTGTTTGTACGACGGATTCAACTGAAAACACTAAAAATTCTTTCACATTGTGTAATTGAACGCTTACATTTAAAAACAACAGGATTAAAAACCTCTTTGGGCAAATCACATATAGCACAATTTTATTACATTTGGTAAGTGAACACGATTTCGCTTATTTCGAAACTCAGTTACTTCTAATTTGTATTATGGTTTTATACTATGTTTTGTGCGTATATTTTGTCATTCCGTTTTTAATTTGTTTCTTGATGTTTATTTTAAAGATACTAAACAATCAATTTGATATCTGAAAGAGCAGTTCAACATTTTGTTTTCGCTGTCCTTTCAAATAGATATCATTCTATTTAAAGGTGATGATGTATTATAATTGTTCTCAAGTATATATCTCCAAATTTGTATTTTATTTTATTTGCATCATTTCAGTCAATTATGATATTTATATGCTTTAACTGAGAACAAACATGTATTTCAAGCTGGGTTTTGTTAAACAAGAAACAAATATTTGTTATTGTACTCCTCTAAATATAATGCGTAATATAGTTGCGTGACACAGATAGATAATAACTTGAGAGCCACGTCAGTGTCACATATGATTTTGAATTTCTCGCCAAACTTAGTTATAGGTGAGGCATATGTGACGCAGTCTGGCTCAAGTTTCCGAAAAGTATCTTCATTAATTTATCAATGGTCTGCACTGGATATACCATACCATGCAAAGTTTCCTATCGTGTATGTCGTGTCTTTAATGGTGTATGAGACACATTGAATTGATAAATGAGAGAAAGATGGACAGACAGAAAGAGATAATCCCCACCTTATAAAAGATACACAGGGGTAAATGTCATGTTTCGTATAAATATTTAAACATTATGACTAATAATTGATATTATTTAAAGATTTAAATTATTTTCGATGCTTAGGGAAACATATATGCAAAAATATAAATATATACGCATTTCATGAAATTGTATCATGAAATACGAAAGAAGCTACACAAATTAACGATACTGACATGACGTATTTTCATTTTGCTATATATACATCTGGCAAGGCGGTTTTTCACAAGAAGATCCGAGATACAGATCTTTTATCACTCTACTTGACAAAAGTAATCAGCTGTTATGAACAGATCAGTTGTTCAGTTATGTATTCTTTCTTCTGTACGCTATTTATAAAACTAGGATATTGACTGATATAATTAAATGTAGTATCACTTCTCCTCGCCAAATGTTAGTATCATCAAAATTAGTCAAGGTTTCGCAATTCATAACAGAAAGAAAAAATAGAATAATTCATCTAACTCTCGACCTATATCTGTTTGCTTTATTTTATTCACCAAAGATTGAAATACATGTCCGCAAGCATAGGTTCTGACATATTCACTGTCTTAAATCACAAACATGTTTCTGACAAAAGTATTCATGATAAATTGCATTAACGAAGCCTAAAGAATAGTGGCTACCAGTGATCGAATCGGTCGAACTCACACAGAGAACCGTTGAATTTATTAAAAAGCATTCCTTTTGCCTGGTCATTCGGTGTTTGTTTAATAGTTATCTGCGTGTAAGTTTTCTTCCAGCTATGTTACTTGGTTCAGATCCGAATCATCGTATTGGTAAATCGATTGGTAAATGTTTCAAGGTTTTCATGATGGCTCTACATTTGTGCATCTTCTGTTTATACTGTTTATCAAAGACTTGCCGATGTATTAATTGTATATAACTGGTATCAATATGTATATGTGGTCAAAAATGTGCTCGCGTTTCGCTGCCGCGTACAGCATCATTGAGGGTGAATTAATAATTATCGGCTCAAGGTATTTTGAAATAGTGAGTGAAACTCAGATCATGCTGCATGTGCGAATTGCATGCAATTTAAAAGTCTAAGTTCCTAGCTGCGCATATTGGTCACAGCTAGAGAATATGATAGAGCCAAATCTCTGTAAACATCACATTACAATCCAGTCTTGTCAGAAAGCTTCTCGCATTAAGGAAGCAAACGTCTCAAGTAAAGAACTGACCGTGTGTGGGGCTTGTCTATGCTACCTTTCTGGTGACTGTGTGGGGTCAGTGTGGTGACCGTGGGTGACCGTGTGTGCCCGTGTGTGATGCCGTGTGTGACCGTGTTTGAAAGTGATAGGCATCAGAGGAAACTCAATGTTTGGATCTTTTATTTGGTACACTTATGACAGATATATATATTCACACGACAAATTATACACTTAGGCACTAATATATAAATTTCTTACTATTGTTTAAGACATGTTGTATACTCAGTCAAATTAGGAACATGCATCATGCGAATATTACACAACACGAAAGACATTGTGCAAACAAAGATTTTTAAGATATATATATATACACAGGTGATTATTATGAAGATTATTATTTTAATTGTCGTCCTGATGGATTTGGTCGTCGTTCAGGGATCCTCGTTATTTTAACAAGTCATCAAAAACGTTAATAGAAATGACAATGGTAAGATACATATATATTCTGCACGTATAGGTATCATGTCGATACGTTTCTATATTAAGATGTATTTATACATGACTCCTGATATATTACAGACTGTTTATTCATTATAATCCATAGGTATTTAAAGCTTGAACAATTTTACTAAGACAAGCACTTAAGAAATCGTTTTGATAGCAAGCAACCTGTGAATAGATATATCGTTAACATTTATATGTATTATTGCACTAAGGAAATGAACTTCAACGTAATATGTTTTCATGTATATTATTGTAACGCATCTATGAATAACGTACACTTCTGTTCAGAATTATCACTACTAATGCATAATGATTTATTTTCCAGAGGGAAATAAAGCCTAGAAAGTGTCAAGAGAAATTTTAAAACAATATAATAACATGGGTGGCACTTCCGTTGTTATCATTTGAACAAACGATATACAGATTAAAACATTTGGGAAAATTGATGTCGATGCTAATTTCCAAGTTCCGCAAGCTTTAAATACGTATGGTAAAATTGTGGATATCACGATTACCGTCTTTAAATTTCCGTATTCGTCAAATCCAGGTAAAGATATTCTACGCATAGTTCCAGAAATTTCAGAAGGACCTTGAAGAAATTTTACACTGTCATGACTACACCTGCAACTTCGATGTGATAGGCTGTAAGTGTTTTTGTTTTACTTTCGTTGATGGTTTCATTTTGGCAGAAATAATGTATTGCCTGTCAGGATCTGTTTATTTTGTTCTATTTATTAAAGCGTTTTCTCTGAATCTGACGGTTACTAATCAATTCAAAATGAATATTATCTTAATGTTGTAGTTATATGGATTTTCCTAGATATTGTATTGTAATATTGTAGATTGTTAAAACAATTGTAAAAGCCTTGATTCAAACACAATAGTCGTGCTTCAGCAAATATTGTCCAACAGAAAACTATATATGCTCCATCATCATTATAATTTGTACCAAAGTAAAATATGAAAATAATTATTTTATTTTTTATTTTTGCAGTAAACATAACAGCGGGCTATGATCCAGTAGCCATTGGAGTCTTCCTTACTATCGAATTCTTGAAAGTTTCAATTGTGAATAAGAAAATATCGTATAAGTCAAACGTTTCGCTTCGTTTAAGTTTGTATGTTATATATATATATATATATATATATATATATATATCTATATATATATATATATATATATATATATATATATATATATATATATATATATGTATATATATATATATATATATATATCTATATATATATATATATATATATATATATATATATATATATATATGCGTGCGTGAAAAGCAAATAACAGTTTAAAATTGATTTGTTCAATAACACTTAGAAAACATATGCAACACAAACGTATCACTGTATTATCTACTATAACCGATTTCATTACAATCATAAAATAAAGTAAACTTAATGTTTGCTAACTTCTCAGATTGCTGTTTTCCAATAAGGGTAGAACAGGACAATAAGTCGAGGAGACATCATAGGCAGAATCTGTTATTCCGTTATAATGCTCATCAAACTGTTTCTGTTGACATGTTTTGCTATCAATCCTCTCATCAAACTGTTTCTGTAGACATGTTTTGCTATCAATCCTCTCATCAAACTGTTTCAGTTGACATGTTTTGCTATCAATCCTCTCATCAAACTGTTTCTGTAGACATGTTTTGCTATCAATCCTCTCGTCAAACTGTTTCTGTAGACATATTTTGCTATCAATCCTCTCATCAAATTGTTTCTGTAGACATGTTTTGCTATCAATCCTCTCATCAAACTGTTTACGTAGACATCGTTTGCTATCAATCCTCTCATCAAACTGTTTCTGTAGACATGTTTTGCTATCAATCCTCTCATCAAACTGTTTCCTTTCTTATGTATCTATGTTACCGCGAACCAATTGAACTGCCAATCCGTAAAGTGAAGATCTGTATTGAGGTCAGTGGTGTGGAACTCAGCAATGATAGGGCCTGTCTGAATCTGGGGTTTTCCCTCCTCGGTTACTCTCATACATTTCCAGACCTATGTGTTTTTGGATCAAGAAAGACAAAAACATTATCTATCCTTTATATAATGGCAATTGCTATGCATTATTACTGTCAAGATATTGCATTATATAAGTTACCACTTCGGACAGATTGAATCAGTCCTAAATAAATACTATTTGTATTTGTATTTACTATTTTTTTGCAATTGTTTCCGTTATGCTGTTTTCCTATTGTGAGTTTTGACTACGGGACCTGATATATGATATGTAAGTAAGTTTCACTTGGTGATTAATATATCTTAAATTGGCAGCAAATGAATCTTTGTCTAGGCATGATATATATTAAGTTGTCACGATTGATTCCAGACATTTAGTGAACCAATACATGTTTCTTTCTCAATGTTTAAGTATTTAAGATTAGAAATGGAGGGTCAAAGACATATCTCCCGTATTCGTACAATGATAAAAGAATTTAAATTTACACCCATTCGGGCAAAAGTATTTACGTGGGTTAACTACGTGATTGTATTAGAGTGTAAATAAAAGGAAAATATAGTTCTTTGACAGATGTCACTTTCTTTAATTTGCTTGTCAAAAGGTATTCTATTGACATGCAATGTAAAGAAATTTGCATCTGTCAAAGACCTATATTTTCCTTTTATTTATAATTTTCCACATCTGGTACGTTAAATGTCGACGAAAATCTTTATTACAACGATTACTATGAGAGTTGGTTGTGGTAGGGAAACATTAACTATTCCTTTCATATCCTTGAAACGTCACTGAAATATGGCACACATGGCGTCAAACCTTTCATTAAAACTGTTTTGAAACGTTTCAAGACAAAACCAAAGCTAGGATACATCATACGTGACAATACTTGGACAGTAATGGTCAGCAACTTGTGATAAAGATGTGGCACTAGTAGAGCAGCAGAGAGGGTGGACAGACCGAAACTATTTCAAGCTAACAGAAACTATTTCAAGCAAACCGAAATTATTTCAAACAAATCCTAAAGGATTTCAAACCGAAACCAATTCAGGCAGACAAAAAAAAAATCCTTTAGGATTTTGCGCTACAGACCCGGCACTGACGTCGCTTGGGAGACGAATTGTTTCAACCGAATATTTTATCAAGTCCGATACGATATCTTGATCTAGGATCATGCAAATTTATCGTTACAAATCCATGTGGGTTTGACTGAATGTGACTAAAGAAATTTCTAAAAGATTATAATCCATATCTCCAATGCACCATTACTGGTGAATAGTTCGTAGCGTATGTGTTTCAACTCCATTGAATACAGCAAGAATATTGCAGTTATCTCTGATCACGTTTGGTATTTGAGTGTATCATTGAGTGACATATATCACATCGGTATTTTTATACCTACCTCTGGAATATATCGTAGCGGGATTTTTTTGATTGTCTAACATGAAGTCATCATAAACGACTCAACTGTTAATACTTCTAACAATAACATCAATGCTATCCTCATCGATTGCCGATTTTGCGTTTTCGTTTATCATTTAGCATCTCGTAACATCGCTGATCGTCTACACTCGGGGCTACTAAATACAACTTATCCCATTTCATCCATCTCGTTATTAAATTAAGTAGCAGTTGAGTCTTGATGGTCCGATTATAATCATGCGAATAGAATTTGGTAGCGCTGCATGATGCTTAACTAGTTCTTGTGTTTTTGTCGCGGAAAAATCAATTACTTTCATGTAATTATAAATAAATTATGGATCTATATTGCGTGAAATGTAAGAAGCGTACTAGCAGTTATGACTTGACGATTACAACTAAAAATAACAGATTAGCACTTGCTGGTAAGTGTGTACAATGTGGTACCAAAAAATTAGATTTGTTTCCCTTGATAAAATCAAGGATTTAAAAAAATGAGAAGGTGATATTGCAGCCAGGTTAGTAAAACTCCCAGGAACACCATGGGCAAAATATCCAGGAGAAAAACACTTTTCAGGGTATAGTTATTGTGGACCCGGTACGAGACTCTATATCAGACTCGATGATAAAAATCAACCCCGACCTGGTGAGTATCGAATAAATGCCATTGATAAGGCGTGTCATGTTCATGATGTTGCTTATAAAAGCAGTAATCTGCAACAGAGACATATCGAAGATGTGAACTTGATTCATGCGTTAAATTCTATCACTGATAAATCCTTCAAAGACAAATTGGCTTCATGGTTGATAAAATCGGCGATGAAAAGTAAATTAATGTTAGATCCTGGTAATTAATAACATCATGGAATCTATTTATTATTATCCAAGAGGATACTGGAGGGGTATATAAGCAATCATTAAACTCGCTAGCGCCGCAAAGGTGAAAAATACCACGGCAGCGGATAGGTTATCCAAACAGGCGATACGGCAAATTTATCTACCACCGACTAAACAAATTAACTTCTCGCATTTTGATGTCAGCGCACCTAATGAGGTTCATCAGGCTCATATATTATTTCTGCCGCATGATGGTGTTTTCAAGTACGCGCTAACCGTAGTTGATGTTGCGAGTCGATAAAAACAAGCAGAACCTCTGAAAAAAAATCATCAACTGAAGTGGCTTCTGCTTTTGAAAGGATTGATCGACGAGGTCCTCTGCATTGGCTAAATCTATTACAAGTTGATCCTGGCAAGGCAAGGAATTTCAAGGTGCAGTGTTATCAATAATGAAGCATCATAATGTCACCATCAGAAGAGGACATACTGCACTACATCGTGGCAATTGTTGAACGATTTAATCGGACACTTGCTGAGCGGTTATTTGGATATCAATACGCGAAGGAATTTATTCAGGATAAACGATCTCGTGAATGGGTCAAGAGATTACTAAGCGTAATTACCGCGCTGAATAATGAGATTACTTGAACCAATAATCTGAAACCTAACAACGCGATTAAAAAAAGTATATACCTGTAAAACCGCAAAATTATTTCTCAAAACAACCAATACTAGGCATTGTCACTGTTTGGTATATATATGAACCAGGAGAGCTCGAAGGCGGCGAAAAAGAGCTACTGATCCTATTTGGAGTATTACTGCATATAAAATATCTAGTATAACGAGATCTACGGGTAGACCGCCAGTCTATAGGTTGAATTCAGCTTCTGCTCAGCGAGGATTTACTTGTGAACAACTACAAGTAATACCCGAGGATACTCAATTACCGCCGCGTGGTCTTAACTATCACCTCTGCGTCTGTTGCACTCAAGACAAGTCAGCATCACCTTATCTCTGCTATGGCCTATACTGCTATTTGTTCTGTCTACGGTAAATTGGCGAGGATCTTTATCCTACCAACACCAACGCATTATAGAATTGCAACTCATGCAGTGAATATTCTGTTGTTGTTTCAGTGTGATTATAAATTCGGCATCGATGTCATATTTTCTGTTATTTTGTTTGTCCTGTTGTTTATAACCAGAGAGTTTTTTTCTGATTATGTCATTGCTGACAATATCACTTATTGTAGTGTCATTATAGTCTGAAACAACTCTTCGAAATTGATTTATTCCTCGTACTCTGGACACAGCAAGATAAACTAAATTCGACCACTCGATGCGATTATCTATGATCCAAACAATTATATCGGATATGGTCAACCCCTGCGAAGAATGTATCGTAGCTGCGTGTCCTAGCTTCCATGGGGATTTATTATCTCCCTTAAATTATTTGTACCTTGTATGGTGAGAATTGATTTTCGGTCTATAAACGGACATTATTCTGTCTATAACATTACATCACTGTGTAATGTGTAATTCAGTTGAAAGTTCTTTTCTTGTAAGCATAGGGACTTATGTCTCCCAATACAGAATAGCTTAAATGTTTTAGCCAGAGCAGGAGGCCATTAGTTATCTAAGAGGTCTACTGTTACAGTTCCAGTTAAGAATGTCATGAGCTACTGAAAAAGATACAACATATATACAATATATATAAAAGCTGTTTATTATTCTCCGTCGAATACTAAAGACTGGATAATGGGCGACATTATCTTTACGTTTTTATGCAAACGTTTGTTCAATTTATAGCTTTCATTTCTCTCAATCTTTAAAGAAAATAACTACATAAAAAATTTGATATTAGTGTCGAGTCATGCGCTGTGCATGTGTGTGTGTGTGTGTGTGTGTGTGTGTGTGTTCAGGAACAGCCGAAAAATGTGTTTCCGAGTATTGGATGACGCAAAGGATTACTGTTTGGATAAATCCTAGTCAATGTATGAAAGTCTTGACACAAACGATTGTGACTGACGAGATTCCAGACCTGATTGTGAGTGCAAGAATGAGTATATATCAAATATATTCAGGACTATTATCAGGACATCGTATTTTAACACATTCAGAAGAGTGAGACACTTAATATTTTATAGGAAATATTACGTGAAAGTATTCTAAAACAATGTTTCTAATGTTCGCATTGTCATATATGTATTGCTATCATGTGATAATGTTAATTTGAAAACAAGACTGTTCGACGGAAGAATTATCACTACTCATATGTTCCATCCATAACAGTTTAAACATAAAATATACAAACGCTCCATCATAAATATTTAATGTTGTTAACTAGCGTTTCAGTGCTTAATAAAGAAAGAAATTCCCATGCTAAGGTCTATCTTTGAGTGCAAACATACAGATGGATCTTTTCATGTACCCAGTTAAATTATTCCATTACCGTTTACTTCATGAACGTGCAATTTGAAAACAGCATACATTCAAGTTCGGGAATAAAATAATTACACACTATATAAACTGTGATGATTTTTAAATATTACTCTAACAAAAAACCCCAAAACGTACATATATTTTGTAAACCAAAGGTTTAAGAAACAACAGATTTCCGTCTAAATCTTTGCTCTACATAAAATAAGCCACATGACACGCAGTGTATGTCCTCAGAAACAAACTTAAAGTACAAAATAAAATAGAAATACAATAATACCGCTAGCTTGTTCATCAGCATATAATATAAACTAGAGCAGTTTACTCTTTCGATTACCAAAAATAAACTTACAACTTATGAATACTGCTTTTCGTATTCACAGTTTAAACGTCAAAGCTTTAATAACACTTGCCTAGCAACTTTTTCACCATTTCACCAGTTTCAACAGTTTCTGTCAGAGAAGGTAAATTCCGTAAAACCCATGTGATGTTCACACCAACAGAGAATATATTACTCGTACAAGACTCGATCTAGATAAGCGTTTACTTGATTCTTTGCATATCTCATAGAACCTGTGGAGTGAAATGTAGTGATATAAAATGATTTCTCTCTCTATATATATATATTTTATTTTACCTTTGTATGTTAGTTGTGTCTAGTAACAGTAATGTACGTATAGTATTTACTTGTGTGAATTGAACTATACACGTTGATGTATTTGTTGTGTTTTCTTCGTTTTTATCTCAAACTACATCCAACTGGATTACACCAGATACGCACAGATTTATGTCAATATATGTCCTTGAATGTTGAACCAGTCATTCAATTACAATTCATTGGATTCAAAGTAAAGACAACTTGGATGGGATTAGTTCTAAGCACCCCGTCTGCGCCTGATTATATTGGAAATGATCCTAAAAGAGATTACACTATCTACTTGGTTAAAAGTAATCAGAAAAGTCTCATAAATATCATTGGTTAGATTGCATATTTGTATGGATAAATCATGACACTTTGTTTTCAATCTTACAAATGCAAAAATAGGAGTAAGATAATTAATGAAGATCACACAACATATGTAGTATGTTCTT
The DNA here is from genome assembly GCA_029339505.1 of Unio delphinus. Lineage (NCBI taxonomy): Eukaryota > Metazoa > Mollusca > Bivalvia > Unionida > Unionidae > Unio > Unio delphinus. Next base: position 4,570,420 of record JAQISU010000095.1, on the reverse strand, counting down.
TGAAGAAAGAATAGTGATAGGTTTAGACTGTCCAGCAAATGAACATACATATTAAATAAACAAAATTTGTTCTACAATTTCAATATATGTTCTTTGTAAGCATAATATGTGGGTATTTGTGCTTATTATTAATTTTAGTATTGTATCATCATCTATCATCATCTGTACATGTTGACCCACCATATGTCTAACTGGCAGTTGGGTGATTCCCAGCAAAGCGTAGTGGAACGCTAAGAGGTCGACGAAATACGTAGGACGTCCTTATTTTCAACTGCACTCAACTCAGACTACGGACGTCTCGAACTCGTCGTGCTGCTGAACTCATATCAGTTTGAGCGAGAGTAAGATCGACAACTGCACAACCCCTCCTCACTTAAAACAAAGTCCCCGTCCAAGTCATTCATGCCATCTACCCATCCCATATAATCACCCACTAAAGTCCTGTAGCAACAGGCAAGCGACAACGCGACAGGTGTGGGTACACTGGCAACCGTAGCCGTAAACCTCAACACAGGAGACTCAGGCCATGAGGGTTGTTCACAGCTGACATGACGCAGCAGTTGAGTAAGCCAAACCCTGCGTGGCGGAGTAGACCTCTTCAAGAATGTACTGTTCACCTTCGTGGCATGCATAAACGGCTAATAAAGGTGCCCTAAATATTTGCTTGCTCTAAACTTTCTTAGTCAGCGTCAGCTAATAGCCGGTGTCGGCGACCTACTTCAGCGGTCAATATACAAAAAACAAAAGAAAAGAAAATGAGGAATATTCATCCCACACTAGGAGCTTGAAATGTGCGCACCTTACTGGACAGAGACGATGCGGAAAGGCCCGAAATACAAACCTCCCTAAAAGAAAAGGTACTCGCCAGGTACAAGGTGGACATTGCTGCCAGAATAAAACGAACTCTGTTGGGTTCCGAATACGCTATCATTTGGGTGGCCGATGAGGTGAAGAGCGCTGTGAGACTCGTGTCTGCTTTGCAGAGATAGCCAAACGTTGGCAAATAATCTGGATTTCTCAAAGTAGTAAATGACAGACGCATGACCATAGAACTCTCCCTCTTGACTGACTTACCATCACCATTTGCTATGCTCAAACCATGACCAACCGATATTAAGTGAAGGTCAAGTCATATTCCATTGTAAAAACGAACATTCAGTGCAAAGGTTGGCCTCACCAGCCACATGCACACGCACAGAACCGAATCGACCCCACCAACCCTCAGATGACTAGAGTAATCCTCGTCGAATCGACGGACGAATAAAAGGAAATAAAACTAACACAACATTCTGATTGTATATAAAAAATACCAAGATGTTTTACTTAAAGACCTTACATATTGCACCAGTCGTCCCATCACTGTCCTACCCAGAGGGAATATATCCCCCAAAAAAGTCAAAATAGTCCTCTCTTTTTTAAACTATTAACATCCGGGAATAATATCTTACACTTCTTATCTTCTTCGTCAACTTTACTATGCCTTTGAGTACACTCAAATATACTAGCCAAGAATGGACTAACAGAATGTCATGGCAATAAAACTGGTATTCCTTGTTGTTAAAAGGACATCTGAATAACCTGGGCTGGTCAATCAAGAATCTAAAGATGGTTTAATCTGGTTCACACTGCCAGTTCGTTGTGACAATGATAGACATAACTACATCGTAAAATCTAATTGATTCTGACTGATAATTCTAAATTAGTGGATATTAATTCATCTTTGTCATATTTGCTCTTTAAGTTTTTTTTTCCAAATTAGACTGCGTCCGATAACTAGAGAAATGTTCCAGGTACTATTGTATTTAACGAAGTGGAACTTTGCTACATTTCTGAGACATAATTTACCTCTTTTTCTTTCTTTTTCAAATAACTTAGTTGTTTCCAAAGACATAGATTATAGCCTTTGCAAATGTTGGCAATTAGTTTCATATATCAATTTGCAAACTTGTACTTCACCTTTGCATGGTTTAGTTTAATGCCATAAAATATAGATATGGCGATATCATGCCATAAGATAATTTTTTTAAAAAAAATCGAAATCTGAAATGTTCCCCATTATATTTGTATGTTGTAATTTAAATTGTTCTTTATCAATTTAGGACTTTTTCCAGAGTTATCCGTCTTGAATAATGGTCCATTTGATGTAGTTTTAAGTAAGTGAACAATACAACCAAATCATGAAGACTTTATTGCTTTGTAAATTTCGATTCGCTCTCGCACAAAATTTGACAATTTGTACGAGTCTAGTGTAAATTGTATGTGTTACGTATCATAAAAACAATTGTATAATTAACATTTGAAAGCATCCCAATATCCTATAACTTAATTAAAGTTTTCTCCTCGATATATTTAATGGTGGATAACATGCATGTAAATCTGCCTCCAGGACAAAGAACAGAATGAAGGCCTTTTCCCATCGATAATGTCGGTTCCCTGGTCTTGCCCGTTAGCTACAGGATCCATTCACAACCTTGACGCTATCTTTAATTCGGTTGCACTACATATATGTATTGAGCGGAGAAATGTGTGCATCGTGCTGTTAAGGCTCTTGAGCCATTCAAACTGAAGGATCGAACACTGGATTTCACAGGATCTTATTCTGATCTTTCTCTCGGTTGCCTCCTTCAATATAATGAAGCCTATTTGCAACGCCATATTTGATATGAAGCGATTATCAGCACGTGCCTCTACATGCATTACATGGTCCGGTGTACCCAGTGAAAATACTCCGTCAGGCTGAACTGTATTAGACATCTTGTCGTTATCGGTTTAAACAAGGATACAATAAAACTGAAGTCAGTTCCAATTAGAAACCACTTTCTTCCTTCCAGTTCATAAATTCTGAACGTTATTCATAGATTAAACATGCATGATGATTTGGTTAACCTTCTCTGATAATGCATACGTTCATCCTGGAGTAAGGATTACGTGATACTCTTTAAGAATTGTCCACCTTTCGTAATATTATCTGTGTCGGAAGAATCTGACATGTCATAGTTTCATGCATTGAAAATATTTGATAGGTATGTTACTATACTATATAAGGAGCCTGCTATTCGATGAGATTATTGTTCCACATCCACCATGCTTATATCACGATTTAGCATGGTGATGCACGGGTAGTGTTACAGAAAGCTTTTCAAATATAACAAACTATGCTTGTAGAAATGCGGATTAGGACTAATAAAATATTTAGATATATCCTATGATGTGGAACTGAGTGTTTACGAAAACGATGCAGTTACGTACTAAATAGATAACTACTATATCAGTACAAGCATGCAGTTATTCAAATTCACAAAGGCAAATTACTGATATTGCATACAAACTTTCATCAAGAAATATCTTAAATTCATCTATTATGTTCCAAACATTTGTCCGACTTCTATGTTTAACATATGTATCTCCTATATCCGTGCTGTTTCACAAATGAGTGTAACAAAATAATGTTTCCAATGACAGCATACCGTCTACCAGTATGTTATTAGAACTGAATGGCCGCCTGTTAGAATTTCGCACATTGACAGGATACAATTCCGTCCATTGAATTTGATTATATGTAAGTTTGTGTGGTTCTTAAGTAGGTACATACGATCGCTGGAGCAATATAGTTACAACAACTCTTTTTTACACGCATATTTCTCCTACGTTTAGATGCTGTCTATAAAATCAAACTTTTCCACAGATCAATTTTGAGTGCAACCTTGGAATACTAAACATTATCGGATATACTGACCTACTCCGATGTTGTAATAAACTAAGGAGACTTTTGTCTACAAAAGCAAGTCTGTTTGTCGTGGCCATGAGCAAAAATGTAGGAAACAAAACCCGAGTGAATCAACCCCGGTTGTAAGATAAAGAATTCAATTATATATCCTTATGACGAAAGACATAGCGGTAATTATATTAGTACTAGATCTAAATATGTTCCTAAACCTAGACAACATTTTTGGTCTAAATTGTGAAACGTCCGCTACAGACCACGCAATGCGTAAGAAGCAAATTAGAACATAGGATGGATATTGGAGTCATACCGGCTAACATGAAGCGTGTTTGATCAATTAAGAATTATGCTAATTATAATTAACTTTAAGTGTTTTGATTTTGTACGAACTATGTAATTTTTTTTTCCAAGAGTACTTTATCTATTTGTATCCACACAGATGATGTAAAAGTGGATGCATGACTTTCTGGTTACTTAGATGGCGCTACTTTTTCGGGTGCATTGTGAAGAGATCAGTAACAGAAAATTGCGTGCTTTCTACACTTATACAGTGTATTAATGAAACAACTTGCTTGATTACATTATTATGGCTGAGTATTTATCGAAGGGTAAAATGTACCTAATGACTTATAAAAGGAACATATTTACTTTGATCAGGACACATTTTCTTTCAGAATATAACGATAAAGATAATCCTATTCCAGGAAATAAATTTAAAATAAGACATTTATAAGAAGGATGAAAACAAACTTATTATTTCTTTCAAATGTGATGTGTGTCTTATTTACAGAATATGTTACGATAATGTCTTGATATCAAGTTCTATTCATACGATGTAGACACACACTCATAATATATTCTGGTACAAATACCTCATGAATCTATTTAATAAGATCTAAAGGTAGAAAATTGTCCGATCAGATTTCAGCATTTCTGATATTTAATAATGCAAATTAATGTTTACAGATATAGCCCAACATTTCCCCAAACATGTACATTTTCCCATTGGGATTTACATTCAATCAAAATAAAAGGAAGTAAATTAATCCTCAGATCTATTAAATCTTATCAAATCGTTAAGTCTTTAAGTACACACGTTCGAAGTGTTGACAGGTGTTTCGAAACCAATTCTCTTAATTATTGTTCTTTGTAACTAGGTTTTAAATACAGTTTTACATCTGCAGCTGATTGCCTAATTTCCCCCAAATCAGCTTTATTTTAGTTTCAAATTCCAATTGATAGTACATACTACTTTGTGTTCTACGTTTCCGAACTCAACATAACCTTTCAACGTATACTGTGCTTTTATTTTGTACTCGTTTGGAGAAGACTCAGAATAAACAATTGTGCAATGTCGTTTTAATACAACCTTTATTATCACCAACCACTCTAATTGAATAAAATGAATACCAAGATTAACTATTCTTCAAATAATTCCGAAACGATCAGTTTTAATTATTATTACCTCCAATAAAATTTTAACCAATAAAAAAAAAACTGAAAGCTTTATACTATTTTCATTACAGATATATGTGCAGGACATATTACGCTGTAACATGTGCCTTAAAATGCATTGATGGAATAAGTGGAAATTTATAATATGTTTAAATCAGTATGTTTCTCAATTATTTTGTTAAAATTATTTGTATCATTTTAAACCGTTCATTTATATTAATTTACACCTCAAAGTGCTTAACCGTAGCCTCAAAACGTCAATGAAATAGACTTTTGAAAACTGTATAAATCCTTTAAGATTTTATATATCTAGCCTAAATTTGTGGATACCAACAAGATCTGGGTGGATGATATCTCCTGATTTTAAAAGAGTAATAGTTCATGGCTTTAAAAGAATTTTTTGTCTTTCCTAAAATGTTTCATATTTTGGTTTCACTATAAAGAACTATATATGAAATCTATCTTTAAGATGATGGATATATAGTTAGATAGATATGGATCATAACCTATTTCGTCTTACTCGCTTCTTCCTGCATTCCGATGAATAACGTGATACATCTCGGTATTCCCTTGATGTGAATTTCTGCGTCACCACCAAATTGTCGTTGATATATTCGATTTAGTAATAATTGGTACGAGAGGGTGTAAAATGCTAATTTGGTTTTAGTTTGTTTTTAGTTTTTGCTAATTAGTTGTTTGTTGGTTTTATTGTTCTTTTTTGTAGCCAAAAATGTTATAAAGCGTTCAAGCTTCTAAAGATTGGTCTCTATACAACGTTATCGTTATTATTATTATTATTATTATTATTATTATTATTATTATTATTATTGTTATCATTATTATTATGTTCAGCGAGAAATGATGAAATAACAGGAGTATTCAAATATTAATATAAGGCATTTTAAAGAGGCCAATTGCACCATTATTGTGATTATTCCGATGTTTGCTGCATTCTTCACTTTATCTACACGAATATTGATATATTATTCATCTCATAGAGATAACGTCAATCACATCAAAGAAATGATATTGTAGATTCATTTTAATACATTGGATTATCCAACTTTCCTCTAATCGTGGTACTTTAGTTTCGGATACCTCAAGGTCTATAACTAATTACATACTATTTCGTCGTTTTCCTCTACGACTAAATATATTGTTTCATAATTTACTTCATACCTTTCTTTACTGACTTAATTTCATTGCATTGTAAGTTTCTTAAATGAGGAATATATTTAACATTTAATCACACTAACAATAGGGAGTGTATATTCAGTAATTTACAATGACATCTAAGTATTTAATGTTCGAAGCGAGAGCATTCTATTACGACCAGTACCGTAAATGTATCACAGAAAAATGAATAATCCCTCACAAAATGTGTTAAGTATGTCCAATTGAGTGCTATCTGTAAGTAATTCATTTCTACACTTCAACTATAATCATTATTGGGTGACTCCTCTCGAGCTGCACATTAAAGTTCACTTGTTTAAAAATGGAACAGTTTTAATTTATAACTTAGACAACATGTGAAAGAGGTAAATTTGAAACATGGAGCTTATTTTATTTTTATTTTCTGTACCTCATAGGAAATATGTTGCAACCACTTCAATACGAATTCTTTTGACAGTACTTTCAGTAATAATGCTGTTCAAGAAAAGATAAGTTACATATTTAACACGTAGAAAGGGTTTGATTGTTAATTCGTTGCGATCAGTTCACTATTTTACCCAGAATAGACGGAACATTTCATGACAATAAATTGAAAAAACAAAGTTGTTTACTATTTTATCCTAATTTAGCCGAGTTTTGAAAGATTTCAAAGCTAGGTCCCTGGCTATAGTAGTTATAGCATCTTTTAAACCAGAGTTTAAATATAAATGTTCAATATTCTAATGTAACCTTTAAACGGTCACTATCGATATGATGATTCTCTTCGTAGTGCCAAACATATAAATATAGTTCACCATAACGTGAAGCCATCAATTAAACTTAAATAAACATGACATTTGTTTCTCTACAAGTCAAAGTGATAATTCAAAACTCAGTTTATAAAATGTATTTAAACATACGTGCAGAACTAGTTTCTGTAGGAATTTGGTACAAGTATTGTACAATCAGGTTTATTTACATTTCAAGTCATACAAAACACTGATATAATAAACGGTACAAAGGCAATTGCAATGTATGTAAGTATGTGTGTGTATATATATGTGTGTGTATGCATGAATGCATCCATATGTATGAGTATGCATGTATGTATGCATGCGTGTGTATTAGTATATATGTATGCATGCATGCATGTGTGTGTATGAGTATGCATGTATGCGTGCATAGGAGTGTATGAGTATGTATACGTACGTACGTTCACATGTATGTATGTATGTATGTATGTATGTATGTATGTATGTATGTATGTATGTATGTATGTATGTATGTATGTATGTATGTATGTATGTATGTATGTATGTATGCACATGTCTGATTATATAAGTAGGTAAGTAGGTGATAGTATTCTGTAGCACTTCTGCACAATATTGGTGTTTTTTTACCAACTAGAGGTAAACGTTCAAAAAATGTGATTAGATGGTAGAAAGATAAATATAGCAATAATAAATAAATGAGAACTTTGTAATAATATTTTTTATCGAAATATCTTCCAATTAGATACACATGTGATCTTTTCTGTTTGTTTGTTTGTTTTGGATATTTAACATAGCTTTAACAATTTTTCAGTCGATCGCTAAGATGTCTGCAGTGAGGCAGTTTATGTTGATGTCTATCACTGGGTCATCATGCCGCAGACATGTAGAATGATGTCCCAACCAGTCACATTATCCTGAAACCAGGTCGACCACAAAAAACTTTTAATGCTGGGCGCCAAGCAATGTAGCTGTTAGTACCATTTTTGTAAGTCGTTGGTAAGACTTGGCCCGGGATCGAACCCACGACCTTCCACTTCCGTGGCAACCGCTCTAACCACTAGGACATCGCAGCGGTTAGATACACCTTTGACATCGTACTGTTGTGTACAATGCATGCGCATTATACATAGATAGTTATAATAATCAATTTCTATCTCGTTTTTATTTAGTTAAATATTTTAAATGTCAATGTTTATGCTTTTTATCAATATGACAACATTTTTAATTCTTACATTCAGTATATTATGTTGAATATTTATAAGCATTAGGAGTGATATTAAAACGTTACAATAGCTACGAAGCTCTTAGAAAGAGTAAAACATTTTACCATGGAATAAAAGATAATGTTTTGACATCGGACAGGCAGTATATAAAATAAACTTTACAACCAATTTAGCTTGCATAATAAATAAAACACAAGTTTAATAAATGAGGTAATCATTTGTAGAATTATAGATCGTTTACAAAAATAGTTACCTAGGGTATTATGTTAAACAATTGTTATTGCAACACACGGCACTACATTCAAATCGGGTGCTCTTAAACACTTATAACCCGAGACTATGTAATAGTCTAGACCTTACCTAATTTTCTTTTATTTATGTCATGCGGCAATTTCAATTGAAGCATGCAAGTGAATGGTTTTCTTTAAGAATCAACTTTGCATTTCATTGGTAATTCCTATGAAAATGCTTTGATCTAATTGGTTCATGTTCTACATCGTGTCCTACTTAAGTAGCATTTTTCAGCTAGCCAAAGCATTCCCTGCCTGAGTACTCGAAGTAGAAGTAAAGAAGAAAACATCAGTTTTGTAGCAGCTTGTCTTCAAATTTAGGTGAGTAGAAATCCTCTGACAATAATTTATTTCAAGATCACTGATTTTTAATTGTATGTTTTTCATAAAATGCTATCATTGTTTATATTTGTATTATCCTGAATGTTGCTGAAAATATGCCAAGCATCGTCGTGTTTTATACGAACTTGGTACTCGAATTAGTTTTGTATTTGGAGCGCGATTCTCTCATCAATGTTATCAAGTATATTTGAAATCGATGGTTAAAATTTGTCAAATACTTGCAAGTATTATAATATAAGCAAATGACAGATAATCTGTAATTTAGCGTTTCTCACAAGAAAGGGTTATCTTTATTTTCTTATTGTGAATAGGGGGAATACACAGATATAATCATTTAGCTGCTAAATTGTAGCATCTATAAACAAAAAACATCTTACATCAGATTTTGATTTTGTTGTAATGCTATACACTGGTAATTTGATGTCCTAAGGTCATACAAGTTTAATCTTCGTATGCTTGAAATGAGTCAATAATTTGAAATGTCAATTTGATACAATGCATATCATGTATATTCAGCATTACGACATCACATTACAACCAAAATGTTTGAGTATACGAGTTAGTGATTACTTAGGAAAGAACTATATAGTTGTAATGTTTCGTTTATTATCTAGGAATCACCGATGTTTTCTTTCACACTGTATTCATATGTTTTACAAATAAGTGTCAGGAATATTGCGGTACTCTTCGTTTGTTCGACAATTTGTCTCTCTATTAAGCGATTTTCTTCTTTGCTGCTTGATTTGATATTAATATCTTTTGTAGTTTATATTTAGCGCGGACGATATGGTAAAAGGTATGAGATTTGGATCTATTTGCTTGGAGTTCTAAATAGGGTTCTAAGTCAGCTGTTTCAAATCATTACGGTAACATTGTGAATCTCACACGAAACCTTTATATTCGCAGTTAACCCATGAAGGTATTAGATATATAATTGATTTAGGGTCGAAGCATTGACATCTTTATCTGCGTATAGGTGGATCATTAATATCTGAGGGAATACATGTATAATGATACCATTTAGGAATTCACCATGTGTTAATATACACAACTAATACTACCACTAATACTTCTAATTGTATTATTAGTACTACAAATACTATCACAGGTGATCAATATGAAGAGTTGTATCGTTCTTGCCATTGCCGTCCACCTGGTCACCGTACAGGGATCCAGAATAATTCAACAAGACCTCGACTATGAGCAACTGGATGACTATGGTATGTATGTATGTATGTATGTATGTATGTATGTATGTATGTATGTATGTATGTATGTATGTATGTATGTATGTATGTATGTATGTATGTATGTACGTACGTACATACATACATACATACATACATACAGGGCCGAACACCACATCATCGTTCTTTACCAACACCTACCAAAGTCCTACGGCGATGGGCGAGTGGCGACGCAACAGGTGGAGATGACCACTGGGAGTTGTAGTCAGAGACCTGCACGTAGGCGGCCCTTGGACAAGTGGTCGTTCTGCTCTGTACCCAACGCAGCAGAACAATTCAGCAGCATCCAGGGGTGACTGAGCAGACCTTTTTAGGACGGCGCTGCTCACCCTGAATAGGGAGAGGACTAAAAAAGGTGACCTTAAAAAAGCTTGACTTGTAAAAATCTGGTCAGCATACCGTGGCTGGCATAATCATCCATATCTGCGGTCGAAATAATCGATGTTGGGAAAAGAAAGCTGACGAAGTGCAAAGCTATGCCGACACTAACAACTCCAAAGAGGTCTACAATGCCATCAAGTCAGTCTTCAGCCACACAAAGTCCAGCCCTACGCCCTTGTTTGCTGCAGATGGCGGTACATTAATAAAATACAAGAATGGCATTAAGGAAAGATGGAAAGAGCACTTTAATCAGCTCTTAAACCTGCCCGCATCGGTCAGACATTCTGTTCTTGACCAAATACCCCAACAGCCAACGCTCAACCAACTGGATATTCCGCCAAAGATGGAGGAATTGAGAAGGGCCATTAAACAAACAAACTGTGGCAAGGCACCTGGAAAGGATGGTATCCCAGCGGAGGTGTACAAGACTCTCAGTAAGCAGTCTCTGGAGGCATTCTACGACGTGCTAATCAGCATCTGGACAGAGGAAGAGATTCCAGATTACCTCCGTGATGCATCAATTGTGACCCTCTATAAAAATAAAGGCTCACGTATGGACTGCAGTAACTACAGAGGCATCTCCCTGCTTTCCGTTGCTGGCAAAATACTTGCTCGCATCCTGCTCAACAGGCGTATTGCAGCAGTGTCAGCAAATAACCTCCCCGAATCTCAGTGTGGTTTTCGCCCAGACCGCAGCACCGTTGACATGATCTTCGCAGTGAGACAAGTCCAAGAGAAGTGCCTTGAGCTGAACATGAATCTATATGCTGTCTTCGTGGATCTGACAAAGGCTTTCAATACAGTCAACAGAGACGCACTGTGGGTAGTACTCAAGAAACTTGGTTGTTCTCAGAAGTTTACCAACCTCATCCGGCTCCTCCACATTGACATGAATGGAGAGATTCTCTCAGACGGTGAACCCTCAGAGAAATTCCCCATATCCAATGGTGTCAAACAGGGTTGTGTACTCGCTCCAGTACTCTTGAACCTCTTCTTCCCACAGGTACTGCTCTATGCCATACGGGACATTGACATTGGCATCAACATTAGGTATCGCCTGGATGTATCAGTGTTTGATCTCCGTCGATTAGCTGCAAAAACCAAGACACTAGAAAGACTCATCATTGATGCACTCTTTGCAGATGACTGCGCCCTCATGGCCCATGAAGAGACTCACATACAAGCAATCGTGGACAGATTCTCTGAAGCCTACAACCTATTTGGACTCTACAATTAGTCTAGGAAAGACAGAAGTCATCTTCCGGCCCGCCCCAAACACTGTCCATTTGCAATCCTGTATCACCATTGGCGACACGCAGCTGAAGAATGTGGACAGTTTCAAATACCTGGGCAGCACAATATCTAGTGATGGCTCTCTGGACAAAGAGATCACTGCGAGGACCCAAAAAGCCAGTCAAGCACGAGGACGACTCCGAACCAAGGTCTTGCAGCACAAGGACATATGCCTGTCAACAAAGCTGAAGGTGTACAATGCAATTGTCCTCACGTCTCTATTATATGGCTGTGAAACGTGGACACTCTACAGAAGGCACATCAGTCAGTTAGAACAATTCCACCAGCGCTCCTTGAGATCCATCATGCGGATCAAGTGGCAGGACCGAATCACCAGCCTGGAAGTCCTTGATAGAGCCAACACAACAAGCATCGAAGCCAAAATAATCCAGGCCCAGCTTCGATGGACTGGCCATGTCATCCGGATGGATCAAAGCAGAATCCCAAAGCAGTTGTTCTATGGCGAGCTATCCCTGGGGAACCGAAACCAAGGCCGCCCTCAAAAGAGGTACAAAGACAACCTCAAGAAAAACATCAAATGGGCAGACCTTCCACCACGCCAGCTCGAGCTCGCTGCCTCAGATAGAAAGCATTGGCGAGCCCTGACCAGAAAAGCCTTCTCCACCTTTGAGGCTGACCGCCGCCAGCGTCTTGCCGCAACCCGTGAGAGACGCCACAGAAATGTATCCCAGATACCAACAACCACCGGTGTCCCATGCCCCACCTGCAACCACATGTATGTATCAGAATTCGGACTCCGGAGTCACATGCGCGTCCACCGTTGAATGAAAATGCACAACTTGTCTTCCTCGACTCGAGAGACTACAAAGACGTACGTACGTACGTACGTATGTATGTATGTATGTATGTATGTATGTATGTATGTATGTATGTATGTATGTATGTATGTATGTATGTATGTATGTATGTATGTATGTATGTATGTATGTATGTATGTTGTTAAGTGCTTAGGCTGGAATAAACAGTAACATAGAAAGAGTGAAAACACCAAGCTTGTAAAAAATAATAAACAATTTATTGAGTACAAATATATTTCAGAAAAGAAAAATAAACTTACGGTTTTAAGAATTAATTCCAAAATTAATCCAAAAATAATTCAAAATATTATCCACTAGAGAATTTGCAAAAGTTTTGTTAATAAAATGTCCAAATAATACTAAGTTCGAATTCCAGGAAAGTATAGATATGGAGGACAATGTCTCTTGATGAAGTCAGGTCCTGTTAATGAAAATCTATGAGCACATATTCTTGTCCAGATAACTAACACAATTATTCCTCTTGATCCAAACGAATTGACACAATTTCCAGTACAAGGTAATTAAAAATAACTCAAAAAAAACACACACACAACTTAGTATTCTAAAAGCCCAAACTTTTACTGAATAACTCGCTCCAAATCATAGTTTATATACCTGTTTTTACGTAATAAAAAAAGGGAAACGACCTTCTAGAATGTCTCAGAACAATTTTACGTTCAAGAAAACACGTAAACAGCGTATGACCCAACTAATTCAGAAAGATGTTTATACTTTACACCATTTTGTTCTTGGAACCAACCATTCATGTCTAAAGCTTGTTTAAAACTCTGACACCAGGTCAGAAATGAGGTCAACACCTGGTGTTTATAATGTAAGGAACAGGTCACCCCACCTCCTTCAATGAAAGAATCTTAAAACTTAAAATGCCAAATAACAAACAAACAATGAAAAAATATATAAATGACTTATATCACATATATGCAACAATGTACGTATGTATGTATGTATGTATGTATGTATGTATGTATGTATGTATGTATGTATGTATGTATGTATGTATGTATGTATGTATGTATGTATGTATGTTTGTATGTATGTATGTATGGATGTGTGTGTGTGTGTGTGTGTGTGTGTGTGTGTGTGTGTGTGTGTATTAGTGTTAATATTACCCTGTAAATGTATGTTAATATTCTTGAACCGGTTTTACTTTGAAGAAGCATACCGGAATCTACATCGTTACCGCACAATAAACATCATTTGTTATATATTACAATACTAATGAAGTAAAATAAGTCTCATAATAAATATTATGATAATATATCCATGAGTACAGTAGAAAGAGTCTTTCTAGAGTTTTCACTTACTAATATTTGCAACGTTATCCTTTTATGACAAAAAGGTCGCGATTACATTAGTGCTGATAGAAGTGACATAATCACAGCATGGGAAGACCTAGACGAGATTCAGGGTATGAGAATGATAGAGGATGCCCATCCAGAGAAGAGAAAAAATCCTTTCAAGTGCGAGGGTTCAAGCTGCAAACTATGCTATCATTCATGTAAGTGTCCCATTTGTTTTCCTTATTACAGACGAAACATTGGCATTAGCTGATATATTTTTATCCTATAGCACTGTGCATTTTACGTTTTTGTGGCATGCGAATGGCATCCAAAAATCACGATTATAACTGTTAATCTTTTACTGGCGGCACGTGAGCAATCATTTTGTATTTACTAGGCAAAGAAATGACGCGCTATTTTTAAATGTGTTGAAAAAGCCTGTGACAAACACTGGGATGGCACATTTCAAGTTGCTGAACTCAGCGGGTTTTAATGATATCATTTAAGCTGACGGTTAAAACTTAAATGTCTTAATGATAGTGTAATTCTCATTAAATCATTCTTGATGTTTACGTATTGCATATTATCGATTCTCCTGACAATGCCAATGACAATAAGATACATTTGTAGCATGATAACTAGGTGGGATTTCCGGATTAACTACAGAACACTTTTAACGATGATATAAATATAATGTTTGAAAATCATTGCCTTGAAGGAGAAATTCATTATAAATACGTGCGTGAATATATAACCCACATACTTTATTACTTAACATACGAATGCACAAATGTAATGATGAACAATACAAATAAAAAACTTTACAAATTACAAAGACAAAGTGCGAATGATTCACAGTGATTACCCAATAAAAAGATTCATATAGTCTACTCATCTAGCAAACGATGTAGAATTTTACTCTCGTAGTAAAATGCATACAAAAAGGACAGATATACAACGTATCTTTACAGGTCCGAAAGAGACAATGGGTTTTATGAACTTGAAAACAGGCCCACGGCTAATAGATTATATGTAAGGAGATGCATTCATAATCAGCACATATTATTTAGTATCCTTCGCTCCTAGAGTTCAGTTTCACCACCGATAAGCTTGAGGTCTGTTGTTGGCTTTACAACTTGCACCACGTCGACCCTGATCGCTCCGAAAACTTTGACCTATGGTCACTCTGGGCATTCCAGCCAATCCAGAAGCAGTATAGACACTCTCAGACACTCGATACATCATATGACATCTGTAATATACACGACACGGACATAAAACTGTGATAACGTTATACACTGTAATACTTATAAAACGAGTTTAGAAGTAACCTAAGCCTGTTCAATAAGAATCTTACTGTACAAAAGATTTCTTTAAAATGTACTTTATATTACTAATATAAATTCAATGCCAAGTCACGCACAAAAATATAAATATGTACGTTATACTGCGTAAACAAAAGACATTATAAAGCATGCAAACATAAAAGTGGTGGTTGAATAGTTATATCTTATACACAAGAAATTAATAAAATTACTTAACTCGACTGCTGAAGAGGTGCATGTTCTTACAGTAGCTGTTGACACATCTTAGTCCCACCTTAGCATATATAACTGGTTATGACTTCTAAGTAACATCCTAGTTATCCAAAAATGTGTTGTAGTGTCTACTTGTCCACTCCTTTGATGTTATATGTTTAAGTGTCACAACAAGAACTTAATAAAACAAATGTTTTAGTTAGGGCTGCTCTCGGTTTTGTCCGTCAAATAATAAGTGTTTAATGCAAAACCAATAACTCTTGGGTAGTTAATATTTTCTTCTCTGTGTCGGAGCTCGCAAAGAGCCTGATTTTTAACCATCCTTGCTTGAACTTAGATTAGAATTAACGTCCCTTAGGAGTATTAGGACCAAAGGATGGGTTCCTTTTCATTTCGTTTTCTGTAATTCATTATGTTAGAGCGACTCTGCCAAAGTCATTTTTGTCCTTTAGTTGCGCAATAGTGTGTCGTGTTGTAGTAGTTCCCACTTTAGATGATGTTGTTGTATTGTGTAACACAATATTTCAGCACACGATTGGCTATACATGGTAGCCAGTATTTGATTTGGATATTGTTTTCTTGTGACGACCATGGTGTTCCGCGTTTACTATATACCGGTATTATGGATGTGACTCCGTTACCTAGTCTGTGTTTTGTGTGGTGTACTTCATAAGTACAAAATACGTTTTCTATTCCAAAGTCCTGAAACTGGGTCCGTTCCTTCAGGACTTCCATGATACTTCACAAGAGGCATTAAATAAGTTCCACCAAAGTCCTAAAACAAGTCCATACCTTTCGAATTGCCATTATCCTTTAGAATTTTCATTATTCAATATGTTGAATCAGAGTCACTTTACGTTGTGTATCCGTTACTTTAAAATGTTCTATTTTTTATGTTGTTCGGGTTATACTTCGTTAGAATTACTAATTTATCACAAACGTAGGCTGCTCATTGAAACAAATATCCATAATGTAAATAGCCTTACCTACAGTGAGGTATTTATACAGAGACATTTTACGTGCACTGTAGGCATTTGGTTCCTCTATAAAATACTTTGCACGTGCGGCATGGGATGTATCGAATTCACTATTTTCCAAAACGACACAATATACGGGAATCACCATCGGATATTGTTGTACACCAAAAACGAAAACGAAACTCGAGGACTTAATTACAAAATTGTTTTCTATGTTCACGTTACTATATATATATATATATATATATATATATATATATATATATATATATATATATATATATATATATATATATATATATATATATAAATAAATATATATATATAAAATCATACAAGCTTTCCTGTGCAAAACGTTTGTCTGACGAAGGTGCAAAGACCGGAAATATTTTCAGATTTAAACTATACAATCATGTATCGTGAAGCAATCATATGTATGATACATGCTCTCTACCTCTCATTAAGCTATTCCGTCTACAATGGAAATACAGGCATATATCTTTCTCAATCTAAGATAAATATGTATATTAAATGTTTTCTCTGCAGTTTGCCTGGGAGTTACGCATTTATCAGAGGACAACCAGTTATATTTGCATGTTGACTACAATGAGCACTCTCTCTTTGACAAGACCGTTGATGGTAAGCCCATATTTTTACTTTGAGTAAAATTAGGTATGTGCTCATCTTCAACTTGATCTGCCTTCGATATAATTAGATACGATTTTCGTATTGTTGTCCTCAGCTATGTGACAGTAACATAATCAGTAACTAAATATGTATGAATGAGTGCGCGATTCGTATTAATTGTGGTAATTGCCATGTTACGGTCTGGGTGGAAACGATATACGGTTAGATAAACGATGTAACTAGTCATTATTATCCGATAACATATATATTCTTTCCACAGACTCTATGATTTCATACTCAAATGAGCAGCAATCCTACTTAGCTTATGTAATTTTCAAAAAAGCTTCCAATTTGTACTGTATTCTTTACTTTCTAGTAAAAGACATCGATGTATGCAAAACGGTGAAGATCTTTGGAATTGGTGTCAAATCCTGTCTAAAACTAACCGATACGAAAATCGTAAATGCTAAAGTCTGTACAACTGTGAAGGTTAGCGTCCCTATATACTCTAAAACCTTTGACCAGATGTGTGTGTAAAATGGCGGTAAGGAAAAGTGCGTCTATCCAGCTAATATTCGCGTTTCTTCCTGAATAATATTAATGTTAAAGAGAGTATCGGAATTATCACTGTTCAAAGAGCGAACCTATCGTAAATAAAAACTTATATTTCCTAATAGTTTTTCGTCCATTTGTATGTATTCCTTTCAATTTCTCTTCCGATTTTCTCTACTTTATCTATACATATTTGATATTCTGGATAGGAAACTTGAGTTTTGCTTTTTCTTATGCTATGTCTCGCAGATAATAGTTACGAGGCAGACATAAGCATTCTAAATGTTCAATATATGTTATAGACATATTTCGTCAGTGATGGGTGTCCTTTTATAACACCGCTTGGCTACTAATATATATATATATATATATATATATATATATATATATATATATATAGATAGATAGGTAGATAGATAGATAGATAGATAGATAGATAGATAGATAGATAGATAGATAGATAGATAGATATATGTGTGTGTGTGTGTGTGTGTGTGTGTGTGTGCTAACGTGCGACGACAACTATCTATGTAAAGTATGGATTACCCAATTTGTCCCTTTTATAACAACATAGAACTCTGAAACGTCCAAATATAAAATAGGTGAGAAGGTCAGGATATCATAATATGATCCTATTTGATCTAATGGATATCTTCTTAATTTCTCAAAACAGTATTCATTTAAGGCGATCCTTGTAATATATACATTAGAATCTTTGAATGGTGGGAATAATTTAGGAATAATGTGGGAATAATGAGGGAATATTTTGTGAGAAGAAAGTTGGTATATACAATCAGAAAATAACGAAAATATCTTCATGATTTTATCTTCATGCACACTATATTAATAAAAGCCAAAAGAAACGTAAAACAAAAAGGATATGATGGATTTTCCAGTACATAGGACCTGTTAGAATATGTTATTTTAACGAAGCAGTTGCGCTAAGATTACAATCATTGATTGTCTTTGAAACATCGTTGTAGTTAGGTGTACAATAAATAGTATGATACATACATAATATGAAGTCATTTTTAATGAAATGACACATATTGATGTCGTAAAAAATAGTTTTCCCGATCTGCATAGGGTAGGTATATATTTACATCTGAATCTCAGCAAAAAAAATACAAAAAACATTTTACAAACAAACAATTGTTACATTTGAATGTGGAACAAAACCTCATAAATGTTCGTTGCTCTGTTATTAAAAAATATACTACACATCAATATGAAATAAGTCATTTCAGGGAATTCAAGCTTGCGAAAACACTGAAAAAATGTGTGATTATTTCATTTTTTCTTCTTTGTTTCTTATTTTCGAATGATTGATTTATTGATTTAATTCGCAAGCATTCCATATAAGAGATCGGAAACGAATTTAGAGACATTTTGATGTTTTTATAAGATTCATCATATAAATTTAATGGTAGATACATAACAGCAATATGAGAAGAATTAAACATCTATTTACCAGATTTGATAAAACGATGCACACGCCTTTTTCGTGTACAAATGTTTACTCAACATGATTTTGCATCTGGCTGAGTATATTTAAAATCCACTGAGAGATTTTTCCGTAAAGACAGCAAAATATGACTTTCATACAAAAACTATTTGGATTGAATGTCATCTAATAAATATATGAGAAAGATTTGAAAATGAGTTTCCCATTACCGTTTTCACGCACAGGGAAAAAATATATTTATTAATAAATTAAAAGGTCATATTTAAATGCATATACTTAATGAAGAAAGCAATGGTGTGTATCTTGTAATTTTAAACAGAGATTTTTCAAACATGTTTCATGCTCAGTAAGCAGAACTAAAAAAAAAAATGCTTTTTTTCTTTCTTCAATCATTCAAAATATTACGAAACAAAACAATTAACTCAATAGACATTGTGCCAGAAAAGAAATATGTACGTACATTTGAAAAACAGAAACATTATCAGACATTCCTTGTCTTCTATATTGTAATTTTAGGTAACCAAACACCTAACACAAACGGCAGAGTGCCAAAAAAAGAATTATATCGTTAAATTTACAAAGTATTCAACGTCATTTGTATTATACCTTATAAATTGTACAAGTAACATTGGGTCAAGAAGAACTTGTTGTAAACCCTAAGAATCCAAGCATGCCAATACCAACGACAACATCAAAAGAAACCCCATGACAATTGTGTATTTGCCTCCAGTCAACTCACAAGAAGGATGATATCACAGTCTACAAATGCATCGACTACCTACATGAAGTTTGAAATGTTTGGAATTATTTCTCTAAACTATTACTGTGGAACCAAGGCCGACTAAGATGCTTTTAAAACAATAGAGACAGCGACAATTGTTTGAAGCAAGTATTCTATCATGTATGTATAACATTAGCTATATGGCTGACGTTGAAGAGCAGACATTACGGTAAACAGCTGACAAGTGAAAGATCTCGATAATTTAACTCGAAAGCACAGATGTCCAAATACGTTCAGTGTGATTAAAATTATAAAATATGAATATAGCATTTAAAGCGATTTGATTATGTGTACAATCTAAGATTTTTAAATGTGTAGATTTTTTAACGTTTTCTAAAACGGAAGCCATTATTCTGATATTTATATATGTATATCATTCACATATATAAATAACGTTTATCCAATATCCATGTTTTTTTAATTCTAGCAAACATATGATTGTAATTCTGTTTTCCTGAAAGCAGTAAATCTTTACTCTAAAATTTGACTTTTATGCTATGACCTTGTGCAGTCTTATACAATATATATATATTTTAATACCTTTTCATCATGTTTCATTAACATAGAACATTTACATCTCCCGCTGATCGGGAAGCATTATTTTGCACCATTACCATCTTACCGTTTTTAATTTCAATCATCTGTTTTTTCACATCGCTGGTCGATATAGGACCTTTTATAAAAATTAAAAGATTACATACTTTTATTGTGCGGCAAATACCAATATCTTACCATTTTACTTTGGGATGTTTGATTTTCTATGTCGCTGGTCGATGTTAAACCTTTCTTATTTTCAAACATATAACCTATTGTATGGCGCTGAATTGACTAAAAGTGCTGGTGCGCCGTTAAAATTCAATTAATCAATCAATCAATCAATCAATGTAATTCTGTTTAAACAAAACGGTTACTGAGTTCGTGAACTATTTAGATTTATTAGATTCCCTTTAAAGCAATAATTCGTTCTGGTATTGCATTCTTCAGATCTTTATAATATTCCCAATGAATGTTTGTGGTAATTAGATGCAAATGGCATTGATACATCAGGCGATGAGCCAAAGTGCACAAACTTAACATCCACTGCCTACACCGTAAAGTCGTTCCCCCGCAACTCTCGCGGAGGTGGAATTGCTGTCATCACAAATAATTCCATGTTAAAATGCCTCAAGTACAACACAAACTTCAATTTCTGCCATACATCGTTTCGTTTGAACTAGTCTATAAAACACTCACACTGGAAAAAAAGTCAATCTTTTTTTATGTCTCTACCGCCTTCCTCCTAGGAAAATAAGCTGACTTGAATCATTCCTTTTGGAGCAGTTTCCAAGTATTCTGGAGTATAGAAATTCGATAGGTGGCAACCTAATTATTCTTGGATTTTCAACTTTCACTTTGACTGTCCTCGAAACCCTTACACGTCAAAGCTTCTAGATTCAAATTCATGTCTTCAACCATACACAATCCGTTAACCAATCTACCCATAAACTTGGTCACATTTTAGACTTGATTCTTCATAGACCTGATGATAATATTCTTCAATCCACCTTGTATCTAACGCACTAACATCAGATCATCTATGCATTTTATGCCATCTCGACGTATAAGACCTTAACCCTCCATCATTATTTCCTACGATGAGAAACCTCCGTACGATAATTATAACGAAACTAATGCATGATATCCAACAATTGATCTAACAAACTTGGTTACCCCCTACAGCAGAACAACTCAATAACTTCCTGTGTTCATTGTTTGAAAAAATGCCCCAGCCACCAAATGCAGAGAATCGATTCTAAAAAGTGTTCTCCGTGGTATAGAGGTGTTAGGGACCAGCTTCGCACAGTTAAAAGACATCCCCATAAAGCTGAGTGGCATTGGCTTTCCATCAGACTCACTATTCATAGAAAATTCTATAACACCGCCAGGAAGAACGTCAGACATAGTCCATTTAGTCAAATCATCCCACTAGAGTACTAAGATCACATATAGTTCTAGCTGCCAAGAGATTTTTCGAGAAAACAAACATGTCAACTGTACACCACTTCCAACTACATTTCTCTCCAGTAGATTTTCCAAGCCTATTTTCTAATTTCGTCCGTGAAACATTACAAACTATTAGAGATATCCTGACACAACTCAAATTGCCTCGTCATCAATATTGCCTTCACTAACTGTTGTCATTAATATCTCCCTCTCATCTGGACAATTCACATCAATTTTCAAAAACCACCATCGTAAAGCCTATGCTGAAGAAACCAACACTTGACTATAACAATTTACAGAACTACCTCCGAGTTACTAATATCCCGTTCATATAAAATATCTTCAAACAGTCTTCTTAGCAACGTAATGCCCATGCCAGAGTCCAGATACTTCTGAAAGTATTTAATGACATTCTCTCTGCTTTGGATAGTGGAAAAATTACAGTCCTCACCCACCTTGATTTGTCTGCAGCATTTGACGTAATATACCACGATATATTACTTCAGCGTCTCAAAAATGTACTTAGCAATCAAAACACAGCCTTACAGTTGGTCATGTCCTACTTAGTTAACAGGTCACAAGTTGTATCTGCAAATGGAATAAACTCCAACGCAGGTAATCTATGTTCTGGTGTTCCACATGAGTCTGTTCGTGAACCTTTTCTATTCATTCTATACACTGAGCTACTCTCATAGATCATCACCCAGTTTGTCACCAATTGTACGCTGATGACACCCACATATACTAGTCTAGCCACCCAACTGAAGTTGATGCTAAAATTTTAGGAGTAGAGAGGTGCATTTCTGATGTATAAGCATGGATGAAATGTAGCAAGCTGCAGACGAATGATGATAAAACTAAGGTCATTCTGGTCACAAAAACAGAGACTTTTTCATTCATATACTTTACCGCAAACAAACAATATCAGTAACACCAACATTAAATTCACGCAGTCAGTACTAAACCTAGCTGTTACTCTAGACAGTACTCTCGCATTGTACATACATGTCTTGAACATATGCAAGGCTGCATATATTGAGCTCGAACAAATCATTTTCATCCGCAAATGTATTTCAGATGATGCCACTAAAACACTTGTGTGTTCATTAGTATTTTCAAGACTGGACTCTTGTAATATTCGTATGTCAGTATGTCACAATGTTCAAAACACAGCTACTCCTATCATTTTTAGGGTACCACGATCAGAGTACAATTCACCACTGTTCCGTACCCTAAACTGGCTATCCATTAGATCCAGAATCTAACACAGTTTTTTCTCTGTGCTACGTTTCACTGATGGACTTCAGTCTAACAAAGCTATCCGGCCTTATCCATGTGTATACACCAAAAAGATATGTTTTCCGATTTAATGGTTTTTGTCTTTTGTTTTTCTGTAATCATTCATTATAGATGTTGTAAAGTGCTTAAAGCATCTAAATATTAGGCGCTATACAACGTTATTATTATTATTATTAATGTGTGAGCGTATCTGAGTAAATCGGGTAACGAATGTGTCTTGTCACAGATGACATGCATTCAACTTATTGTTGAGAATGATTCCGTGATAAATGCAAAACAAGTTTAATATTTATGTAGAATGAGTAACATTATCTAGCGCTACTCTTACTGAAAACCTGTTCCCAATAATTGCACTTCTTGCCTTGACATGGTTATTGACCTCATATAGAGATTCATATAGAGGAGCTCTACAGGGTCACTTCACTAAAACGTATAATTTAATATTATTGTATCAATTTGGCATATGCTTTATGGAGAATTTATCATCCTGCTTAAAGATTGTTACTACGTGTATTTGTCTTAATGAAAGTTCATGATTTCGATATAATTAGCTAATGCCACAATATCAGAAGCGTTTGCTTGATCTTTAAATAATTTTGTCCGATATATAGCATGTACCTATTGAGTAAAATGCGTTTCGTCTCCGTCTGTTATCATCTCAGACTTTGTATATTTTAGTTGGTTGTAGATTAAATAACCCAGTAAATTACTAAGCAACTGAATTTAGTATGTATCGTCATGAACGTAATGGCTTTGCAGGTCATTCTGATCATAATGTTGAACCATAAATTATTGGCCTTTTAGAGCCACAATAAATGATAGAAAAGCTCCTATCAAATGAAGGCAAATTGCCAATACGCAGTTTTTAGAGATTTAATGGAAGAGTAGTAATTTCATGAAACCTTAATTAGTATTAGTTAGAATACATAAAGGCACAGACTAACGATGGAATATTTAACGAAAATAATTTACCTCAACACGAGACCATTAGGATTGAGAAAAGGTTGGCAAATACATTATTGAATGTCACAAGCACATGCTGGTAAAATTAAAGGACTGGATGAATCATAGTTGTTACTTTTGAAGAAAATGTTGTTTACCACTTCCCGCCCGTCTATACTGAATAATGGTCCTAACAACATCGTAGTATTATGATGCAAAAATAGATATTATGTTATATTCATTGATTCAATGCTTTGTATTATATTGTGATGAAATTAGATACCTGGGGAGAGTGATGCTACAATGATAAGGGCAATCATGTTTTCCCTATAGCACTAGTTGAAACAATTAGAACTGTTAATTATAACAGAACAATCTGGCTGAGGGCATTGACCCTAGGGTGTGAGAAACCTTATCTGTTTACATGTGTCAGGTATCCGGTTTTGAAACTAGACTGAGTTATGGGCTGGAAAAGTGCTTTTGAGAAGGTTCACAGACTTGAGAGGGGAGAGGTTTTGTAGCTTTCAGTGTGAAAGGATCATTTAGATTTTCTCTCTCTCTCTCTCTCTCTCTGTTCTAGCGGATAGTTAGATGGTAACGCTACAGAAAGTAGGGTTTTCCTTGTGTAATGCAACACAAGGCAAAAGGCGTGTACATAGTGTATATTGTAAATAAACATGTAAATAGCAGAATTATTTTATGGATTTATTTCGGAACCCATCACGTTACAAATTTTGGTTGCAGCGGTGGGATATTGTCACTCTTAGTGGATTATTTTGTCAGTTGTGTGGGTTTGTTTTAGTATTTCGGCTACGGAATGAATCGCAGCTAGTGTATTTCTTTTGGAGTGATTTTCTTACAGTTGACTCCAGGACTTAAATTACAGTGATATCAGTGAGGATTACGTATTGTATTTATTCAGATTCAGACAATTCTTATTCATTGTGTCAACAACAACAACAACAGCAACAAAAATGGCGAAAGGAGGGCTTGATACTGCAACAATTATGTTTGGACATCGGAGAATTCCCGACACAGGTTTGGGTACAAATTAACAAACTTCAACTCCTACCTTTAATGTGCAAAGTAGGTCGCAGCTAGAAGAAATAAAAAAGCTAGAACTGGAAACCTTACAAGTCTGGAAAATGTGGCAAACACCAGTGGGAACAGAAACTGTCAGGAAAACCTGAGAAGTCTAGGATATGGCGCAGACGCCAGTTTCAATAGAAATTTTCAAAAGCCATTAGTCAGGCCAGCGATCTACGATGGTTCAAAAACCATGGGAAGACTTTAGAGTTCACTTTGAACTTGTTGCTGAAATTAACAACTGGACTGAAGACAAAAAGCATTGTTTCTGGCATCAAATTTACGAGGAAGTGCACAGGCAGTACTAGCAGATTTAGAATCTTCGGAGAGGAGAAAGTATTTGAAATTGTCAAACACGCTTAGCAGGAGGTTTGGATCAGAGAATCAGACAGAATTGTTCAGGGTGCAACTTAAAAATCTCACACGGAGGCGAGATCAGACTTTGCCAGAACTAGCTCAGGTGGTAAAACGCTTAAGCAGGAGAGCCTACCCAAAGGCTCCAACTGAACTAATAGAAACGCTCAGACGGGACCATTTTATTGACTCTCTGACAGACTCGGACATGATGCTTCGTATTCAGCAAAGCCATCCTAAAATATTGGAATAGGTCACAAGGTTAGCAGTTGAACTGGAGGCTATTCAAAGAGCAGATAAACAACGGGATCGTCGCATGACAACTCAAGTTCGAAATATTGGTGTTGATGATGTAAAATATTCAGCATCCGGTATAGTGGACCTTCAGGCATGCATCAAAGAATTATCCAGTGAAATCAGAGAAATTAAAGTAGAACTGGATTCATTAAAGAAAAAGCGCGTTGGAAGACTCTTCAATCGGCAGGATTCGAAGAAGTGCTGGATTTGTGGCAGCGAGGAACATTTAAAGAAGAACTGTTCGAAATTAAAAGCAAATAGGAACTGGCAAGGTCAACAGGGCAGGACGCAACCCCGTAGATCTAGAATTTCTAGCAATGGATCAGGAATGTACATACCAGGCAGAGTTCAAAAGAGGGAAGTCAATTTCCTCATTGATACGAGTGCAACTGTTACGATAATTAATAGTCACATCTATGAACAAATGTCTAACCTACAGAAACTATATTTGGAACCGGCCAGTCAACAAACTGGCTGATGAAAGTGTATCCGAATAAGAGGCGTGGGAAATATGGATAACATGATAAATGATACGAAAGTTAAGCACGCAGTGTGGGTGGCGGGAATCGACAAAGCTATCGATGGAATTCTTGGTTTTGACTTTCTCCAGAGAAACCAGTGTGTCATAGATGCTGGGACTAATACATTTAAGCTGAATGGTCAGCCAGTGAAATGTGCCACTGTGGAATTGAAGAGCATCAGGTGTTGCCGCGTGGCAGTGAAACACCAAAACGCTGATAGCCTGTCACGTAGGCCTTGTTTAGACTGTTCACATTGCGAAAATGTTGAAAGTAAGGATAGGAGTGCATCACAAAGCGCCAGTAAACATCCTCGCTGTGATGTTCTGCGAGGTAGTAAGGAGGGCAGGCAGAAGGAAGAGTCCTCGTGGATCGTAGAAATTCCAACAAGAGAACTGAGGAAGGCTCAGCGAGAGGATAAGGATATCGGTTACACAATCAACAGTATGAAAAAGTCTGGTGAGCTCCCGAAATGGCATGAAATCTCTATGGAAAATACAGCGGTGAAGGCTTTATGGAGTCAGTGGGACAGGTTGGAACTCCGGGGTAGGGTTTTGTACCGAAGATGGGAAGATATGACGGGCAAGCGCATTTCCTGGCAGCTTGTGGTCCCGGCGGTATTCCGGGATGATGTTATTGCAAACTTGCATGATGCCGTTACTGCTGTTCACCAGGGAGTGAACAAGACTCTTTCGAGAATACGGGAGCGATTCTACTGGCCGGGTGTAGGAGGAAATGTTAAACACTGGTGTCGTAGTCAGTGTTTCGCACGAAAAGAGCCATATAAAGCTAACCGAGCCCCAATGAAAATTAATAATATAGGTGCACCAACGGAACGAATCGCCATTAACATTTTGGGACCCTTTCCTGTGTCAAATCATGGAAACAAGTATGTGGTTGTGATAGGAGACTATTTCACGAAATGGATAGAAGCCTTCGCGATGCCAGACCAGGAGGCAGAGACTGTGGCAAAAATTCTAGTGGATCAGTTCCTCGCTCGATTCGGTGTACCGATGCAAATTCATACAGATAAGTGAAGAAATTTTGAGTCGAATTTGTTCAAGAAGATGTGTAACCTTTTAGGGGTAGATAAAACGCGGACTACTGCTCTTCATCCACAGTCAGATGGAATGGTCGAACGTTTCAATCAGACTAACGAGAACATTCTGGCTACCCTTGTGTCAAAGGATCAGAAAAACTGGGATAATATACTGCCACTGACACTCATGGCATACCGTAGTTCTGCTCATGACTCAACGAAATTCTCACCTAATTAAATTATGCTTGGTAGAGAAGTGCGGTTACCCATTGATTTGATGTATGGAACTCTAAATGAAAAGTCTTTGGAGTCCAGGAATTCTACAGAATTTATATCAAAATTAAGGACCTACTCGGATTGTGCCCATGAGTTAGCTAGGGAACACATACAAAATGCAAGCGAAAAGCAGAAATGGTACTACGACTACCGGACACACATTAAAACGTATAAGACAGGAGACGCTGTGTGGCTACATGACCCCAAAAGGAAAATTGGGATTAGCCCGAAATTAAAGTCAAATTGGGATGGACCCTATCTTATTCTAAAATGTATCAGTGACCTAGTATATCGGATTCAAAAATCTCCAACACATAAACCGCGAGTGGTTCATTATAATAGACTAAAACCATTATATGGAGACAGTACAGACTGGTTGAAGGACAATGTTAACACGAAGAAGGAAATTCCCAACAGTAGATCTAGTGATGAAAATGAATCCGACCGGTCGGACAGTGAGACTGGCATTCCGGATGTTACGGAGTATGGGCGCGGCAAGCGGGTGCGACGCCCACCGCAGAGATTTGACCCTGGAGTGTAGAGTGAACTAAAACATGAACAGGCTCAATAACGTGACTGTGTTTTGTGTCGATCAAGTGACTTAAATTAGTAGAAATGTGTAAATAACTAAATTGCCTTACAAATACTCATAAGTGCTTAGTGTGCAAATAGTATTTAGCTGACTTGAGTAGGAAAATGTTTTCAAACTTTTATATCTCATTTTATTTGAGATTTTGTGAACTTGTATAGCAGATGGCTTCATAATTAATGTCTTAAAAGTATTAATACGATGGTATACTTTCTGCCAAAACAAAAAGTTCATTGTAAATTACGTAAAGAAATTAAATTGAACCAGACAGTAACATGTGGGACACATGTTTTCACTAAAGGGGGCAGTGTGATGAAATTAGATACCTGGGGAGAGTGATGCTACAATGATAAGGGCATTCATGTTTTCCGTATATCGCTAGTTGAAACAATTAGAACTGTTAATTATAACAGAACAATCTGGCTGAGGGCATGGACCCTATGGTGTGAGAAACCTCATCTGTTTACATGTTTCAAGTATCAGGTTTTGGAACTAGACTGAAGTATGGGCTGAGAAAGTGGTTATAAGAAGATTCACAGAAAGGAGTGTACATAGTGTATATTGTAAATAAACATGTAAATAGCAGAATTATTTAATGGATTTATTTCGGAACCCATCACATTACAATATTTAATCAACATCAAATAAGGTATTAGTTGACAATAAAGATCAAAAGCAATTATACACTATACACACATTGTAGACATACACTGAAGTCGAAATGTCGTTATTGCGGAGGAGACACCAAAATAACGCTACAACCAAATGAATAGTACTTGCAAGCATTGAGAGCACTGTTTAATATCAAGAACATTAGCGCATTCAAACAAGTCAAAGCATAGTTTTATCCAAATGTTCATTTACCAAAAAAAGTATTATATAAAGTCACTTTGCTTCCTACAAAAAAATGAGAGGATTCCTAGATCATGCAGGGAGGTTAGAATAGCAATAAGGAGAAATGTCCATTATAAAGACAACATTGTCGTACGATATCTACAATACATGCTTAGAAACTAATTTGCTTGACTGCTACAATCTTCCAACATTTTTCACGTATCACAAACATATATGTGCTGTCTTGGAACGAATTCACAATAATTCCATACTAATACTCTAATTCAAACTGTCATTAAGCATTTTGTAAATCCAATGAATAATCCGAAAAGGCAACAACATCATTAACATTATAAATGAACACATCTATAAGTTGAGCAGCTACGAATTAACAAGGAGTTTGCAACGGTTTTAGTTTTAATAATTCTCGAAGGCATTGCAACTAGAAATAATTGTATTTCCTATTTGTTTGCTAAATGTTTCGTAAATATAAGAATTAGTTGCAAGTTAACCTTTGATATCTTCTTATTGGGTTTCTCTAGCATTTGAAATGTGTGACATAATCTCAACTTTTTACAAACACAACCTTCAATTTTCGATATAAATAAAACGATTAAATATCTTGACATAAGTCTTATTAATTCATATATCAACAGCCTAGGTAGACTATTAACATTTCCTGTCCAAATCAATTCAGAACTCCAAAATCGTTGCTTACTATTCACAAAGCACCAGCGGGTACCTAAAGGGATGTCAATCTTTTCCTCTGATTCCATGTTCACACAATCCCAGATTGGTACGTGTGTGATTTATTTTCTGCTACTTATCCTCTAGAATAAACTCAGTATAATATTCCATGTTTATAGCAAGCGAGTGCAGTGTCTTAACCCGATCGGAACAGAGTGAATATGTAATAAGTAAATGATCACTGTGACATACACCTCTAGACTGATCAATCGAATGAGTGAACATGTGTTCATCTTATGACTAACTAAAAAAAAATGCCAGCCAACGGAATATGTTCTTGATTTATATCATCTTCTGCGTCTATTTTAACCATTGCTTTATTCGTGCAACAACGGGTCATTAAAACAAAGTTTGACAGTTACAAGATGATTACAAAGTTGGACAAAACAAACATATGTGGCAGATCATAGAGTTTAACCTGCTGTGATCACATATTGGCATGGTTGCCTTTACCTCTTGAGTGTTATCCACATATACCTTTTCATGTAAGATCATAATAAACAGCAAAAATACAAACGTTCAATTCGGTCACAGTGAACTAGTTTCGCTACGGTATAAGTGCCCCCACTGAAGTGAATTTTGCTTCAAACACTAGCAACATATTATCAATAAATATAAAATATCACTAATGTTCTTATCGTAGGCCAAACATTCAAAGAAGAAGGATCAACAGTCTTGTGAAGAAATATATTTGACGTCCCTATATAACTTTTACTGTGATGCAATTTCTAAATCTTGTGAGTAATAACTATTTCAACGTATTATTCTGAAATTTTTCAATTCCTTTTAAACATAACATGCTAAACTTTGTTCAGTTTATTCCAAAACACATTTGTTGTAATGAATATTTATATTGAAAAATATTATCATAGTGCTGCCAACATATATTGTCTTAGCTCGAAGTCTCTAGGAGTAAGCAATGAAGTAAGATACAGCACAAAAAGTATTGGTTTCAGATACGCAGGTCTCATAGACACATTTACAACCGCTTTACGTTTTGGAACAATTAACGTTTGGCAGTAAGTTGACCAGCTGGAGAGGCACACTTGCTGTAAAAGCTATATTCACATAGAATTGAGTAGGATATTGGCTGTTTTTGGATCACCGGTCAACACTTCATACTGATTTTAATTTACCATCTTGAAGCTTTATATGATTAAAAAGCATACACATTATCAAACTTGTATACGTTTTGTCTGAATATTGGTTTCAAATTAAAGGATTAAAGCTTGTGTTTCTTATTATGTAATTCAGAGTAAGTCATAATAGGGCTATATACCGTATGGGACAAAATGCAAACTTGATCTATGAACAATATTTTTTATTAGTAAATCTTGTAACAATTCTGGAATTTGGTATATTACATGCCTCATGTTCTTCTTAAGTATCATTTTTCAGCCATTGGAATTGAACCATGATGGCTGATTGGAGATATTAGAACTAGAAATTTATTATAACTTAATTTTGAGCTTAGGATAGTGAACACGACGCTTTAATTGTAGTTTTGAGAGTCTGAGTTCCTGCTATATTGTAGCATCGTGTTCATTGTTTTTTATCTTTACATTTTGTTATTTTGTTTTGTCGTTTCATTTTCTCCAAGTGTTCCTCGAAAATATCAATTGATTTTTACACTGGAAATTAACAAATACAAAATTTCTTTCTGTTCTCACCGGATCTTTATTTTAAATAGATATTATCAGCTATCCAGTTATGAGCTGAATTTGCATGTCTTGGATTTTATTTATGCCCTTAGCATTTCGAATTTACTGTTTTGAATATCTTTTAAATCGATAGTGGTACAGCTATCAAAACTGCAACTTTAGCTTCATAGTGCTGAACGAAGAAATACATTTGGTATGGGCATTGTTTCATATTGTTTCAATCACGCCACATTGATAAACGTCCGGCGTGCCTTTTCCAAAGAAAGAATGAAAATTACGAACAAATCTTGTTGTCCTAAAATATTAACTGTTGACTCCGTTAAAATGCTGTATATGCAAGGTTATGCCAATGACGTCAAGCATCTTGCACATTACTTTGTATATTTTAGATATTTTTCTATTTCACTATAATAATTGGGATCACAGGTAAGTATTTGAATTATATTTTCGTATCAAAGACACGTAGTAAATCCACACTTAACAGACTGTCGGGAGGGTGCATTGTCTGATAATTATATGAATCAACATCCACTCAGAATTGAGTCATACGTAGCCAATATTATAATCGCTAGTTTAAATATATTATCTTGAGAACTAAACGTTTGATCAACATGCATATTTTGATATATGATCAATGTTTATTTAATGACTTAATATTGTAATTCCCTATTGGATTAAGTCGTAGTAACTTCATGCATTTATTCATTTGATATTATAGATTTGCAAAAGTTGAATTGATTTATAAACTTTGTAAAGTGGTTGCAGTGTGCAACTTTAGTTAATAGAGATTTGCCTGTTTGTGTATACTTTGTAGGAATAGCATGTGCAAGTATATATTAGCGCATGGATATGTGCATATCTGTGTACACATTGTAGAAATGCAATGTACAGAAATGCGTCTGATTATATGATATTGCTCTGTATAGTACGATTGAATATATATATATATATATATATATATATATATATATATATATATATATATATATATATATATATATATATATATACCGCGTACACTTATCAAGGAGAACGTGCATTTCGATGGGTACGAATGCGTAACCAAAATCGGTAATGGCTTATCTGATGATATGTTGGTAATTTGAATTTACATAGCATGGGGAATATGCTATGCTACAGAATTACCCGAGTGCAGTTGGTCCGAGATTCTGGGAGACAAAAGAGAAAGGAGGAACGGAGACAGAAATTAGACGGACTGGATGGATATTTGAATATCATTTTTTGTGTATTCATTATTTTAACTATCGACACTGCTGAATTCGGGTTAGGAGCTTTGCTTCTCTATCTCAACTTCAATTTCTGACAAAAACGAGCCAGGGTGCGTCTTCTGTAGTAATCTAAATCATACTGGGTGCACCCCATCTACCTAAATAAAGGCAAACTTTCACACGGGCGCTCTCGTTTGGGATATGAATTAGACAAATATTTTCTTTACGATCTAAATAAAATTTATTTGTTAGGAAGTAGTAGTGAACAATGTGAGATATTTTCCATCCTGTATATTTGAATTTACTTGATTATTCATCTTGTGTATGTTATATGTTGAAATTTCCATGCTTGGTAGATTGTGATAACTTACATTAATTGTGAAGCAAATATCGAGCAAATATCTGACCAGGGCGAAGTTAAGGGTCGACATGTGCGTATTTGGTTAGAAACGTTAATATCTGTCATTTGGTTAATAAACTTTGACAAGGTATCACTTATTGCCAGTATAATAATAACACGGCTACTGAAAACAGATGGTTACCATGCCATGGGCACGTAAGATCGCGGCTACGAGAAAGATCGCCTGGCTATAGAAGAACATATAAAAGAATGGAAGGCTGCAAAGGCCGCCGAAAGAGAAAGAGAAACCCAGAAAGAACTAGAGCTGGCCCTGATATCCGTCGAAAGAGACCCCAAGATGGAGCAGGCCCGGATAACCGCTGCCACAAAGGAAAGAGAGCTCACTCACGCTCTCGAAATGGAAAGGGTAGGAGCTAGGGCTAACAATTGGGGCGTCTCCAGTACGATCATTGGTGGAAGAGTACGACCGCTTAACGACCACCGAATAGTACAGATAGTGCAATTTAAGAAACTCTCGGACGCTCATAAAATATTACCAAAACCATGGGTGATCAACGTCTCAGCCTGTTTGCATTGTGCATCTCACGAAGTTTACTACAACTAAGCTGCCGACGAGGCTGATGACTATGATATGCTCAAGAAGGCCGATTTTCGTCATTATCGGCTAAGTGCAGAAACGTATTTCAAACGTTACAGAACTCAACAAAAAAGTCAACGGAGTCCCATTCTCAATTCCACACCCGCTATCGAGGGTTATTTGAAAAATGGATGAAGATGGCCAACTTCGAACAATCGTGCGATGGGCTACGCGAGGTAATACTAAAGGACCATATCCTGAGTACGTACCTTCGCGAGTTGACAGTATTTCTAGCAGAGAGGGAACACCGGAAGCTCAAAGACATCTCTAGCATGGCGTAGATGTACGAACATGGTACACTCGAAGAGTGGCGATTCTGGGATTGCGAACCGAATATGACCCACTGAGTCGCTACGTGTGCGGGAGGGTGAGCCGGCTGTTTGTAACCGTCAGGGAGACGTGAAGGTTCCTCATGTAAGGATGCCACCTATACACCCAGACAGGCATCATCCACAAAAACCAGTCTTGCAGGTCGGAAATGCAGCGAACATTATAAGAGCAGTGGGGAGAGTCTTATGGGAGGACACATAGGAATCGCCACAAGACGCGTGACCGTCTTGTCAAAAGAATATTACTGGCCAAATGTTCAGGAAGATATCAAGTGGATCTTTCTCTTTTGTGACAAAATTCAGATAATGCCACTGAAAAGAAAGCATGCGAAACAGTACAGGGAGAAAAACAAAAGTACGCTTAATGCGATTGCAGCTGTTCTTACAGCAGTACCAGATGCATATCATATACGTGAAAGGAACAGAGAACGTAGGCGCTGATTTCATGAAGAGCAGCATTGAACTGGCATAGATCTCTCTGTAAATAACCGTATATCGGGTTATATTCGTGTCCGTAATCAGTGTGTGGCGTCGCTATGATTTTCGTTATTGCGTGTTTAACGCACCTTTGCATTTGGAGAAAATGTGATGGAATAAAATCCCGATTTTATTCTCAAGCGTTGGAGGTGGTGTCACGTTCTAAGGATTAGCCAGATTTTAACATGTATATGTTACACCATGAGGCTAATAATTTCGCGCCGTCAATATGTATGGTCATCTCGATGAACAACACGTGTCAAGTTTTTTAATTGACATGGAAATAAAATTCATATTTTGGGCAAGCCAGTTACATGATAAATGCGATCATATGTAAGTGATAGAATTATAATTTCGGAGCAAAGAAACGTCGTAAATATACCCTTGACAGACTGTTGGGATGGTGCAGTGTCTTATAATTATATGACTCCACATCCACTCGGAATTGAGCAAGACATGGCAAACTTTATAATCGCAAGTTTAAATATATTATCTTGCGAACTAAACGTTATAAGTCCCGAAAACATGCTCGCGTGTATATTGGGAAGATAAGCTACTCCGACGTCATTAGAAATTGGCAGTAAACTTTTTTATCTGGGAATTAGAAGTAGGTTCTGTACAAGTCAGCGACTATATGCTCGATTGTTGTATTATATTACTGAAAATTAAGTGTACTTTAATTATTTCAGTATCTATACTTTAGTACGTAGAATTACCATTTGTAGGCTGATTCATTCATAGTGTTTGATATGCATGCATATTTTGAGATATGAGCGATGATTTTGTAACGAATTGATACTGTTATTCGCTATTTGGTTAAGTCATAGTAACCTCATGTATTTATTCATTTGATAATACCGGGCAACACGGGACATCGTGTACTCTGGACAGCACAGACGCTGGACAGCTAAAAACATCAAATACCGTGTATTTTTCATGACATGGGCATAAACCATAATAACATTATAAATTGTAAATTAAACAGGTTTCGTTACTGGCACAATAATTACATAACAAGTTCAGAAGGAAACCTAACCCTGCTCAATAAATATCATACTGTGCTAAACATTTCTTAAAAATGTAGCCTTATATTAATACTAATTATTTCCCGTGCTAAGTCGCAAAGATGAATATTAAAATGTGCAGTATGCTGCGTAAATGAAAGCAACATAGCAAACATACAACAAAAGACGTGATAGTACAATAGTGATACATGAAATTAATAAATTACAAACCTCTTTAGCTGAACATGTGCAAGTCATTATAGTAGAGCGCTGTTTGACAGGACTATCCATAATCTAAAAAACTTTCCATACGGTGAGGTATTTATGCACAGATATAGTATGTGCACTAAGGGCATTGGGGTTTTTCCATCGAAAGCAAGTTGCAAGTGCTCCATAGGGTGGACCGAACTCAATGTTTTGA
This sequence comes from Unio delphinus, assembly GCA_029339505.1. Classification (NCBI taxonomy): domain Eukaryota; kingdom Metazoa; phylum Mollusca; class Bivalvia; order Unionida; family Unionidae; genus Unio; species Unio delphinus. Next base: position 4,534,398 of record JAQISU010000095.1, on the reverse strand, counting down.
AATACGATACAATATACATTAATCACCCTAGGGTATCGTTGTACATCGAAAACAAAACTCGAGTACGATTTTTAATTTTTTTAAAAGACTTTATACAATACAGGGACAACGTTTTATCATATCCCTTTATCTTTGTATAATAAAATGAAAAACGAATTATTAAAGGATGGACCTATAGAAAGCCTAAACATTTTAGCTTCAACGGATTGTTACTTAACAGACTGATTCTTGTTCTTCATCAACAGAAACTGTAAACCTTTGATTTGTGGTTACTCAGATTACGTTCATCATCCAGCCAATAATCTAAGACTAGGTTCGATAAACCATCCAAGCTGAATAACACTGGAACGTTTTTATACAGAATTACATTTAAATGCATGCACGTTCATTACACAGTTTCTTCAAGCAGGATCTTAAACGATTCAAGTGATGACCCAAGAACAGGTCACCATCTTGTTCTTGGTAGTGAAAATATGTACAATTTCTTCTAATGACCTTCAACTAATATATGTTTAAAAGACCCTTACTCCAGCCTATTTTATGCAAAGAACAAGGCGTAAATCCTCAAGTAAAGGGTCATGAACCATTGCCTGCATTGAGATATACCAGTATATGGTTCTTGGACGGAGATCTCAACAGCTTCCAACCAGTAACCGACTCCAAGAATATACAAATTTACTTCCTAGCAGTCTTAAAACGAGCGTAACGTTTATGTAACATTCACCGTTTAAAGACCTTGGAAAAGCTTAAAGTAATTTTATAGGCAATACGTAATTTTCCTAATTGCAGTGTAATTTACTTTAAATTGTTTATATTACCTTTGTGATTCTCGTGATCGAGTGATAGAGTAAAACCTTTGTTTAGGATTACAGAGAACTCAATAAGAAAAAAATTATGATTTATATCATTCTGTTACACCGCGTCATACATGAGTAACGCTACATCAGCACCTTCAAACTATTGGAATCCTACTGAATATAATATAGTTTTAGAACTACAGATCATATTAAATGGGATTTATGTCACGAGTCTTTGAAATTTAGAAAGATACATTAGAAATCTAGTATTATGGACGTGTCAGTTTGATTTAGTTTTGTTCTATGGCATTCCTACAAAAGTCGTACTAACACATCCGGTTTTTACCGTCTTAAATTACAAAGCAAAACGTTTGCTCTTGCTTAGTATGTGCTGTTGTATGTGTTGTACACCATTCAAAGTTGCGAAACGCGATATAATTTTGTTTTGATACTTCCTTACTGTTCAATCGCTCAAAACTACAACGGGTGGACATTTATTTAGTATTAAGACATAACAACCTCAATATTGTAAAGCGAATTTCAAATGGCAGCATGCGATATTCACAGACCACATTACAGTTTTTAAGTAACCACAACAGTAGTCTCATGATATGTTATTCTCATTTCATACCCATTTTGGAGTTTTAATGATCAATTCGTTAGAAACATAAGGTAATATTTAGACAATTGATGTAAAAAACAAAAGTACCAAACATTAATCCCATGTATGTTGCCTAGACAAGAAAGAAAGAAAGTGTCAAAAAGTGTTTCACAAATATTAGAAAGGTTCCTTCTGTTCATCATATCATTCTATTGGACATTTATTGATTTTATACAATGAATCGATTTCGATACTCCCACCCACTAATCGAAACGCACAGAGCAAATGGCGATCTTCGTGGTTAGTGATCCAAACACTTAATTACATTTTTGTAAAGAAATCAAAATCAATTAAGTGAAACCATTAGGTTTGTACGGTCCATGCAAATTATTCAATTACACACAAATATGTTGACGCCATTCAAAGATCATAGTATATGGAATCTGAATGTAGATAGTGTGATAATTTGCTAAGAAAAGGCCACGAACGCACAGTGTAAACTGTGACAGAACTCAAAATTACTTCCATCGATATACTCTCTTATTTTAGCTCAACCTGAATGGTGTCTCCTTTGTGTATAGATAATTGTTGGCAGTAAAAAAGAGAGAAACACAGACTGATTCAGATGCAGAAATGTGCTTAGTCAGGAGTAATATCAGAAGCGTCTGCATTGGTATACAATGAATGATATTTTTAAGTTGTCTGTATAGCAAATTTAAATTTATTGAATGTCCTCTACATGGTATACATAACAGTCTTATCTGATCCAGTTACCTATGAGACCAACTCAATGAAGAATTTTTCAGATGGGCTATCATCAAAACACAATTATACAAGAAGTCAAATTTGTCGTTATTTGATGAGTTATATCAATTACAACCACAAGTAAGTCTTCTTGTTGATCGTGGAAGTAGATATTCTCAATCACGCTTGTGGTATACAGCATCGCGTAGAGTAGGGTTTGATTCCACTATTACGATTTTCAGAACGGATATAACCGTGTTTAAAACAACAGACCATTGGCTTAATAATTACGTTAATTCAATTGTAAAAGTCAATGCGTTCAACTATGCAACCAATCCATCTGAGTTTTTTCGGGCAGAGGAGAAGGATATTAAAACACGTTGCAATGGATTATCGCAGAAAATACCAAAACTACAATCACCTTTCCCACATTAATAGAGTATGTGAGGTCTGAATGGGGTTTTGAATTCATATTTGCACATACCATACGTTTAATTTCTGCATTGTCCAGCATTTTCTAGAATTATTATAAATCGTATTCATAAGAACGATAACTCCATTGTGAGTGATGATTACGATGTGCAATGTTGTACCATGAATAAGATGCACAGTTAAGAAAAATTCAGACTTAATCACTGTACGGTGACAGACAAAAATTATTGCAGTTCATCATTGTTTAGTTCATTTCACAATGGACAAATGAAGTCTAACAAAACGTAAGTATCCCCAGTCATTAATCTACAAATAGATAATATTCATAATAATCTCAGTTTCATTAGACATGTTGTTTAAGTCATTAACAGTATCCAATACACAGAATTACCGTTCGAAAGACCGGTTTTAGCATATTTATCAAGAACTGCAATAGCTTTGAGACCAATCAATTATTGTAATAGTGTGCAGATGTGTTTGAAGGCTGTTTGTGAATTCAATCAAACTGCTTAAAACACTTGATATATCAAAATGCACATATATTGATCCTCGGTTGGTTTCTTTCTAACAGTCGGTCTATAATAAATATATTTGAAACCAGATGAAACTCTCTCTCTCTCATGCATGTGAACAAAACAATCCAAACAGATCTAAGCACACGCCAGGAGTGATGCGTGTTCTAAAAATTGATTGTTAATGATACAAAGGGCTCAATCGATTAACTATGGGTTGAAAAATATATTTACTATATTTATCGTGGTACCTTTGTAGATGTGTATCTTGTAACACTACTTGAAAATTTCCATTGTATAACAGTGTTCAAACGTATTTAAAAAGACGTTTGCTGGCGAATGGCGAAATAACGAAATTATTATAGTATTGTATCCTTTATATCCTATTCATTACCTTGGTGTTCGTTATACCACGGATCTATTCTGAAGGCTGATTAGACCAAATATTCCAGACACCGACCAAAAACTGAAAGATCTGGAAAAAGTAGTTACTTACTTCAGGCACATTTGAATGCTAGTAGCAACAGCGCTTAAACAAGGTGATCAAAATCAACATGAAGTATATGATAGTTCAATAGCTATCATACTAAATCTACCTCCACAAGTAATATAGACCATCTGAATGCATTTTTCATCGTGTTAGAAAATATGCATCAACCTTCAGAGATGATTGTGATGCAGACTGCTAGAACATTTACGGTGGAAAATGTTAAACCATTAAAATATAATAACAGGATAAGCACTCCAAAATTCGACACCAATCCGGCCCAACATACATTCACGCCATCGAAATAGTATCAAGCTTTGCATCATCTATTATTAGATTATAATAGTAATGTTGAACAACAACACCGTAAATGACTTGAAATCAAATGGTAATACAGTTTTTATCCTGATTTAAATTCCTCTATCATGCGTCAGATAGTATATTTGCTGATTCAGAAAACAATAAATCACTTCATTGTAATTAATGTAAGTCATCAAACAGCTGTATCAGAATCTATCCAAATAACTCGAGATAATCTGTGTAACCATTTCTAACCATCAATCGATGTCACGTTGACTAATGAATCAATGGGTCGTGCTATTCCTGTACAAAGTGCTAGCTTTCTACTAGCCATGGCTTTCACACAGAACTAATACTAGTTTCGAGAAAACCTTTACTAAATGAGGTTAGTTTGACTTATATTTTACACATAATACCCTCCAAAGAAATATGTATTTTCTTGTCTCAGATGCAAATAATTTGTGAGGTTATACCGAGAGATGTGATATTTTCTGATTAAACTGTTATTCTCTCAGATGTAAAACTTCAATAATATAATCGTAATAGGTGATAAAGAACTCAAGACATTTGTGAGGAAACAAAATGGTGGAGTATCCATGAACGTGACCTTAGAACTCGTTACCAAATATGAATATATATATATATATATATATATATATATATATATATATATATATATATATATATATGTATGTATATATATATATATATATATATGTATGTATGTATATATATATATATATATATATATATATATATATATATATATATATATATATATATATATATATATATATATATATATATATATATTGTAACGTGGTGTACAACGTAAATTAATGGAGTCACATACGAAGATCAATTTGTTGTGGGTTAAGTATTTTCGTTATGACTGTATAGTTCGACTTCCAACTTTGATCTTTTAAACCAAAAATCGAAAAGATTTGTTGTGTGATACATACAATCTACCTGCAACATTTGGTATAGATAGATATTGTAGCAAAAGACTTAAATAAAGTACAGTAATTAAATCTTGAACAGACCGATCTAGAGTCGGACATCATAACATCACGTGCTAGGTGATATGGCTGGCGTATACAAATAATGATTTGTGTGCTTACTTATCTTCTGAACAAAGTTTAATCAAATACCGTGGCATCACACACCATTTCACTAATGTTACAAACACGATTATGACCTTTCGGCTTAAGCGATTACAGCACTGTTTATTCTTATAAAGGACAATAAGAAAATGGAGTAACTTATTTTGTGATATCACAACAAAAGCTGTTCAAGAAAGTAAACACCGTATTACGAAACAATATAAAAAAAAATACATTATTTATTATTATATTTTCAGTAATTCTCGTGGAGTGGAGAGCTGCATTCCTTATGTGAAATCATGGATGACCTGTAACAAGCTGCAGATGAATGATGATATAACTAAGGCCATTCTGATCACAACACAAAGACATCTCATTCTCATCCTTTACATCAGACAAGAAATATCAGCAACACCAGCATTACATCACCACAGTCAGTACAAAACGTAGGCGTTAATCTAATCAGTACTCTCACATTGCACCAACATGTCATGAACATATGCAAGGCGGCATATGTTAAACCGAGACGCAACAGTTGCGTTCACAAATATCGTTCAGTTGATAACACTAAAACACATATGTGTTCATTAGTACTTTCAAGACTGGACTACTGTAATATAATTATCTCTGGTTCGTCTCAATATCTACTCCATAAATTTCAAAAGGTTCAAAACACTGCTGCTCGGAGCATCTTTTGAGTACGTTAATCAGAGTACACCTCACCACTGCTCTGTACCCTACACTGGCTATTAATTCGATACAGACTCAAACACAAAATGTGTTATCTGTGCTAAGTTTAACGAACAGACTTCAGTCCAACCTACCTATCCGGCTTCACCAATGTGTCTATACCAGGAAGATAATTAAGCTCCTCTCCTCTTCTGATAATCGTATACTCATTGTTCCCACTATGAACACGAAGTCATATGGACAACGTTCTGTTGAATACCAGGGGCAGGGAATGTGGAACGAATTGCCCATTGAAATTAAACACAAAGACACAGTGGTACCATTTACGATTGCTCTTAAAACTCGCTTCCTTCGACTGCAGGAACAAATTTAGATGCCACTAAAACACTTGTGACCAAGAGACCTAAAATTGTTTTGTATCTTATATGATTTCAGTATATTTTTATATTTTCCAATTTCTTTGTTTTTGTTTAACTTTCTGTAGTGTAGTCATATCATTATAGCTGTTGTGTAGCGCTTAGAGGTTCAAAAGATTAGGCGCTATACAAAGTCCTCATTAGTATTATTATTATTAAACTTTCTATTCCAATTAATGTGTCACTATCCTTCTACCTGCGCGTAGTCCGTAGACATGTGATTGTTGGAAAGAAGAATTCTTTCCTAACGATGAAGTCCACATCCACAAAGAAAATATTGTCACCAAAATGTAGGAATACATATTTTGATTAAAAATGATGCAATCATTTTACTAGGTCAGGTTAGATTCCGTACGGCATAGTACTTTTGGTTAGTGCAAAAGGATTGTGTCGGTTCTTTAAATGCTTAGCATGTGCTTACGACAAGGGGATTGTGGTAGTGTGAGTCCACTGGCAAAACGAATGTACTAGTGTATTGATAATGAATGGTACATTTAACATAACAAAATATATACAAATATTAAAATACAATCCTGGTTCTCAAAGGATTAATTGATATTTGAGATAACTGAAGCTATGTAAAATTGTATCAACATTTATTTCAAAAAACACGAAGCATTGAATATTTATTTTATTGTTACGGAGGCCTTCTATCCTTCATGTGAAATCCATAACTGAAAGTACAGACCTTTTACCTCATTCTGCATACCAGTCTCTGACAACTTTGTTTATCATTTGTACATCATGATTTAAACAACCAGTAGTACCAGAACTTGTATATTTGGTGCTACAATACATATTTCATATCCGAATTTCTAAACATTTCTTAACATATGCATTCATGTTCATGCGAGTATGTTATGAAAATAGTATGCAATATTATGCATTATAACGTATAATTCTAGCGTCTGTTTATTTGTTATACAAGTATACTTGAATGATGATGATAATGAAGATGAAATTATGGATGGTTATAAAATTGCATAATGTTACGCACTGAAAAGAGACATCATACAAAAAGTGTGTGTGTGTCACATCCCAGAACAATACAAATTAGCAGATATAACCAATTCAAGCATCGATATCCATTAAGTCGTGTAATGGTATATATATATATATATATATATATATATATATATATATATATATATATATATACACACATTGTATACAATACAAATATATTATAAATATATTTTTATATTCGGTTTTGCATCATTTTATTTATCTTTTTAAGTATATAAATGTTCAAGAAAAATTGTTTCAGAGTTTTGGTGTTTTATTTCAAACAGAAACTTGGATTTTGCATTATATATATTCAAGTAAAATGATTGACAAAAAAGCTTAATTTTGGAATGGAAATCCAATAGTCTTCAGGCTTTCAACATCAGTAGGTAATTTAGTATCAATTGTTGCAGCAAAGCTTCTTGTTTCAGATAAGCTTGATACAAAATAGAATTTCCAGACAATTTACATTGAAAAACTAACAGTAAATTAGATAATCAATTGGAGTGGTACAATTGATGAATACAACCAGATTACACGGTTCATTTACAAGTAAAATAGATTTTAAAACACCTGTCAAAACGTTCAGATAATTTCCATTCAAATACTTAGGACGAAATAGACAGGATTAAATTATGTAAACATTACTTAACCACCTTTTCCTGCTGTAGTACGGTTTAAACTTTAAACTCTAAATTATGTTTCTCATTGTATAACTGAACCATTAAGTTAAATCATACTAGGATTAAAAACATGTGTGGACAAAACACGTGCTTAATCTACGAACAATAATTTTCATTTATAGATTATGTAACAAGGAATTACAATGGATTTTCTATACATCGCTACCTATTTAAATACAATTCATGGTCATTGAAAATCAATCGCAATCTAATTGTCATTATTAGACGTAGATGTTAAGGGAACCTTGTTGAATCAGGTAAGAGTACTTTTTTAAATAACTTCAATAATTAGTTTATTCTAATTAATTTATTTTGTATGCGCATTTTGAATATTGAATTTTTTTCTTCTTAAAGTTTACTTCAAATATACTAAAAGAAAATAACATCTTCAAGAAAGCAGATTTAAGTATTATTAATTTTTGAAGATGGCGCAATTATAATCTGTCTCGTGTTTATATTTCCAAGTTTGAGTTTCCTCTTATTTGCATCATTTCAGTCGATTATGGTATGGGTATATTGAAAGCAAACCTACATTTCAATCTCCAAAGTGTTAAATAATAAAACAAATATTTATTTTTAAAGTAAGAATGTATATGTAGTATTAAGATCTGAGTGTTACAAAGAGGGAATAGAAAATTACGAATAATATATTCTTGCAAATGTTTTCCATTGACTCAGTTAACAATATATATTAGTGTAACGTTTTTTCAGATGATGTCAAGCACAGCTCACTGCAATGTTCAAATTTAGATCTTTCTTTCTAAGACTTTGTAAGTCATCAATAAATACAACTGCTACGGAACATTTCACTAGTTGTTATTAGCATCATACTGAAATACATTATGTAAAAATAAATATTGTTTGAAACTTTAAAGGGCACTACTTCATATATTGTCAACATTATTCTTCAGTTTTATTGTTAATTAGAAATATCAAAAGGATGAAATTGAGTTTGTATTTGATCTACAAGTGCACAGAAAATACATTCTTCGTCTAAGTATAATGCTTGCCGACGAGTAATATATTCAAGTGACAAAAGTAAATGATACACTCAATGTAAATTGCGTGAGAATAAGTGTTGATGCTTTCAGATTAATTCACGTTTAATTAATTGACTATTTGCAGTCAGAGCCAAAATTTCACATCAGTTACACATGTGATAAAGAATGACACATCTTTTAAACTCTACAATCATGATTTTTAAGTTGGTACCAAGGGATGTTATGTATGTGTTTGTGTGTGTGTGTGATGAGGATTTTAACGTAGGTTTCACACGTTTTCAGTCATATCGCTACGATTTCTGCAGTGTGTAAGTTTATAGTGATCTAGAACTATCTATAAAACTCCTAGTGGCATAATAAGGTGTGTAATCTGATCAATGTTCAACAAAATATATTTAATGACTAAAATGGTTCAGCCTAGATCAGGAAACAGGTAAATGATATCGGATTGCCACAGAATGTATGATTATCAACTTGCCAGGGAATTCCAGAAATAAAACAGACTCAAATTCCATGAAAATACCTTACAAGTTTACATTTGTCCTGATCTTGCAGTAAAATTATCTTACTGAAGAATAAGGTTTTGCATCTTGCATGTGACTCAGCGTTTGGATTTGTCAAACTTATCTGAAGACTACATTGAAATCTTTCCAGCCATTGCAAAATTCTCCACTCACTGAACGGACACGTTTTAGCGAACGTGACAAACATATGTTTCCCAATTTAAGATGATAGTGATAACTTACATAAGTGATCATGCACTTAATTTGAGCAATAACCGCAATTGTATGCAGAATCGTTTCTGTATCCGTCTCAAATTGGTATAAAATGTAGAAAACACTAAACAAATAGGATTAGTTCAGTACACCTTACAAGCACAATACTACTGAAAAATTTGCTACGAAACTACACAAGAGTCCGTGCACACTGATTCAACCTTTCCGTAAATGAATTTTAGTCTGTTTCACTTGTACAGGTTGCAATGGACTAAGTGTAATCAAACGTGAGACACAAAATACCTATAATAAAGTTAATTATACATCAGTATATCAACATAATTTCGATCTATATTGCTAGAGGTAGGGGTTGATCTAACGCAAAACAAAATATAAACATATTAATACTTATTTTCCAAGTTTTAAGACATAATCAAATCCACTACAACAGCGCCACGACCCATGGCTTTTGATGAATATACATATAGTTTTATTATAGTGACAGTTAAGAAGTGATGGCCCAAGAACAAGTCTACAGCAGTCTATGTATTGTAAAATCTTTCGTTCACAAAGTACACGTAATATATAACAGCTTCTGATGATATGAGAAATACGAAGAAAATTGACACATCTGACATTAATAATAAAACCAATAACTACGCAATTTAAGTATACCGACAAGACTTATGGTAATTTTCTATACAAATTATAATTTTGTTACAGCTATAGGCACATCTATCTGTCCAGGCGATTTTCGCAAGAAAATACTTTTTAATCTTGAGCATAAATATATTGACACTTTATCTGACATGGATACATCAGCTTCTATAGTAGCCTCAGTTTCTGAACTACATGTTCATTATTATGATATCCTCTCCCAGTTTTGTTGTTCACATTACTAATATCACGTTCATTCATTTACTTTTTTAAAGGTTTAGTTTTGTCCTCAGCGAACTAGTCCACATCGTTACTGTAATCATCTAGATTGTCAAACGGACGAAATAGCTGCTTTAGTTCTTTCAGGAAAATATGTAACCAACCCAAACTTAAAGCGTCTACTGCACTATTGTACATGACTTGTTTCCCAAGTAGATTCTACTGCACTATTATATCTTTAGGCACAAGTGTTATCATCGTGCTAGCAATATGAAGGTATACGGTATTGTAAAATATGCACGATTCTGACAACGGAAAGTTAACGAAGATAAACATGTGCATATGATATAATGTGCATATAATAAAATATCTGTTGGATGTTAACTCATCTTGATTGATCTAAAATGAAATGCATGAAGACGATAACAAAGCAACACTAACACGAATATACTTCTACTTTAAAATAACGTGAACGTGCAGTATTAAAACCCAGCGCCTTACTGGTATTTACATTGGTCAACACATAAACTAAAATACACATACCCATCACATATGGCAATAGGCGTCAAAACAAAAACCTCTTCTTCATTTTTGGGATATATACTACCGCTGTCCTTTCAAACAAAACATATTCTTCTTCAAAATTGAAACGTGTAACATTGTCGTAACCTGACGAGTAAAGCTGATACCGTTTTCAAACTGATGATCATTGGAATTGGTTACCCATCTTAGTCAAAATAATAAACTTTCAAATACAGAAAATGATGGTTTAATAATATTGATAGTTTCAATTTCAAAATTGGACAAGATATGAAATCAATGGAAATATGTTTACTTCTACAGGTGATCAATATGAAGAATTATATTACTGTTTTGGTTCTGACGTTCCTTGTCATCGTGCAGGGATCCCCATCATTTGAAGAAGTCCTCGAATATAATAAGGAACTTGACAACAGTAAGATACGCACCTTATCTATTTTCTTCTGTTACTGGTAGTATGCTGATACGTTCTGATATTTTGATGCTTTTTAAAAACATCCTTATATAGTTAAGGTTGTTATAAGTCATATTCCGTACATATTTAAATCTTGAACGACGTTTACTCCGATTAGTTTTTATAAAACTATGTCAATAGCAAAAAATTTACATATATTAATTATTAACTTTTAGATATTGAGTTTTGTACTAATAATATGTGCTTCAGTGTCATCGTGTGTTATATTTTAATATATATATAACGTACACTTATATTCAGAATTGTCGCTACTAATGCGTATTGATTTTTTTTCTCCAGAAGACAGTGTACAACTGACCTATGATAGCATAAATCTTAAAAGAAACGATAACGTAGACGCAATTGGAACTATTCCAGTCAGTGATAAGTTCAAGCGTTTCAAGCATTGGAAGGATGTGATAACTCCGGCAATTGAATCTACAGTCATCATGAACACTCTGAAACATCATGGTAAAATTATGGTCAATTCGGAAAACAAGGTTCAGCACCCTGTAGATGATGCGGGGAAAATTTCTGATATTATTGTAGCCATCACCAGACTTCCGTTGTATAATCCTAAAGATTTAAAAAACGCAATTCCGAAACTTGTGTCTGTCGAGAAGGACCTTAACGGAAATGTACAGTGTCACGACTTCATCTGTAACATCATCCTGCTAGGATGTAAGTGAATTGACCTTAGTTTCGTTGTTTCTCTCTTTTCCACGGGAAGAATGGTATCGAATGTCTGTATAAGCTTTTATTGGACTATTTATGTAGCATTTTCTCAAAATCATACGAATGCAGATCAATTCATTTATCAGGTAAAGTTATGAATATTCATCGACCGAATGCGACATTTGATAGAAATATTTATGAACACTGAAGTTTAAGACCAGGTATGTAAGCAAGTCTATTATGTCGCAACAATTTTTAGCAGGTACACAAACAATCCATTTGCAATTGTTTTGGTTTTCAAAACATTTTTACAATCGCCATGACTTGTATTGATTTTTCTCTCTTTATGTGTGCGACACAGTTATTTAATTACTTTTGTAAAACTATATTTTGTAATATATGCTCAGTAGATCATTTCGAATTTTACCATTTACTAGCGCACTCATCGTGACTACAATTATTGTTTACCGGGAAATGGCTCATAAGAAAACTTAAATTATATATATTCCAATTAATACTGTCTTCTATTCACACTTGTTCTTTTAATGAGTCACATTGGCAAACTATGTTTGTTCATATGACTACCATTCTGGCAATTACCGTTATGCGACGTTAGGAATGTTCAAACATATTTTGCATAAATTCAGGTTGTCGTCCATACACTTGTACACGATTTTGTTTTACTACTTCGTTTCTTTAGCAACATTATATAAGAACATTGATCATACAACGTTTGCTATCTTCATATGTTTTGCCAGTATTGTAAATACACTTTTAATTTAACCTTGGTTAAAACTCAGCAGTCGATATTAAAACAAACTGATGATTACATAAAGCTATACCTAAACGTATACTCCTTCAGCATTGGAATTTACACTTTTATAATAAATTACAATAATACAGTTTTATAGAACAGAGACAAAGCTGTATAGTTTTTGTTTGTTTTATCTGCAGTTGACATGATATTGGGATATGATGCCGCTAACAGTGGACTCTACCTTAAAATCGAATTTCTCAAAATGAAGATTCTGCATGTAAAAGTACCAAGTAAGTCAACCACGCAACATTCGCTTCTTGAAAGCGAATATAGATATATATGTATGTATGTGTGTGTGTGTATATATTTTATGGGTGGGGGTGGGTGAAAATTAAATACAATTTATCTGGTGGATCTTGTAGTATATACTTTCAACAGAATTTGAAAATACCACATTCACCAACGTGTTTTGGTTATATCCCCTTATTTTTTTTCATCTTTTGGATGGGTGTTGCCATGTTCTGATCACAACATATTACGTTGGGCCTTTATGACTAAATTAATAGTTCGTGCAAAGGCGCATAGAAATATGCCGTACATGTATTCGTCTATCAATACAAATGCATAATTTTTGATGATGATCGGTATGATTTGAAATGTTCAAGTATCTCAAGGAATATTTTCTTCTCTTTACAACAAGACATGCCTTTAAATTGTACAGCATGGAAAATTAAGTTCAGATCTTATTGGATCCACCAGACAGGAACTACCTACAGTTTTATCATTTTGTATGGTTACCTATATAAATAGATCGTAATCATAAACATGAACAATAAATAAATTCAGCACGACCACTCTAGATGAGCAACGACTTTCTGTGGAATACCGGCATGATTTAGAACGTAATTCTGATTAGAACCCCGAAGGGTTGAAGTAAAGGAACTCGTCATATCGCATACGATAATAATTGGCGAAGATCAGGTCCCGTGCATTCAGTGCAAATTCTGACGTCAATCAGAATTCTGTAGTATAATATACCACCATTAGCTGAACACTTACTGTCTTAATTGTTGTGTAAGCGTGTGTTAAATAGAATGATAGAATGCACGGCAAACAATGACAAAGAGAAAGATGCTTAGTAAAGAGTAGAGATCAAAGCTACTGCATTTGGGCTAAGATTGAATGAGTTCTTATGTACCTAGGCTGACGGATTCAATTTCAATGTAGTTATAGATTTTGAAAACAACATAAGAGACCAATATTTATATCTTCAACTATCAAACAATTTTCCACTAGCAATCAATGACTCAATTTTGTTCTAAAATTTATTCGACCAGATGCAAGCTAAGCACGCACTCTCGTTGTTTTCCAATAGGTATAACTGTATCATCTACTATGCCCGCTTTCAATACACTCCTAAAAGTAAACTCTAATACTTGACAAATGAGGAACATAATCTCTTTCTTTCCTGTAAGCTAACAATAAGAGTAACTTTGTACTCCTAAGATGCAAATACTGATTGAATTCATCTACTAGATTTGACTCGGACACGAAGTGTTTCTGGTACACTTTAAGAACCGATTTTAATGGCTGGTCAGTGAGGGTCTTGTTGACATTTGATCAGGTGTTTGTTTAGTCTGTGTGCTTTAATTTACAAACCTCACGTTTAGAAACCATAAAATTGGAAACATATGTATCAATGTGTTTCTTCTATTCAAACAAATATTTGTTTCATTTGACTTGTTGATCTTATTCGTTTGAGGGCTGTAAACCTGGCTAGCTTTGTATCATTCTGAAATCTAGAGGTAATGATTGCATGTACCTGATCTTAGAATTATTTTGTAAATGTTGCCAGGATTTGAGAAATGGGCGTTATGTGACCCGATGTTTTAAGCAATCAAGTAAATTAAAAGAATATTAAAACCCTATTTGTGTTTGCATTTATCGACTGCACAATATAGTTATATAACTTTGTATTTGCTTTCTTCTCAGTTTGGCATGTTCAAATTACGGTAGAACTGGACAATGGCCTGACGAAGAAAATATATGTTCCCTGGCAGCATACAGTTTGTCCCGTTATAATCTCATCAAAGCGCTTCAGTATACATATTTTTCAATATATTCTCATTTTTACACTGCTTTCTGTTTTTATATCTCTAGTATCGGGTATACTCTACTGCGAAAAAGCTCAGATGCCAAAGTATACTATGCAATTTTGTATTCATGCTGATAATGTGCAACTCAGCGATAAACGGGCTTGTCTGGATCTGGGATTTACCTTCCTCGGCTATACTCATACATTTCCAGACATCTGTCTACATGGATGAAGAAAGAGAAACTGATTCTATATATTTTATATTACGACCAATGCTTTGTAATATTATAATAAAGATATTACATCATATAAGTTGTCTCTGCTCAAGGAGAGAATCCATCGTGAATAAAAACTTTTTGTGAATTTATATTTACTAGTTTTTTTAACAAAACAAATATCATTTACTTTGTTTTCCATTTGCATGTTCAGTCTAGTATGATGTGAAATGGTTCTTTTCTATTTACAGAGACAATGCATAAAAATTCATACAATAATTTCCTCGTATTGCTACTGATACATGTAATAGTGTAATATATATTCCTCCCCTTTTAAAGTTCATGAATGTGTCTAATTTTGGCAAACAACCCTTTATTGTTTTCAGAGGAGAGTAAATTATGTTCAAATCTTCTCTAAAATAGGAAATTGGTGGTTAGCATTTTGTGCAAAATCGTGACACTATTAGTCAAAATATGAAAACGTATGATTGGCCAGCCCTTACATTGTGCTTAGACACTGATGGTCACTGCACGACAATATTGATCAGTACAATACCTGCACGACTAGCTGTCAAATATTACGAACACACCATGAGTCACGTTTGGTCAAAGTATTTTTCGGAACAGCTGCTGTATCTTTGGCCTTCAAGATTATATGAGAAAACACTATACTTGTGATCTTTGATGCAAAACTAACTAGTGACATTCAAATATCTGTTCTAGAAACAAAATATTTCAAAACAAACGAAGCGTATCATATTTATTTATATAGCAATTCCTAATCAGTCTACTATCATGGTAGTATTAGGTTATAATGACCTAAACTATATGTACATTCTGAAACGTTATACTCAGTATTGAATATCATTTGAGACAAGATAGATAGTTATTGTTTTCAGTATTAAATATCAAATTACAATCGCAGTCGTTAACAATGGAATATAACACTTTACGATAAATAACAAAAGCAATTATTCCAAATAAACATGATTAAATTTAATGGATGGGCTGCATGAAATAAGCTGTCTATCGAATGGACAAACTTTGTCTGTATTGCAGTATCACGAGTTAGAAAATAACTCAGCTTAGAAGGGTTATTGTAAATTTTACTAACACCAGAAACGAAAGTGTTAACGATGATACAATAAGAAAAATATTAGCTGGTTATAAACAAAATGAAAAGAAATCGCAACTTTGAAATTGCAGCTGAATTTATAATGATACAGAAATAACAGAATAATCGTTGTGTGAGCTGTACCATATTAGTGTTATGGTAGCATTCGAATTAACATCCAAGACATTTATAGAAGATAGAAAATATAGTATTTGTAGTCATACACGAGAAAGTACGATGATCACCTGTATTGAATGTAATATACGTAGATTTGCTAGTTAAGTGATCGCCGTGGTAACTATGTATCCTTGGGTAGTACTTGTTCACGTGTAAATTCACGTTGTGGAGCTGTTGAGACCAATCTGTACATTGCAGGTCTACCCGTGGATGTAACTACACAATATATTTTATGTCATGTAATACTCCAGATAGTATGATTCGCTCCTTTTTTGTCCCTTTTTTAGCAACTTACAGTGACATTATCTAGTACTGGTTGTTTCTAAAAGTCATGTCATTGTACAAGTATATATTTTTTTGTGATCGCTCTTATAGATTTCATGCTTCTTGTTCGAGTAATTTCATTATTTAATGCATTTTCTACACTTGGTAATCTTGCAAACCATTCTCGAGATCTTAAAATTTTTTTAAAGTATTTTCTTTGCATACTGATATCAAAATAACTGCTCAGCAAGTGTTTGATTAAATCGCTTAACAGTTGCCTGATCACGGTGTATTGCAGTGTGTCCTCGTCGTATTTTGACGTTAGAGTTGTAACTCACACGTTACGTTTTATTCATCAGATCTGGCGTTTCAGTGAAATGAACATAGTTAAGTTTAGAAATTTATTTTTAGTTGGGCTCAGTCAACTCCGCATGGATTTATAACAATAAATGTACATGATTCACTAACACCATATCGAGTCGGTCTAATAAACTATTTTGACAGCAGCAACGAGGGCGTGAATTTTGAATAAATATCAAAGGGGAAACATCACACTGATACTTATAGAAAAATACCAAGACACAAGCTAGTAACCAAAAAAACTAACCTCAAGAGAGACTCTTATAGCTAGAGAGACTCTCTCGAAAGTTAGAGGCTTCGGTTTGGAGTTATTGACGTTATTTATTCGTTTTTGTAAGAAGCCTTGGTTTAGCAAATGGGACCTTATTAAATTTGGTTGGCTCGCCCTCCCTGCTGCTCCGTGACTGAACTGATTTTGCCATTCCAACATGTAGTTAATAAATCAAACAACTGAATGAAGAATTCCAACGCAGACGTGAATCTATCACAGAAAAAGAAACTAAGATAGCAATAACAGTTCAGGAACCAACATTATCAACTGCAATAGAAATAAACTCGTTAGATTACGCTGTAGATATGTATTCTTTATCAATCCGGTCGGTTTCTGGATGGCTAAAAATCTCGCTAGAATATCAAGGACTACAATAACCAAAAAAAGCTGAATTTATATCAGATAAACCATATTCATAAAGGAACCAGGATATCAAAGAACTAAGGTATGGAAAATAGTATTACTCTGTTACCGTTCTTCTATTCAACAAAAGGATGGAGCAGCAGAGAGGGTGAACAGACCACGATTTCAAGCAAAAATAATGCTTCCTACGAAACCTTATTTTAACCAAAAAAAATAAGTCTCCATTTAGCAAACGGAGACTTTACGATTTTTTAATCAATTTTGGTCGCAACGATGTGGTCATCCACCCTCTCTGCTGCTTAGTGATTTCATCACTGGGTTAACAAAAATAATAAATGATTTCAACCGAATAGTTGATCGAGTCCGATACGATATCGTGTCCGAGGATCATGTAAATTTATTGTTACAAATCCATGCGGGGTTGACTGAGCATGACTAAAGAAATTTTTAAATTGATTGAAGTCCATATCGGAACACCATGTCTGCCAAATATTTCGTAGCGTATGTGTATCAACGCCGTTAAACACAGCAAGAATATTACAGTTATCTCTGATCACTTTTGGAATCTGAGTGTAGCGTTGAGTGACATATATCACATCAGTGTTTTTGTGACGCCCCCGGGAAAATATTCTAGCTGGGTTTTTTTGATTGTCTAACATCACATCGTAGTATACGACTAAATTGTTAATGCTCCCATCAAGGTCATCCACGGATGGCGCCTCGTCAATATCAGTTATAAAATCAATGGTATTCTCACCTTTAATTTCTGATGCATTCTCGTTAAAATCCTTTAACACTTCATAGCATCGTTGATCATCTACGCTAGGAGCAATTAAATACAACTTATCCCACTTCATCCATCTCATTATTAAATTGAGCAACAATTGAGTCTTGCCGGATCCAGATGGCCCGATTATAATTGCACGGATAGAGTTTGGTAGCGCTGCATGATGCTTAACTGGTTCTCTTATTTTAGTCGCTGAAAAATCAATTATATTCATATCTCTATACATAAATTATGGATCTATATTGTGTGAAGTGTAAAACGCGTACTAGCACAAATGATGTGACGACGGTTACAACTAAAAATAACAGATCAGCACTAACTGGTAGATGTGCAACATGTGGTATAAAAAAGTTTAGATTTATTTCTACAAAATCAAAGATTTTACAATCCGGAGATGTTTTAAAAAAAAAACGAGGAGGTGATATCGCAGCCAAATTGGCAAAGCTCCCTGGAACCCCATGGGCAAAGTACCCCGGAGAAAAGCACCTTCTAGGATATAGCTACTGTGGTCCCGGAACACGATTAGATATCAGACTTGATGATCAAAATCAACCCCGATCCGGCGAGTATCCGATAAACGCTATTGATAAGGCGTGTCATGCTCATGATGTTGAATATAAAAGCAGCAATCTGCAAAACAGGCATCTCGCGGATGTGAAATTAATTCATGCGTTAAATGCTATTCCTGATAAATCTTTTAAAGAAAAGTTGGCTTCGTGGTTGGTAAAATCAGCTATGAAAGGCAAATTGATGATGAGTGTTGGTAATTAATAATATGGAATCAATTTATTATTCCCCAACAGGATACTGGAGGGGTAAATCAGCAGTACATAAACTCGCTAGCGCTGCAAAAGTGAAAAAAACTACAGCGGCGGATTGGTTATCCAAACAGGCACTATGGCAAATTTATCTACCACCACCTAAACAAATTCAATTCTCGCATTTTGATGTGACCGCTCCTAATGAAGTTCATCAGGCTGATCTATTATTTCTGCCACATGATCGTGGTTACAAATACGCGTTAACCGTAGTTGATATTGCAAGTCGATACAAAGAAGCAGAACCGTTAAAAACAAAATCAGCCACTGAAGTTGCTTCTGCATTTGAAAGGATTTATCGACGAGGTCCTCTGCACTGGCCGAATCTATTGCAGGTTGATCCTGGCAAGGAATTTCAGGGTGCAGTGTTATCTACAATGAAACATCATAATGTCACCATACGACGAGGGCATACTGCGCTACATCGCGATCAGGCCATTGTAGAACGATTTAATCGGACTCTTGCTGAGCGGTTATTTGGATATCAATACGCAAAAGAATTCATTCAAGAAAAGCGATCCAGTGAATGGGTTAAAAGATTACCATCTGTGATTACTGCACTGAATAACGAGATTACTAGAACAATCAACATGAAACCTATCAACGCAATTAAAAAGAAGTCAATACCCGTACAACCACAAAAAGATTTCCCTAGAAACGCTAGCGTTTCCCAACCAATTCTTGGTAGTAGTGTCATTGTGAGGTACTTATACGAACCAGGAGAGCTTGAAGGGGGTAGAAAAAGGGCTACTGATCCTATTTGGAGTGTTACTGCACACAAGATATCTAGTATAACACGATCAACTGGTAGACCAGCAATCTATAAACTGGATTCAACTGCTCCTCAGCGAGGATTTACTCGACAACAACTACAAGTGATTCCCGAGGATACTCAATTACCACCGCGGGGTCTTAATTAGCACCCAGGGTGCTGGCACCCCGGCGTCTGTTGCACTCAAGACAAGTCAACATCACATTATTTCTGACATGACCGAGATTGTTATTTTTTCTGTCTACGGTAAATTGGCGAGGATCCTTATCCGAATACTGCCAACGCATTATACAATTGCAACTCGCGCAGTGATTATTCTGTTGTTTCTTCAAAGTGACTATTAGTTCAGCATCAATATCAAATTCTCGTTGTTTTTTTTTGTCCTGTTGTTTGTAACCGGAGAGTTTTTTTATTAATGATGCTAACATCAATATCACTTATTGTTGTGTCATTATCATCACCAATGATTTCATCATCGCCACTGGCTTCGCCAACAACAATTCTTCGAAGCTGATTTATTCTTCGTACTCTGGATACTGCGAGATAGACTAAATTCAACCATTCGATGCGATTATCTACCATCCAAACAATTGTATCCGATATAGTTAATCCCTGTGAAGAATGTATCGTCGCTGCGTATCCTAGCGTCCATGGGGATTTATTAGCACGCAATGCATTTTCGACGACGCTGATATCAACCAGCACAATATCATTTAACACGAGAATCTGCTTTTCACTCTTCCCTGGAATATCAACTTCAATATTCTGCTTTCGTGTATCCGAAGGCCTATAACACAACGGTACTGGAAGTGTTGCAAATTTTTCTTTATGCGTTTCAAATAACTTCATCTGAAGTGTGTCTCTGACTATTTTTCTACTTGCTACTATCAAATCATTTGGTCTCCACGTTTCCCAGAAATCATTCATGGGAGTTTCTGAAATTATTTCACGCGCTATTTCGCATTGGATTTTATCCGGTTGTAATCTAATCAGTGCTTTGAACTCGCGTAATTGTTCATCAAGTGATCTATGGTCGGTATTAATTTCTTCATAATAGTCTACAGAACCCTTTAGCCATTCATGTGGAGATCCACCGACAAATGGTGGTGGTTGGCCGTGATCCCCGCACATGACGACTTTTGTGTTTTTGTTTAACAACCACTCAAGAAATGTTTTTAATACATCTAATGACACTGTGCATATTTCATCCCAAATTATGATTTCAGGAATGAATTTATCACCCATACGCTCAGGAGTCCATTTGTCACCTTTCCATCGAAAAAAACTATGGTAAGTGCAAGCATTTACCCCTCGTTGTATCATCTCTCTGGCGAGTCTGTGGGTCGGTGTTAGCACAATCATGTTAGAAACGCTAGCGTTTCCACGACGAAATAATTCAATTGCACGAGTTGTCTTTCCTGACCCACCACAACCGTTTAAATAAACTGTCTTATATCTACATACTGGATCAGATACCGGTGGTGCATTAGAAAATTCTGATTGAATTTCAATACGGTTACAACAAAGATATTTATCATCCATGGCAACGTCTGCGGATTCACAATACTCATGTAGCATCTCCTTTTTAAATCGCCAACGCCCCCAATTTTCTTCGGGATCTGTGAATGCCTCTACAGCTGATTTGTACTTATTGTGTATATACATCGAATCAGTGGCTACTCTAACCGCGGTATTAGGAAATATATTTATCATCGAAAATAGATTAATAGAAGCATAGGCTAGCATTGAACTTCTCAAATGTGTGTACTGGGAATTATATCCATCACAGTAGGTAACAACCATACCCAATTTCTCACCATTGGATAGAAAAGCATTCTTACGGGATACAAGTTTTCCCTGTTTCGTTAAATCCGTTACAAGAAAATCGTATTCAGCGACGTCTATGATCAACCGCGAGGAAAATTTTGTATTGTCGTATCTTCCACCCTGGGTAAATTTACCGATTATTCTTCGTCCAAAATCCTTTGCTTGTTCTTTTTTAATTTCAAATAACTTCTTAGACCAATTCATGATTTGTTCTTCATTGAAATCAGGGAATTGTTTTCGCAATTCGCTAATTATACGATCTAGATCGGGTTGTGGTAGCCAAACTTCTTTCTGAGCTCGATAGCATATAATAGCTTCGGAAACAATCAACGATATCAGCATGCCACAATCAATCATATATCGTAGTAACACTATTGGCATCCAGGCCTTTTCAGATATATGTCTACCAAGCCAAACATAACTACACGGATGTAACCCTGTAGCGAGTTCAAATGATATCACACGAGCGAATCCGGTTAAATCAAAATCAGGTAATGGCCCATTAATCGCAACACGAGTCATTTCATGCGTGGGGTGTCCAAATCGTTTAAAATAGTTACTACATTCTCCATACCCGAGAAAACTTCCAGGATAACACGCGGATATATCAATTGAAATCATACCGTCACGATGGTATTTTGTATTCCACAGTCCTCCATGACCAAATTCGATGCAACTCAATTTAACGTCCTCGAGAAAATCACTTCGTGTTGGACGCCATGAGTTTTTTTCTCTTGCGAAGTGAGCTACCACTGATGGAATAGTAAAACTATCCGTCAATAGTTTTTCATGGGAACTCTCCGGTGAAAAATCATTAGCGATTTTTCTCATTCTGTTATCTAATTCTTCAACGCGATATAATTCACCATTTGGTCTTACAAATTGATCAAATCCTGATTCGGAACCAGCACTACTAAGTAACCACACTGACACAGGATCATCTTTACACAACGCAACAATAGCATCAAATAATTTCTCTTCATAGAAAACATCCCCGGAAAATTTCCGGGGGATATATCTCACGGTTCTATCTCGTGGAAATATTGTTACTGCAGGTGTCCACGCGTGTTCGTTATGATCAATAATTTGTATTGGAGCCCCTCGCGATTGATATTTCGGTTCGTATAATACTTCTCCGGTTATTGTTGTTACTGATATTGGGAATTTTAATGATGCTTCTAATTTAGCTATATCAGAAATCTTTGCACCGTGCTGTTTCACTGTCAGTTCCCATTCGGTTATTTTCCTACGTCGCAGATCAGTTAGTTTATTTCCTCGGGATGCATTTGTGAAGTGTTCCATTACCCGTGTTGCTACACAATTGAGCCTTGACGAAGTCAACGGTGAATATTTCATAGGAGCTAGTTTTGCAATATCGGGTTTATCATTTAACGGATATAACCCATAAACATTTGCTGTTACGGGATAAGATCTTTCGTAGTATGGTTTGTCAATTCCAGTTAGAATTCCTGGTTTGGAATCTTTACTTACAATGACAGTTTTTTTATCCTTGAGGATTGGTTCAAATTTATCCCTAATAATCCATTTGCCTTCGACTTCGATAATGAATTTTATTCTGAAAAAATACTTCTGATTGGAATTGCTTTGCTTGAAATCCTTTGGATTTCCACCTTTGGATTTTCCACCTTTGGATTTCCATCTTTGAATTTCCCCTTTGGATGGAAATTGCTTTGCTTGAAATCCTTTGGATTTCTCGCCAAGGTGTGAAATTATCTCAGCTGCTCTTTTATCGTTCATAGTAGCATCGATGATGGGTACATTGACACCGACAACATCTTTGATATTGTTGTTGATAATTCGAAATGTCGACCAACAGTATGCTGCACCGTCTCGGTAGAATTCATTAAAACACTCCCTGATTTTACCGAGTATAGTTCTATCACCGATTAGACGTTTTGGTGTATCAGAGACTCTATCGAGATTGAATTTAGTATTTCTCCAAGGCTTAATTTTCGATAATCTTTGGAACTCCCTATCAAGATTGAATTTAGTATTTTTCCAAGGTTTGATTTTCGATAATCTTTGGAACTCCCTATCAAGATTGAATTTAGTATTTTTCCAGGGCTAAATTTTCGATAATCTCTTGAACTCCTCCATGTTATAATTAAAACAAGTATTTAAATAGAAAAATATAGTATAATGAATCACTGCAAGTGGCTAATGATTGGATCTACAACCCCGTGTAACAAATCATGCAGAAGCGAATTCTGTGGGTATCATATGCAAAGCGTGAGAAACGGTTCAAAAGGCCCTCTCCCATGCCTCCAATGTGGGGTGGGTGTTAGAGGAAAATCGCAATTATGCCTTGCTTGTGGGGGTAAACGATACAGGGAACTAAAACGCTATTATGACAAACGAATCAATGACTCCGTCATCCTTAATAAAATCAAGGACAAAGTCATCAAAACCCCTCAAGATTATATCCAGAGATTTATAATTAAAGCAGATAATAAATTAGACAAGTAGTATTATTATACAAATGAGCCAAGATTTCAGACCTCACCCAGTGCTTGCTAATTACGAAGCCTCTAGTGATGGTGTTGTCAGGCACCGCAGACTCAAAGAACCGGTTGGATATCTGAATAATATGGGGTATTTGATGTTTTCAGCTGGGAGGAAGAAGTATCTCTGTCACAGAGCCATCTATGAAGCATTTTACGGATTAATCGAAGACGGCCTTGTGATTGATCATATAAATGGCGTGAAGACTGATAATTGTCTTGGGAATCTTCAAGCCGTCTCGCAGCGCGATAACCTTTTAAAAAGCAACGCTGGTAGGCACGCAAAACATCCCAAGGGTGTGAAATCGTTTGATTTAGAAAATAATGAAGAGAGAAGCTTTCAGTCGATAAATGCGGCTGGAAAATATTTCGATATTTGTAGTACTTCAATTCGATTTGTTGCTGAAAAAATCATTAAAACATCTCTGTCTAAAAAAAATGGTCATAAAATAAAGTTCGTATACACTGAAACTATTTAAGGGAGATAAATCCTTTATGGATAAATCCGCCGCATTTACACTCTACCTACTAAGTTCCCTTGTATTATGACGTCAAAGGAATTTGTCGCCTGCTATATTACCTGTATACCTTGACTAGGCGCGCCCACGTGAATGTAATGGAGATATAATGCATGAGTTTTCGATAGAGAATAAAACTTTTTATTGTCGCTTGTGGGCTAAAACTGCATTATTATTTTTATTTATCTACATATCTCATGTGTGGGGGTGGGTGGACTAGCAGTAAAGCAGACAGCTAACTCGTTCTTTTCAGTACAAAAATTCTTTATAATCTAACGCATTACCTATGTTCGCTCAGCCGGAACGCGAGTGTTTCCTATTCATTGAAGTAGGTGGGCGTCGTTAAAATTCCTTGTATGTGAATGTATTTTATCTAGAGAATTATAACAGAGTATAAAAACGCTGTTTTATTAAACAACTGTATTATTTTGTTTAAAATATTTCTCATTGTTGCAGCATAAAATTGTCTATTTTAAAAATCTCTTATTGTTAAGTATATCAGAAGATATATATATTAAAAAATCTCTATTCTGTATGACTAGTCCGTGGTGTAATGGTATCGTGTTTGTCTTGTAAACATAGATCTATCAACTACGTGTTCGGTCCCCATAGCAGATACATTATTTGATGGCGAAACGGAAGATGTTTTTTTCTATTAATTGGGGGAGAAGGGCGGTCCCCCTCAGCCAAACCAACATGGCAACCCATGCTATCGCATTCTCGGTAGCGTGGGTTGGTGTTTTTTCTAACTCATGCAACCATGAATTCGATTTCATGGGTTGCCATGTTGGCTTGGTTTACCACGCCCACATCATACCATCATCGTTCCATTGAATTATAATCCATCCTTAATTAAGTTAATTAATGTTATGCCTAAAATTTGCCACAACACTCGAGTGGAAATATATGGCATTGTGCCGTCCATGTTGTGACGTTACCTCAAGCATATCTTCTGGGCGGTCTAAGATGGCGTTTGCCTCCCGCCGGAGATGTATGTTTCGGGTCCCATTGGGCTTACTTGGATGCGAAGGCACCCAAGGAGTTCCAAAGATGTGTTGTCATATATGTTTTTTTTAATAATTAGAGATACAGTATACTATATTTATAAATAGATTTATTTATAAATAAATATAAATAATGGATATCAATGATGTAAATGCTATAATTGCTGAAATCTCAAATTTAAATAATAAAGGGGTATTATTATCTGAAAGTCTCGACGTTGACAAGATTACCTCGGAATATGAAGATATTGAATATCAGTCTAGTAAGGGTCGTTATGTTTTACCTAGGATGTACAGGCTCGTGAAAGGAATTCAAAAATCCATCAATGGTTGTTTGTACGGTAACGACATTAATTTGTTTATAACGCTATTTAGCACCGTTGAAGCAATACGTCAAAAGCTCGGCCAAGAATATCAAAAACAAGCTGAAATTGGTTCTAAAGTTCGTGATCTTAGAAAAATGTTAAACGAGGAGCGACCCGTATCTTAACCACGTGAGTGTTACTAAAAAAAAATAATAGGCTTTCGTAAATAATTTAAATAATTTATTTATTTTTTTTTTTAGCGTTTTTTGTTACAAGTGTTACACTTGTCACATAGGATTTTCTCCTGAAAGGATACTCATCAGTCTGGACTTGCTCATGCAGTTATGTGCATAATGAATGATCTGGTTGTAGTAGCAAGTAATCACCGCGACGCCTCCATTTTCACGTAGTTGTTCTTGTTGCCGCGTCGTTAACACAAATCGTTCATCGCCATTCTCAGATATTACAATTCTGAAATCCCCAGCGATGTTATTTCTGAAACACTCGCGGATAGCGTCGTACAGTTTAACCCTGTCGAAGATGAATACGTTAGCTTGATGGTACATTATTTAATAACTAAGTTATTTAATAACTAAGCTTTTAATTATGATAGTTTTACATTTGAAAATTTAGTTCACAAACAATATATGGTTGGTGAATCGCTTACAACTAAATTAGCCCGAGAGCGGCTAGCAGCAATTAAAAAGTTTATACCGGTTTGAGACAGACTTCGCGAGAAACTTCAACAACGACAACAAGCGCAGACTGACTTTTCTGTGTCAAGTGAACAACTGTTTACTCCGATAACAAGTGCGACCAAAGATGTGAAAACAGCAACTGAACGAGCAATATACGGAGATATTCCTAAGGAAGGCAAGCGACGAGAAGTGCCTGTTCTTGGTGTGCTTGAAAAGATAGCAGCAGAGACCGGACAAACACGCGCAGGGATACAACAGTTATCCAGTGATATAAAAACTCAACGCGAAATTGAAGAACGCGAAGAAGCAACTGCAGGAAGAGACTATTCACCTGAAAGTATATTTACAATCGCAGCATTAAATAGAATTGAAAAACTCGGTACGGATTACGAATTAGATGATTTTGCTAGAGAAAATTTTCCAAAGGGTATAAGAGAGAATTTATTAAAAGACGAGTTTAAAAGTTTTATAAAAAGCAAAGACACTTGGGCATCAAAAATATATTTAGCGAAACATGGCGGGAATAAAATCACAGCGTTGCAGCACCCTGGTTATAATAACTTTCTAGCTGTGGTTAAAGGCGGTCTACAACCACCACCTTATATGGAGGATCCAATCCCGGAACAAATAGACATAAAAGCAGAAGCCGGTTCTAAGAAAACAAGCGGAAAAGGATATTCGATTAAAAATCCAAAGGATGTCTTTGACTCTACCGTGACATGCCCTGGTAACATTCTCAGTGATATATAACGGTTAGAGGTTCTCATCGGAGGGAAACGAGCCGGAAATAACTCCGTCGAGATAATTAACGAGGCCGCTGATATCTGTAGACGATTATTTGCTGGTGGTATCATGGACATTAATGTATATCGAGAACTTATTGCTGAATTAGTTGAAAATCACAACGATGACAACGTCATTGATGATGAAAATCCAATGGATGTAAGCGATTGATCACTAATTGAAAAACTACTAGTTTTATAACAAGATGATTATACACTATAACCATGATAAACCAGTAAGCGTCTACGTGGTGAACTCACGATTGCCTGTTTATAGAGCATATTACGGAGATGGTTTCGGCAATACCATTGCGGGGTTATTTACAAGAATGGCTCCCAAGGTGGCGCCGTTAGCTAAACAATTATCAATGAAAGCCATTGATGCTATCCGTGATAAGGGAATCAATTTCGTTGGAAATCTTGCCGGAAAGGCATTTTCTGCAGCGAAAGATAAAATAGCATCATTGGTGCGAAAGAAACCAACGAAATCTCCGATTTTGCTGCCATCAACTACAGTGATGCCTGCAAAAATCAGCAAAGCAATAAATAGCGCAGTGGAAAAAAAACTAGCGCAATTGACTTCGTCACAATTGACAGCTTCACCGGTAACAGATAGCGCTATCATGAACGCGATAGCAGGAAGTGGTTTGAAACAAAAAAGAAATTCGAAGAATTTTCAACGACGATGATTATAAAGAATTAAAACGCTAGCGTTAAACTCTTCGAGTTTCACAATTGAAAACGCTAGTAATGTTATAAATGTTTAAACGAACAGCTGATCCCGCGTTAGATATGGAAGCCCCAGTGCGCAAAGATGATTCCGTCCGCGATTATCAATACTATTCCTATCATGCAATACAACCCGACCTACGATCGCGAATTGAACTTCAATTTCAAGATACCAGTAAATACTTTTTACCATGTGAAGCATTTATTGAAGTAGAAGGAAAACTTGTAACAAATGTTGCAGCTGATACCCCATATGCAAATGATTCAAATATCCGAGTTGGTTTCGTCAACAATGGTATAATGGCGTTATTTGAAAGTGCAAGATATCTCATTGATGGAAAAGAAATTGAATCAATAGACCGCGAGGTTGATGTTGCAACAACAATAATCGGACTAGCAAGATACTCCGATGATTATACAAGATCGGCTGGTCCATCTATGATGTTTGCAAAGGATACCTCTGATAACGCTGACCACCTTCAATACATTAAAGTGTTAACACCGCAAGACACTTCAGTTGATAATCAACGAGAAGCAACTAATCCAGAACGTCGAGCTAGACCCGGAGCTGCGTTTGATATTCTCGGAGGTGTTAATGGTAATTTCAATTTAGGATTTGCAACACGAAAATTAGCATTGCAAGAACAGCAGCGATATTTTTCATGTGCGATTCCACTCCATCACATATTTGGATTCTGCAGAAATGTCAGAAAAGTCATCTATGGAGCCAAACACACAATCGCATTAGTGCGAAAAGGCAATGACAATGATGCAATTTGGCGTACTGGTGCCGATGAAGGTAAAGTTGTTTTGAGTAAAATAGTATTATGGATGCCAGTAATGACTCCATCAATTACCACGGAAGAGCGGCTACTTTCGTTTATGGAAACCGGTGGTAAATCATTGCTAAGTTGGCTAACAACAACGACTGATGCTAAAGAGCATAATGTTAATGGTACATTTACATGGCACCTGGCATCAAAACAAGGCGTTTCAGCTCCACGTCATATATTTATAGCGCTGCAGAATCGGAATCGATTAGGTTCCCAAGAACGCAGTCATATGATCTTTGATCGGTTAGGGGTAAGTGAGGTTTCACTGAGAATAAACGGACAACAAGAACCATCTGAGGATATACAGCTTAATTACGGAAACAACCAAATAGCACGTGTGTATCATCGGATGCTGTCATATATGGGTCGTGATCAAAATGTTGATACTGGTTTGCAAATATCTCAGCTCGATTTTAAGAACTTGTATCCAATTTATTACTTTTCACTGGAACATCTTGATTTAACAAGGCAATCCGTTGTTGATATACATTTTAGGGCTCGTATAGATCCTGGTGGTGTTGATTATAGAGCGGTTGCTGTTATTCTCAGCGACAAATCAATGTTGTTAGAAGGGGCTGGCGGACGAATGAGACTCGTTGATGCACCAGTGGAAAATCTGTAAATGTAAAATCCATAGGATTTCCCAAATTAGATCAATTGAAAGCATAAATGTGTTTTACAATAAAATGCCATATAGTGTTGTTAGTGTCAAGCTGACTGATGGTCAGGTCAAGAAATTGAAATCAAAATCCGCTAAAGAATGTGGAACAACAATAACGTTAAAACCAGCGCAGATGTCCGGAGGTACACATAAAATATCATTAACGGATCGTCAAATAAAACATTTCAATGATGCAATGAAAAATAAGCGAGGAGTTCAAATAGAATTTTCGAAAGCTGCAGTCGCGAACATGATAAAATCAGGTGGTATATTTCCATTGTTAGCCGCAATACCAGCATTGATTTCCGCGGCTGCCCCAGCGGTGGCGAAGGCGGCAGCGTTGGGAGCCGTTGGGACCGCAGCAGGGATGGCGTTGAAAAAAGCAACTGGGAAAGGATATAAAAAAAAGGGAAAGGGGTTGTACCTACCAGGAACCCCGTATTCATGGTACAGCGGCAAATCCGTGAACGGATCGGGTCTAAGAAAAATACCAGGAACGGTTTATTAGTTGAAAAATCTTCGATTTACAAATCTTCGATTTCCGAACCTATGGTTGAGGAACCTATAGTTCCCATGTCCAATTTTGATTTAATTGATGCTGCTAAAAAACTAGCGATAAAAAACTTCAGAGGGGTTTTTATGAGAGATCAATTACCGAGAAAACCAAATAACGTTGAAACCGGTATCATCAATCTTGATAACAGCAGCGGATCGGGAACTCACTGGGTTGCATACGCGATTGATCCACGTGGGATTGTCTATTTCGATTCATATGGGTTAGCTCCGCCAAGCGAGTTTATGCGGTATATAAATTCCTCGATGAAACTCAAAGGGTTTCCGATTTTTTATTCCACGCTGCCAACACAACAATTAAATGATCCACCGATATGCGGCCGTGAAGTATTAAATGTCCTCGCGGAGATTTCATTAAAATCCTTTGGATCTCCGTGGAAACCACCTCATATTATTGTAAACGAATACACGAGTGGGAAATTACAAGGATCAATAAATTGAAAACACAAGTTACGCTAACAATAATGATCGATATTTGGGGACAATCTCTGTCAATGTTGGAACCCACCGAGGAAACATCTGCGGGTTCTATCGAGGATGTAAAAAAAATAATAGAAGATGAAATCGCTGAGACGTTAAATTTAACAAGTGTTGACCCGAACGAAATAGTTGTATTTCAATATCGCCAGGGTAAATTGAAAAGCAGTAATATATCCGTGAATGACATTTTGATACGGCATCGCGCTGCCGCTGAAAACTCTATTGCACTGTATTCCAACGATGGACAACTTAAACCAGGCGCACTTGTGTCTACGATCACCGACGCGATTGCTACCAACGAACGTGAGCTGAATGATCTTATACGAGGTTATAATAGTTTTCGCAAAAATTTCGTACATAAATTCTTTGGAACCCCGCTTGTGGTTGGCATGACTCTCGCTGAAATTAAAAACTATCTATCGCTATTCTTCGCTAACAAGGACGCGGGAAGGATGATGAATGAAAATGAAATCAAGGCAAATTATCTCGAGATTTCTAAACTAATAGAAGATCAAAAACCCACTAACGACGTCATTGTTAGATTTTTTGGATCCCCACCTGTGGCAGACTCGACTCTCGCTGAAATCAGTGAGTTTATTATCAGGCATACTCATAATGCCTACGTCGCTAATAATTTCTTTGGTGTCCCGGTTACATCTACAATGACTCTCAAAGATATTAATATGTTTATGATGAGACAAACAACACTTAATACCATCGTTGATAAATTTTTAGGGAAAACACCTACATCTGAAACCACATCGTTGACAGGCCCGACTCTCGCTGAAGTTAAAAGCGCGTTTGACGAACAAAAACGCATCAGCGAAATGGCTAATAAGTTCTTTGAGGGCTCTGGAAACATTATCACGACGACATATTCTCAACTCAGCCGGCATTATGGCACGCAAAAAGGTTTGGAATTTAACCTCTTTTGGTTTTCATTTTTTAGTAACCGCGATGGAACGATGATGAAATATATCGACATCAAAAAAACCTATCTCGACATTTATGACGATATTGCTAAACTAAAAGAAACCTCTGAAAGGGTAAAGCATGGGACCTTTGATTGGGTAAAAGAATCTAATGCTAAATTGAAAGTCAATATCGAGAAGTGGCCTCATGGTATCTACAGGATGACGTTAATCTCTGACAAGCAATTTGATATCATCGTGAAAGGTAAAACCTACTTTGGTGGCACCGCGATAGTAATTATCGCGGGGGGAGAAGAAGAATTTGAGATTGTCAAATAAAACACCATTTGAAAAGAAATATCCTGGTGCTTAGAATTCGTAGCGGATTTAAGTAAATAATCAAACTGAAAATCCTATGGATTTTTACTAGTGGTTTCAATTGAAAGGAAAATCCTTTAGATTCACAATTGAAAACGCTAGCGTTTTTAAAATAAAATGATTTCATCAACGCAATGTCGCTATGATCAGGTCAGAGAATTTCAGAATAGACTCAAAACCCTCACTGAGGAGTATCAAATAAAAATAAAAAAATACCGACGAAGAATCACCGCAATTGATGTTATTATATACTCGGTGTCAAGCGTTCTCACTGGCGCCGGAATAATACTTGCATCGGTTACAATGATTGCCCCGGTCGTAGTTCCAATTTGCATTTCTGCGGTGGCTACAATCGGGGGTATATCAACCGGGATAGCAAAAAAGATATCATCATGCAGCCAGAGTAAACTGCAGAATTACTTAATTCAATTTCATATTGCATCAACCGCATATTCGCAGTTATCCCTGATGATATCGTCGTCACTCGATAATACAATTATATCAGATAGTGAATTCTCAGCGATGGTCAGTATTTTTGATTCAGCGATATCAAAATTAGAGCAACAACATGAATATAATAACAATGACAACACCGATGGAATTAGAAAATACGAACCCAAAAAACAAAATGATCTCAATAATATCAACATTACCAGATTGTGAGTTCTCAGTGATGGTCAGTATTTATGATTTCTCGATACCAAAATTATAAATAAATCATGAGTATAGTAACAATGACAACACCGCAGGAATTACTTCAACGAATAGTGGAGAACACGAACCCAGTACAAACAAGCGTGATATCAATAACATCAACGAATCCAGAATTCAGTGTGAATTTCCCCTCTCCGGTCCCAGTGAAGGAGATAGCGCTAGCAAAATTACGAGTATATCATAGCTGGCCTAATATCAGATCGGTTGCATTTGGTGGTCAGCAACCCAATAACACACTGGTGTTCTCGTATAAGAATAAACCCGATGGTACTCCAGAGTGGGAAACTGTTTCGTTACCAACTGGGTCGTACCAAATTAAGCAAATCAATGCTGAAATTCAGCGTAGAATAAAATCAATCACTGGAAAAGAATCAAAAATAGCTATTAATCTTCATCAACCGACGCTCTCGTCGTCGATCGAAATAAGCACAGAGGGATACATTGTAGATATATATAACAGCTCGTTAAGAACAGTGTTAGGATGGCCTGAAAAACCACCGGAAAAATCCGCCACCGACTTAACCACGGACATACAATCATATCATGAAATCAATCCCAGTTATCGAGATAATTTATCTGATATAAGAAAAGGAAGAATCGCCGATAGATTTATATTTACCAACAAAGACACATTGCAATGGGATTTTATCATTAAAAGAACAACCGACTCATCTGTTACTATTTCATTTACGCTAACTGACGTCCGTGATTATTTTAATGAAATTAATCGATTACAACAAGCACAACTAGAACAACTACGGAAAACAAAATCGCAAAAACACGTTGAAATAATAAATCAACTTATATCGGACATGGAATATATCTATGAACTAATTATTCAAACAATAATTAATGACAACAGCGACAATAAACAACGATTCCTAACCGATTACAATATCACAGAAGACAATCTGCGTAATTTCAAGTTTCCGAAATACAACGCTGATGAATTAGCAAGAATTGTTAAAACCGATATCAAAGCGCTACAAAAATCAGATTCAACTGTCCTCCTCAAATATAATAATGATCCAGATGGTGGCGGTAGGCATATCGCTCCGTTCAACGTGAATATTTCATCGGTGATTGCGCTCAATTTAGTATGTGATGTTATCGAAGGAAGCTATCAGATTAATCTAGAGCAATCAAATCAAGCTCAGCAGGGATATATTCTTTATTCGTTTGCACCAACAGCTCATCCAGGGTTCCTAATTATTGAAAACCCAATTAATCCTGTCTACATGCGATGCCATAATAATTCATTAACCAGAATTAATTTCAAACTCACCGACCAGTCAAATAATCTGATTGATTTACAAGAAGAGGTGTTAGCGATTAGTTTGTTTGTGAAATCCTAAATTGCTTTGCAATTTCAAAGGATTTTCGTCCTAAGGACTCGATCAAATATTTGGTTGAAATCATTTATTATTTTTTGTTAACCCAGTGATGAAATCACTAAGCAGCAGAGAGGGTGGATGACCACATCGTTGCGACCAAAATTGATTAAAAAATCGTAAAGTCTCCGTTTGCTAAATGGAGACTTATTTTTTTTTGGTTAAGATAAGGTTTCGTAGGAAGCATTATTTTTGCTTGAAATCGTGGTCTGTTCACCCTCTCTGCTGCTGATTGACTATCCTTCTTTACTGGCTCGGATGATAAAAAATATCAATACACTATGGCCCTTATTTAGCTTAGATGATAACGACGATTTTGCTATAATCATATGATTAATTAAAAATTTTACAGAAGTAATTTAACCTTAACTGATACGTGTATTTGGTGACTTACAATTTGTATTTATAAATGTTGTTTAAAGTTACTCTGACGAATTAAACGTTTTAATTATTGAAACAAAAAAGATTCAAATCAGGTTAAATCATGTATTGAATATATAAATTGGCGAATTCTTGAACAACTGATGTTTGATAACTTAAAAAAATTTGTTATTCAGAAGATATTAGAAAATAATATAAAAAGAAATTATTTCTAGATCACTAGACAATAACTGAAAACAATTTCCACTATGTGTAATGCTATCAAATGCGACAAATGAACTAAAGAGGAAAAGTCTTTATCGAAACGATGCGTCATGCAGAAAAATAAACCTATCAACTGGAATTCTCAAACATTACAATGATCAAATATGTGGAGTTCGTCATATTTCACCAGGAAATGTAAATATAACATCAACTATTGTAGTCAACCTTGTATGTGATGGAATTGATGACCGCGTTTAAGCAAATCTTCAGGAATCAACTCAAGCGCATATATTCTATATATTTCTACTCCGCAAGTACCACAAGAAATTTTGATTGTACAAGAACAAATATGCCAAATCTACGATGTCATAATCCGTGATTTTCAGGAATACATTTCAAAATTACTATTTTTTTCTTTTTTGGGGCACCAGACAGACCCCCCCCCCCCGCCAATACAAAAGTAAACGTTTTTATGTGTATGCGTGTTCCCCCCGATATGATGTTTGTTGTATTTTATTTTGCATTTATCCGCATTCAATTTTTCCCCATCGGGGTTATATATTTGATAAGGGGTATTTTTGTATCCCTAGTGTTTCCTTCATAAATCCTTACTAGGTGGGAGTTGATCTACCCGCAACTAGTAGTCTACGTTTTCCTTTATTTTTGACCATGGCTAGTAGTCTCCTTATATCCTTGTGTTTGCTATTTGTGTTAATGCTATTTGTGTGTGTTGCTATATATAGGTATATACCTTGTATTTATGTAAGGATAGCCATTTATGTTCAAATTTTTCATAGTTGTCTTACTTTGTGTCTTCCCTTGTGTGGTGACACATTTCCTTTATTTAGTTTAGTATATGTTTTTTAAATTTTGAATTTTGTATAAATTAAAGTGTTTCAGGTAAAGGATTTTTAATGTACTTCAATTTATTTCTACTGATATTTAGTATTTCTAGGTACGTCTGCCTTGAGACAGGATCTGTACGAATTTATTTGGTTGTACAGTTCCTGTCTCAATTTGGGCCGTCCTGTAATTATAAATTGAAATTATTTATAAGAAAGTCTCAAAAATGTTTATTTGTCCCTTTAAATGGGAGCCATCTCTATTACGTGAGATAGACATGGCAGAAAAGTATGGGTTTAGTACCCAGAGAAGAAGAAGTGCATAATTATGAATAGATTTGAGAATCATGTCAGTTAGGGTGTTTTTTCCAAGCTCTGCTACAGGCCTGCTCACTTCGCGTGGCGCCATGTGATATAGCCCCATATCGTCCACATTACGTACATTCCCTGGGATGTTCATGGTTTAGTTATTTTTTTATACAATTATATATATAGGTTTTTTTAAAAAAAAACTAGTCCTTAACCTTCATCAGGGGTCCACATTTTATTAACGTCCTCGTTATATAGTCTGTTATTTGTCGTATTAATTGTTTGTTAAAGTTTCCGTCAATGAAGAGTAATTGACGTCTGTCATATTTGTCTACCTTCATTATTTCCATTATTAGTTTGGTCCTTTCTTCCTTTGTTTTGTCGCATTGTGTTATCATATGATATTTTGTGAACGGGTCATTTCTGCATAGAGAGCAGCTAACATTGGTCGGAATCATTCGACGTCTAAGTGCCACTTCGCCTGTAAGCCAGGCGTTGTGGAGGTACGTGTATATTATACTTTGTACGTTTAGAGAGTTGATGTCAGACCAATGCCTCCAAACTCTGTCCCAGTTAATATATGGATGTTTATTTTCTACCTTATTTTTGGTCTTTTTTGCTTCTAGTTCTAAAATCCATTCATAACTTTTGTCTTTATTTAGTTCACATACTTCTTTGTTATCCCTATAACTATATAAAATTTCTTTTGTCCCCTTATAAAAATGTGGTGTTTCTATTTTCTTAACTAATTTGTTTTTCGTGTAAATGTAATGTCTATTTCTCATTCCGAATCCTATCCCAAAAATGTATAGTGCTTCCCATGGTGTTTGTGGTGTGCTACTTAACCTTTTAATCCTATTTATTATGTTTTTGCATTTGATTAGGAAGACTAATCCCACCTTTTGTTCAGTTCTGTATAGTGTAGACTTTTTTTTTTTTTGGGGAGGGTGCTCTTACCGCTGATCTTTACAGACCATTAATGGAAAGGCCCTCCTGTTTTTTAATAAAATGTGTGTTATAGTATCATTGTATATATTTTTTATTTCTTAGTACAATTTGAAGTATATATATATATTTTGTTCATTTCATCTATTCTAACTCCTCGTCGTGGTGTAAGGCTTCCGCCATTAATAGGTCTTTTACCTTCTTCTCCTCCTTTTTTCTTCTCTTCTCGCTATCCTCCCCTTTTCAAATATCTGTTCTGCTGTTAAGAGTTGTTCTGGTTTCTTCGTTGTACTCTCCTCGTCTGGGATGTGTGTTGTCTTCATTCTCATGGTTTGTTGTTCTGGTTGTTGTACTTTCTTATTATGATTTTCTCGGTTGTTGCTGTTGCTCGTGGTATTCTCATTGGGTTTCTTAATTGTTTGTCCCATTTCTACCCTGCAAGTTGTGCTGATCGTATTATCTTTGGGTTTCAGTTGTTTAATCTGTTTGTATTGTTCAAGTTGTTTTTGTGGTGTTTTCTGGATCTTTTCTAGTTGCTTAGCTGCTTCCAGTGGTTGTTTTGTATTTCCCTTATTCTGATGTTCTTGGCTCTGGCTTTTGATCTTGTTTTTCTCTTAAGGTTTTTTGTTTTTTGTTGTTCAGTTGCCTTGTTTGTAATTTGCTATAAGCTTTGGTCTGGGATGGCTATTTGGTTCTTTGAGGTTGGCATTTGTTTGACTTTAGTTTGATGATCTGGTGTGTGACATTAGTATTTCTATTGCATTCCTTGGGTGTGTGCCCCTTTTCTCCACATTTATTGCATTTCCTATCATATATGCAACCCTTATACCAAGTTGTTGTTAGGAATCCGTGTATGAAATTTGCCATTTTAATGGTGCGGAGTTTAATCTTTTCTATTTCTAGGATTCTTGTTTCATCATAAATATTGAAACCTGGTATTACTCCGAGTCTAGATTTTACTACTTTTATGCTGAACTTCTCCTCGAACCATGCAACAATGGTTTCTAGCGGTATCTCCATTGGAAAGCCTGTTAGATGTAGTTCCCCTGTTTGTTTACGGATGTTTCTCATAATGGGTTCCGGTCTTTTAATTTCCGCTCTGATTCCACATATTGTGGTTTCCCCATATGGTAGTGCGGGTGTGTTCCCTCTATACCTTACATTGTAGCCTCCCTTTGTATAATTTATGGAGTATATCTTGGTCAGTATTTCTTCGTCCCTGATTTTTAATTCTACCAGGATAGATGTTGAGCCCGGTAATCTTCTCCCATTCAAATCTTTAAATTAAATAAGTTGTGTTCCTTTTCTATACTTGCATTCCAAATAATCCCCATCTTCTAATTCCACACGCCGTGTTTGAAAGTATTTTTGCAAGTCGGTCATTATTTTGCGTGCTGCCGCCATGTTTCCTCGTGTTTTTCGTGTGTTATTTCGTCTGAGCTTGACTCTGTTCCTTATTCTGTTTCTGTCATTATTTTTTTTTTCCTTCTACTTTTATGTATGTTGAAGTCTAAATGTCTATCCTCGTTAATTCATTCCTCCCGTTGATTTACGTGCCGTCTGTTTTGTGCGTGACATGACAATATAACGAGTACCTAGACTTCTCAACTACAAGCACTAGTGTAGACTTTTTTATGTAGTGTGTTTTGTAATTCCATATGTAATCTAGTATATCATTATCATTCGTTTATAGTGTTTTATTGTTAATATCCACAGTATTTAGTAAGTATGTCAAATTTGAATACATATATGTTTTTGCAGCATGTGAACGTTCCATTAGACTAAGTGGCGTGAGTGCCCAGATATTTTTTACTTCTTTTAGTTCATTTTTTACTTTTCGGCAGTTTTCCTTTTCTTCGTTTGCCCCAAAGAATATTCCTAGGGCCTTTACTCTTTTTTTAATTAGATGTTGAGGTAAACCAGGGTGGTTTCCCCTCCAGTTGCCTATTTTTAGAATTTCTGTTTTGTCGTGATTTATCTGTGATCCCGAGGCTTTTCCAAAATCCTCGTATTCCTTTTGAAGGTAGTAAAAGGAATTTGGATCATTTATGAAGTTCGTACAATCATCCGCATTGTAGCATCTTAAATACTTCTTTTAAGTTTGGTATTTTTATTCCTTTATTATTAGTGTTATTCCTGATCTTAATACTTAGGATTTCAATCGCTATTACATATAATAACATTGATAGTGGGCAGCCTTGCCTCACTGATCTTTGGATTTCAAATTTGTCCGTTTTCGCTCCATTTACTTGTTCATTCGCAGTTATTTCATGGTACATTTTTTAGTCCATTTTTGGAAGTTATTTCCAAATCCATATTTTTCCATTACCTTTTGTGTATAATTGTGTTCTAATCTGTCAAAAGCTTTCTCTTGATCGAAAAGTACGATGGCACATTTCGAGTTTGACCCGTTTATAAAGTCTATGATGGTCCTAATATTAAGTATATTGTTATGTATGCTTCTATTTTTACCACCGCATGATTGGTTAGTGTTTACTATCGTGTTTATTCCGTTTTTTACCCTAGTTGATAAAATTCTACTCAGTATTTTGTAATCTGTGTTAAGGAGGGAGATGGGCCTCCAATCTTTTAGGTCAGTTCTGTCACCATTCCACTTGTAAATGATAGTAATCAAAACCTCCCTCATTGTATTAGTCATTTTGTCATTTTTTAAAAGTATATTGTTGTATAAATTTTCTAAAATGGGTGCCACCTCACTTTTGAATTTCTTATAGAATTCCGCCGTGAGGCCATCTCGTCCTGGTGATTTTCCTTTTGGAAGTTGTTTTATTGTGGTCTGCACTTCTTCCACAGAAATGAGATCATCACACAGTTTCTTGTGTTCTGATGAAATCCGTTCGCATTGTATAGAATTTAGATATTGTGTAATAATGTCGTTGTCTATGTTTTGTGAAGTAAGGAGATTTGTGTAAAATTTTTGAACTTCTCTCATTATTTCTGCTTTAGTTGTAACTTCCACCCCTTCTATTAATAAAGTATTTAGTGCCTCCCCCCCCCCCTTTCCTTTTTTCTTCACTTTTATATAATTTCTTTGCCTGCTTGTATAAATGGTGGAATTTTCCCGCCCTGATTTCCGTTCCCTTTCTTTCAAATTCCTAAATCTTTTCTAGTATTTGGAGTAGCTGTCCTTATCCCTTAATGATGTTGTTGTATCTTCGTTTATTATTCTTGTAAGTGCTAATTTCTCCATTTGTTTAATCCGTTTACGTCTCGTTGAGTGATATATTGATAATGCCTTTACGTTTTGTTTAAATTTGTCCCAGTCAGTTGCTATAGCAGTTTTATTTTTTCCCTCTTCATTTGTGAGTATTTTAGGGATTTTTTTTTTAATTCTTTAATTAATTGCTTGTCGTCCAGAACTGAGTTGTTTCATGTCCATGTGCCCTTTCCCCATCTGCTATTTTGTATCACTATTTCCAAAGTTATTTGATTATGGTCCGAAATTTTGAGTTATAAGACTTTTGCTTTTTTATATGTTTTATTGTCAAAATCAGATAAATAAAATTTGTCTAATCTACTATATCCTTTTATTCCTTGTCTTATATATCCATGTGTATATTCAGTTCTTAAAAGGTTTAATTTTCTATACACATCAGTTAATTTATTTAATTTTATCAAATTACCCATTATTGCCATTGATGATAGGTCTTTGGTTGTCAGTTCTCCTGTTCGGTCTACATTTTCTCCCACCCAATTAAAATCTCCCCCATAATCAGATGTTCTGCAGTGAAGCTATTTAGGTAATTATTTAAGTTTATTATAAAGTCATGGTGACTTTCCCAATTTGCCGGAACATATAAATTCATAATATGTAGTTTATTCAGTTTAAAATGTATTACTGTTCCTTTTAGATTGTTATCTTCTTTCATTCTTTCCCAATTTTGCCTACTTCTATTTTTTATTATAGTTGCTACACCCGCTTTAGTGTCATTATCCTTAGCATCATTTTTTACAACTATCGCATCCATTTTGGTTTCTATTTCAGTAATCATTATTTTGGTAAGTTTGTTGTGTGTTTCTTGAATTAGTATCATGTCAAACTGTTTTAATTTCATGAGTTGTGCAATTTTGTCTTTATCTATTCCATTAGTGTTAATTGATGTAATATGGAAGTTAAGTTCTTCCATTTTTGGTTTCCAGGTGGCGTGTTATTATCTTTTTTATTTTAAGAATAAATATTTATTTTTGAATTAAATTTGTAATTAAGTTCATTTTATTGTTGAATTGTGGGGCACTGGCCCCTCGTTTGTCAGTTCCCTATTGTCTATAGTCTCCTTAATGTTTGTAGTTTGTGTCGCCAGTGTTTGTTCCGGGTCAGTTGTTTCGATCAAATCAGACTGTATTGATAAATCCATGTCATGAGTAGTGTTTTCATCAGAAGTGCCTGAGAGGTTAGCTTCTGGCTTTCCCATTCTCTCCCTCAGTTTTTTTTTGTTGTTTATTTTCCGGTTTCCTTTGTAATGGTTGTTATGTAATTGTAATTGCCTCGTCACTGGTCGAAGATTCTGAAAGTGTCTTTCTCGTTCTCTTTCTTTGTACCGGGATTGGCGTGGAGGTTATTGGCTTTAAACCACTTATGTCAGTTTCATTAAGTGTTGTTTCCATTTTAATTTCATTTTCTTCTGACCCCTCTTCTATGGGTAGTACATCATACGTATTCTGCGTTTTCAGTGGCGTAGCTGGTATGTATTTCTTCGTGGTCTTTTAATAAATACATCTATTTTCTTTGGTTCAATGTCTCTGACTATTGGATCGGTCTGTGTGATTTTTACCCTCTGACCCAATATTTGCATCTCTGTCTGCTTTAAAAGCATTCTTTGGTTTTGGGGATACAGTATATACTTATTTTTACCCCCGTACTGTAATCCATCTATTTCGTCCAAATCGACTCCCAAGATTCTCATTTCTGTGAGTACTTCCGTCTGCCTTGGTAATTGGTTTACGGTGCCGAAATCAAGTGTTTGGCAGCCTTCCATGTGGTAGATTACCAGCTTTTGATTTCCATTGTCCCCTTCCACGGCAGTATTGAAAAAGTCGATAATCTTGAATTTTTACGGTTATATTGCGTCTATTTGTACTGTCCAGTCTGTCCTAAGGGGATATTTCTTAATTATCAAGTATGAAATAGTGAAAAATTGAAAACTAAACGAAATGGTGCTGAAATAAAGTATGATTATATTAACATGTAACAAAATAAAGAAACTAAAGTAAGTAATGATGAAAAACTTGAGTTCAGTAGTATACATGTAGTACCTCCTGGCACCTTGTGAGTATTACCCACAGCAATTCCTAGTATACCTCTCCTTGTATTTGAAAATAATCCGAATTGTGTTCACATAGTCCTAGCGCAAAAACACGTCCGCTCTCCTCGACGTCTGAAAGCACCATTTCAAAATTACGGACCAAAAGCCGACACCTTGATTTACAATAAGGATGTGTGAATAAATATCTTCGGAAAAGTTTAACGACATTTTATCAAGTTGGAAATTTACGAATTAACCAAAGTGCTGTTTGATTTGCATTATTACTACATGTGACAAAATCTATATTAAGCAAAAACCCTTACCATTTCAGAACAGTAAGAATAATGTTTCTTAAAATGTCAACCAAGAAAAGATTGTTCATAAATAAATCTATAAAGAATTATATCATGATGCTGTCAAGGGACATAATGAAATGACTTAAAACTGAGATATACTCTAGTATGATACTTTTGTTTCGTTTTCTTTAGAAATGTCAATTTATATTTTATTTCCTTACAAATGCCAATCAGGTTATAATACGTGGTACACGATTGGAAAAATATTTTTTTATGTGCGAATTCTAGTATAAGTACAAGTGAGACAACTCTTTAACCGTTTGTCGTACACAACACAGTTATCTCTCTCTCTCTCTTCATCAGTTTTTATCTACACACACACACACACACACACACACACACACACACACACACATATATATATATATATATATATGTAAATATATATATATATATATATATATATATATATATATATATATATATATATATATATATATATATATTGTTTATATTTTTTGTACAACGCTCACTAGATTATATTGTTTGCGAGTTAATAAATTGAACTACTGCGAAATATTTCACAACTGCTTACATCGATTGAAATGTGTTTTTTTCACATGTCTCTCTATATGTATTGAAACAACTAATTTTTCCATATTATAGTAACAGACTACAGTTCCAGACTTGTTATTCTCACTTCGTGTAACAATTAATACATTGATCAACGAGTTAACGAGTTATACTCCGTTGATATGACCGATCACAAGATCGTCATGCTTCGATTTATCCATTGAAGCATACGTAGACAAACCTATGAGAAAGATACAATCCATTCCCCAGCTTTGAGCATGAGATAGCTATTACTAATGACATTATCGACTGAAATCTTTAGATAAAATTCTAACTACACCACAACGAGATGCTTCGTACTTCATGATGATAAGAAGGTTCACCAACATATTTTCCCCATTATATGTAACACTATAATTTGTCTAAATCATTATTTGTCTAAATTGTTATTTTGAAATCGGGCGATATAGCCTTCGCTGCGTTTTATGACTTAGTCACTGTTATCA
This sequence comes from Unio delphinus, assembly GCA_029339505.1. Lineage (NCBI taxonomy): Eukaryota > Metazoa > Mollusca > Bivalvia > Unionida > Unionidae > Unio > Unio delphinus. Next base: position 4,490,727 of record JAQISU010000095.1, on the reverse strand, counting down.
ACATATCAATTCAGCTCTTTGTACTATTTCCCACCACACTGTACACATAACCGCGTTTCTCATGTAATCCCAACACCACATTTCATACATACATATACATACATGCATAAAAACATATATATATATATGTGTGTGTGTGTGTGTGTGTGTGTCCTAATAATAATATGAAGATATTTAAGAGATTAGCTAAAGCCAAACCTTCTAAACCTAGATTTGATCGCGCCACAAGAACAGCTGACTTACCAAGGGGAATTTTGGTTGATCCGACGAGTAATCGGATTGAATGTATTCGTGGCACCAAAGAAATAATTTCGCAACGATGATATATTTCATGCGTGGTGAGCATTTCAAATCATACTCGACACCGATGGTGTCGATCATGTTATTAATGCTACGATGAACGACCAAAGTACCTGCGACGATTTCTAATTATCTCTACCCTCAAAGATAATATCTCAAAAAAATCGTATCATTAGCAGAAGTAGACAATAATACTTTAATTATGCGTTATGCTTACATCCGGAAAGACGGCCGCCATCGATTAACTACTCGAGATGGGCTCTTCCAATTTTTTGCTATATTTATGACATTATTGTGTTTCATCTTGCATTGGCTGTTCCGTGAACAATGTTGGTCATTGGAATATTCTGTAAGGATGCATTAATCTGGTTTTTCTACAAATGTTTGATTTCCCTCGAAATAATTCGATTGCACGAGTCGTCTTCCCTGACCCACCACAGCCGTTTAAATAACTGGTTTTATATCGGCATATTGGATCGGAACACGACAGTGCATTAGATAGTTCTGATATCTGATTATTTTTCAAGTAATTGTTTTCAATTGTAACATCTGCTAATTTGGAGTAATCACGCAGTATTTTTTTTAATTTTCCATGATCCCCAACTCTCGTCTGAATTAGCGAATTCAGCCACTGCTTTTTATGTTTTACGTATATATAAAATGAATCAGTGGCGACACTAACTGCTGTATCAGGAAATATATTTATTATCGAAAGTAAATTAATAGAAGCATAAGCCAGCATAGACGACCTTAAGTACGTATATTGAGGATTTTCTCCAACACTGTAAGTAACAATTGTACCTAATTTGGTTCCATAGCACAAGAAAGAGTCTTTACGATCGACGCTTATACCGCTAGATGTTACATCTGCGATTATAAAATCGTATTCAGCATCATCTATAACCAAACGCGAAGATTATCGTTTGTGTTCGTCTTTTCCACCCTGTGTGAACTTACCAATTATTCTTGTACAGAAATTTGTTGCATTTTTATTTCTAACTTCAAAGATTTCTTTGGACCATTTCACGATATATTCTTCGTCGAGATCGGGGAATTGTTTTTTGTTTTCGGTGATTATACTATGTAGACTATCGGGTTGTGGTAACCAGATTTCAGTTTATTTCCGATATGATATAATTGCTTCACTGTCAATCAGCTATATCAGCATTTTAGAATAAATCATATACCGTAATAACACTATTGGCATCCAGTGTTTTTCAGAGATGTGTCTTCTAAACCAAAACTAACAGCAGGGATGAAGACCTTTAGCCAATTCAAATGATATCACACGAGCAGATCCGGTGAGATCAAAATCAGGCAGTGGTTCATTAATCCCAACACGGGTCATCTCATGTGTGGGATATCCAAATCGTTTTAAATACTCAGACAACTCCCTGGATAACACACAATCATATCAACCGAAATAATACTTTTGGGGTCGTATTTTGTGTTCCATATCCACCATGGTCATAATCAACACAACTATCTTGGATATCCGACAGAAATTCTGCTCTTGTTGGTTTCCATAGATTTCTCTTTCTCGTGAAATGAGCTGCAACTGACGGAATTGTAAAACAGTTTGTTATTAATTGTTCGTTTTAATCCGTTGAAAAACCACTAGCTAGTTTTTTCATCTCGTTGTGGAAGGCTTCATTACGGTATAATTCGCCATTGGGCTTTACAAATTGATCGAATTTACCCTCTTCTTTAAAACTGTGAAGTAACCACACTGACACAGGATCGTTTTTACTTGACTGAGAAATAAAATCAAATAAATTTCCCGTGTAATATTTTACGGTTCTATCCCGCGGAAATATTGTTACTGCGGATGTCCACGCGTGTGCATTATGGGCAATAATTTTGATTGGAGATCATCTCGATTTATATTTCGAGTCGTATAATATCTCACCTGTTACTGTGTCTTAGGATGTTGGAAATTTTAGTATCCACTCTAACGCGACCACATTTTGAATTGTTGCGCCCCTCTCCTTCACTGTTAATCCCCATTCATTTATATTTTGTTGTTAGATCCGTCAATTTGTTTCCACGCAATGCATTTGTAAAATGCTCTATTATTCGTTCTGCTATACAATTAAACGACGAACATTTCATGGGTTTTAATTTTTCAATACTCGGTTTATCATTTATTGGATAGATTCCACAAACAACCGCGGTAACAGGATAGGATGTCTCGTATTACGGTTTATCAATTCCAGTCAGAATTCTTAGCTTGGAATCCTGACTCACAGTGGCAGTTTTCTTATTTTTCAGGATGGGTTCAAATTTGTCGCGTATAATCCAATTCCCCGTTTCTAAGCGGATAATGAATTTCACTCTAAAAATATACTTTTTCTTGTCAAGATGTGGAATTATCACTGATGCTCTTTCGTCGTTCATGGTAGCATCAACACTACCATCAATTCAAAATGTTGACCAACAGTGAGATGCTCCATCGCGCTTGAATTCATTAAATGCATCACGGATTCTACCTATCATGCTTCTATCACTTATTAGTACCCTTTGGTACATCAGTGGAGACTATATCGACATTGAATTCAACATTTTTCCAAGGCGTAATTTTCAATAATTTCTCGAACTCCTCCATATTATAATTAAAACAAGTGTTAAATAAGAAATTTATTATATAATGTATCATTGCATATGGTTATGATAGGATCAGTAACCGCTTGTAACAAATCATGCATAAACGAATTCTGTGGATATCATTTACAAAGCGTACGTCGTGGAATATTAGGGCCCTTTCCTTGCATACGATGTAGGGTAGGTGTGCGTGGTATGTAGCAGTTTTGTCTCAATTGTGGTGGTAAGCGATACACATAGCTAAAGCGCTATTATGATAAACAAATCAAAGATTCCATTATAAACTCCATTAAAGATCCCATCAATGACTCTGACTCTGTCCCTGACAAAATCATAAGAAGACCTCAAGACTACTTTGACAGATTCTCAAGTAATAATTCAAAACATAATATAGACAAATAGTATTATAGTATATAAAAGAACCAAGAATTTCAACCACATCCCGTGATTACCAATTATAAAGCATCACGTGACGGTTTTGTCAGACACCGCAGGCTGAAGAAACCAGTTGGTATTGTTAATAATCTTGGATATCTTATATTTAATTCTGGAGGGAAAAGTCATCTTAAGCACAGAATAGCATATGAGTGTTTCCTATGATTGATAAAAAATGGGTTTTTTGTCGATCATATTGATTCTAATCCTAGGAACAATTCTTTATCTAAAAGCTATAATACAAAGTGAAAACACCAAACGAGGATGGACTGGAAAACGCTAGTAAAATGCGAAACATATAAAATCATTAAATACCGAAAATAATGAAGAAAGAATATTTCAATCAATGAATGAATCCGTTAGGTATTTTGATATTTGCAAACCTTCGGTACAAAAAGTAGCAGAACGTATATATCAATCAGCGATTTCCAAGAGAACCGGACATAGAATTCAATTTACATATGTGTGAATTCTTTTTTGTATTGTATATTGTAACACCAAGGGGAATAACTTGTGTGGGCGTGTGTGTGTAGTTTTGAAACTACGATAACTCCTTTGTTGTAGTCACGATTCTCATGGGAAATAATCAAATATTCCTTTTTTGATTTTTTTTCAAGTATTTGTTTGTGAGAAAATGAATCAAATAGGTGATATTTTTAAAAAAATTTTTTTCAAGTATTCTGTTTTCCTTAAATAATGTCAATAATCATAATTATGCACATGAAATAATAAAAATCACACATCTCTGTCATTGGTTTTCATGTATTTGTTAGTTTATATACCATACTGTCTCTCTATATTATGGGGCTTTAAGCGATTCAAAACTCAAACCGTGAAACCACCATACGTCACACACCGACACACGATATGAATGTGTTTTTGCATTCAACTCGGGGTGATTTTGGTGGGGGTATGGTTGTTTCAGTTTAAATGTAGAACAGCCCCGTGTGAGTATGTGATGTGTGTATATCACATCATTTCATTGTAAATACCATTATGTAAATACTTGTAAATACCATATCATTTCATTGTAAATACCACATCATTTCATTGTACCATGTATATATCTATATGTAAATGTGACGTCCATTCACCAAGTATACCTTCTTGGAGTTCTAACCCGCTATTTGACGAGTTAGATCTCCTATCGGAGACTACGTTTCGTGGTACCTATGGGCCCGGTCAGATGTGAATAACACCCGAGGCGTTCCAAATGGGGATTGTTGTCTTGTGTGTATATATGTATTTATATATATATATATATATATATATATATATATATATATATATATATATATATATATATATATATATAGATATATACATATATATGTATTTATATATATATATACACACATATATATATATATATATATATATATATATATATATATATATATATATATATATATATATATATATATATATAATATGTGAAGATGTATATATGTAAATATGTAAATATGTATATATAAAAAATGAAAACGTTTCAAAATTGACCCCCAATTTTTTTGTTTATCATTTTAGATATATAATATTTCATATGAATGAATTTCGAAAAAAAGAATGTCAGTATTAATGAGATTTATAATACAAAAAAAATCAAGGAATTCAATTGTCAGATAAATTAGATTGTAATCAGATTCTTTCTGAATTTCAAGACATTGATGATAGCGCTCGTAACAATACATATGTACTTCTAAGGGAGTATGGACTGATCAAACGAATTCAACACGCAGTAAATAATTCCCTTTCATTCTGTAACGACATCAATAAGTTCGTCCCGTTATTCACTGCTGTCGAATGGGTCAGAAGTGAATTGGGGAAACAATATGAAATCAAACGCACAATTAACTTGAAAATCAAAACAATCAAAAAGATTATCCGCCGAAATGAAAATTCCCGCCTCTTGATTGCCTCAACATAGTGAATGAAATTCTCACCATAGATAATTGACACTCTAAACCACAACCATACATGTTTGCAGGTATGAGTATATATAGGTACGGAACAGAAATTCTATAGACAGGTATGCGCTTACACACTTAGAACGAATTTGTATGCACAGGTAAGATAGTATTCGGTGATTTAATCACTACCCGGAAGTATGAACACAGTGTCGGAGGTGAGTGTTCATTTACAATTTAGATCGTATATTATATTATAATGGTAAAGGAAATACTAACGACTAAATCAGCACGTGAACGATTAGCTGCGATTAAGAGATTTATTCCAGTTCTTGATTCAGTTCGAATCAAACTAAAAGCAAGACAACAAATTCAAACTGATTTCACAACGGATACTGAACAATTATTCAAACCAATAACCACTGCTACAGAGAGAGTTATATTGGGGGGAGACTATTGACGAAGAAGCAAGAAAAAAAGAATTCTCCCGTTGTTAAAACAGATAACTGGAGATAAACAACAACCACATGATGAAGAAGAACAACGGAGTAATATTGGTAAAACAAAGGGTGTTTCTTTAGTGGATAAATTACCGATGAGGCTAAAACACTAATAAAACAAATTCAATTATTAAATCCCAGAGATAATCACACTTTTGGCAATTTTGCTGTTAAAAGCTATTATATCACGCGATAACTGGGTTGATGGATTGAGTACTGATCGTTTTAGTAGAAAAGAATTGGGATATATAGAATTTAAGAAAGGAGCTGAGAATTATGATATACAAGAACAACAAGAAACACAACAACAAGAGAGGAAATGTCAAACACCAACACGGAGACCAAAAAACAAGAAGAACCTCAATGGGATATACCACTTGTTGATGATTTAGAGACGAAACGTCAAACACCAACGTGGATACAAAACAAAACAAGAAGAACCTCAATGGGATACACCACTTGAAGATGATGATGAGATTTTTAGATATTTACAGGATCAGGAAAAGGACAAACAAGGTGCAACTGGTACAACTGAAAAAAAATGGAGATGGATATCCAATGGGATTTTCAGGTAGTGGTTTAGTTCGTTGTACTATTAGTATTCTCGGGGATATATCACAATTAGAAATTCTCGTAGGAGGGAGACGAGCTGGAAATATCTCACCGGAAGTAATTAATGAGGCAGCTGATATCTCTAGACGACTATTAAAGGGTGGTATCATGGATATTGGTGTATATCGAGAGTTTATTGATGAGCTAGTGGACGGTTACCACAGTGATTAGTTTGATGACTTTGTCTCTGATGACTTTGTCATTGGTGATGAATCACCGAAATTGCGTGCAAGTTGCGATTAGATAAATGTCATTAAAATAAGATGATCATAAACTACAACCACAACAAGCCAACCATGGTCTATGTAGTAAACTCACGATTGCCAGTTTATAGAGCCTACTATTGAGATGGTCTCGGCAATACCATTGCAGGGTTATTTGCAAGAGTGTCACCAAAAATAGCACCAATTGCAAAACAATTATCAATGAAAGTTATTGATGTTATTCGTGTTAAGGGTATTAGCGCTGTTGGTGATGTTGTCGGGAAAGCATTTTCCGCGGGTAAGGAAAAACTAGTAGCGTTAGTTCGGCGAAGAAAAAAAAACACCGATGACGAAATCACCGATGACTTCGTCATTGGGACCACTACCATCTACAGAAATTATGCCTGCAAGTATTAGTAAAATAATAAATATCGCGGAGGATCAAACAATAGCATCACTGAACATCGTCCATGATAATATTACTGCAAATATGAAAACGGGAAGAGGCTTGAAATCGCGAGCGAGATCACGATTTAGATCAATAAATATATAATAATATGTTCAATTATCAATTCTATTCCTATAAAGCAGTCCAACCAAATATTCGATCAAGAATCGAACATCAAGTCCATGATACCAGCAAATACTTTCTACCCGCTGAAGCATTTACTGAAGTAGAATTAAAACTCGTAACAACTGATGATAGTCCTGCTATTACAGCACCATATGCACCTGATGCCCCAGTCGTCTTTGTCAATAATGGTATCATGGCTCTATTTCAGAGTGCAAGATATATGACTGATAACAAAGAGATTGAATCCATAGAACGTGATGTTGCCACAACAACAATGGGTTTAGCAATATATTCTGATGATTTTACAAGATCAGCCGATCCGTCAATGATTTTCTCTAAGGATATAAATGATCCTGCTGGACCGACTCCATATATTATAAGACAACCAAAAAAATCAGGCTGGTACTATTAATGTTGATACTGAGAATATGATTATAAATAATGATCCTAATTACAACCTAGGTGCTGAAACACGTGTAGCAACGTTTGAAAGACAGCGTAGATTATTTGCGTGCCCGCTTCCAATGCATCATATATTTGTATTCTGCAGAAATGTTAGAAAAGTTATCTATGGATCAAAGTATACAGTAGTTTTAGTGCAAAAAAGTGATGATAATGATACAATATGGAGGATTCCAGCAGATCCTGCAAATCCAGATGCTGACAGTGCCAAGGTGAATATAACAAAACTATCACTGCGGATGCCAGTAATGACTCCATCAATCACGGCAGAAGAAGAATTACTATCATTTATGGATGATGGAGGAAAATCATTGCTATCATGGCTAACAACGACCACGGATATTATGCAATCATCTGTTATGGGTGCATTTACATGGCACCTGGTATCAAAACAGGGTGTTGCTGCCCCACGACATATATTTATTGCGTTACAGGATATAGAGCAATTACACTCACAATTACGCAGCCATATGATATTTTATCAATTTGGTGTTATTGAAGTATTGTTGAGGATCAATGGCCAACAAGAACCATCCGAAAATATTTTACTTGATTACAGAACCAACCAAATAGCACGTGCGTATCATCGTTTGTTGACATTTATGGGACGCGATAATAATGTGGATACTGGTCTGCAAATATCACAGTTGGATTTTAGAAAACTATATCCCATCTATTACTTCTCTCTGGAACATCTTGACTTAACCAGACAATCCGTAGTTGACATACACTTCAGAGCTCGTGTAACACGACTTGCTGATGTTGGTGGTAGATACAGAGCAGTTACTGTCATACTTAGTGACAAGTCAATGCTACTCGAAGGTGTTGGTGGACGAATGAAAGTATTTGATACACCAGTAGAAAATATGTAGACAATTAGATCAATATCGTATTAAATAAAATGTCATATAGTCATGTTAGTGTTACGTTAGCTCCTGATCAAATTAAAAAATTGCAATCGGAATCAGATAACAAATGTGGAACTACGATATCGCTGAAACACAATCAGATGTCTGGTGGTCAGAATAAACTGTCATTGACAACTCGTCATATAAAACACTTCAATGATGCTATCAAAGATAAAAAAGGTATTCAGGTCACTCTTTCTGCGGCCGCAATTAAGAACATGATAAAATCAATTGGTATTTTCCCACTTTTCGCTGCGTTACCAGAGTTGATTGCGGCAGCGGCCCCAGCAGTAGCAAAGGCCGCCGAGCTAGGAGCCGTTGGTACATTGGCAGGGATGTCACTAAAGAAAGCTACCGGACAGGGATACAAAAAAAAAGAAACGACCAGGAAAGGGTCTAAGACTACGAGGAACTCCTTAGTCATGGTACAGCGGAAAGGGCTTGAAACTAGGAACAGTTTACTATCTCGAGAACCGAAGGTTCCATCGCAGATATCGCCGATGTCAAATTTGATTTACTCGATGCTACTAAAAAAACTAGCGATAAAAAATCTTTAGAGGTGTCTTTATGAGAGATCAATTACCACAACAACCAAACAACGCTGAAACCGGTATCATTAATCTCGATAACAGCAACGGACCTGGAACTCACTGGGTTGTATATGCGATTGATTAGCGTGCAATTGTTTATTTCGATTCATATGGATTAGCACCGCCTAAAGAATGTATGCGTTATATAAACCGCTTAAAAACTCTTCTCTGGTATTCCACGATACCAACACAGAAAATGAATGACCCACCAATATGCGGCATATAAGTATTAAATGTACTCAACGCTATTTCATCATCGGGAAAAACAACACAGGGATGATCTACCAAGGATGATAGAAAAACTTCAAAACATAAAAATCCCTCACGAACAAACAAATATTGTAAATAATGTGTACGCGATCCAACACGGATCATTTACGTGGACACCATCCACTAACATATTAAATATCACCACGGCCGTCAAAGGTATTTATCGATTAATACTAGTGTTGCTGACTCAATTTAATATTTCATCAACGAGTTCATCTGGGGTCAACAATATGATATAAACGATAATCGACAAAGGAACAACTTAACGATTCACAATAGCATCCACTGATACTAATTTGGCTAGGGTTTCAGTAACATGGTATGTGGAATTAGTAGCTGATTTAAATAAAGAACTGAATTGAATTCGCCGGTGAATTTAACTCCAACAATTTGAAATCTGTTGTAATAAATAAAATGTCATCATTGGCAAAGTCACAACAGTATCGCTAAACTCAAAACACTCACTGAGGAGTATCAAGTAAAAATAAAAAAGAATTACCACAGTTGATGTTGCCGTGTTCTCGGTATCATGTGTAATCACCGGAGCTGGTATAATACTCTCATCGGTGACAATGATTGCCCCGATAGCTGTTCCAATTTGTATATCAGCGACAACAATCGCGGGAATCATTTTGATTATAACAAAAATATATCATCATGCAGCCAGCGTAAACTACAAGACTACGTAGTTTAGTTCCATGTTGTGTCAACCGTATACTTCCAATTATCCTCGATGATATCATCCTCTCTCAATGATACATTAATATCCGATAATGTGTTTTCAGCGATGGTACGTGTTTATGATTCCGCGATGTCAAAATTAGAAAATCAACACGAATATAATAACAATGGCAACATCGCAAGAACTACTTCAACGAATACCGGAAAATACCACACCTGTGAAAACCAGAATGATCTCAATAACGTCAACGAATCCTGAATTCAGTGTCAATTTCCTTACTGCGGTTCCAGTTAAGAAGATAGCACTAGTAAAACTACGAGTGTATCACAGTTGGCCGAACATTAGATTAGTAACATGCGTTGGTCAACAACCGAATAATTCCTTGGTGTTTGCGAGTAAGAATAAACAAGACGGGACTCCAGACTGGAACGTTGTTTCTTTACCATCTGAGTCCTACCAAATCGAACAAATCAATAACGAATTACAAAACAGAATAAAATCCATTACTGGAAAAGATTCGAAAATCGCTATAACGGTTCATGAACCAACACTATCATCTGCCATTGAGATAAACTCACCCGTAGATATCTATCAGAGTTCAATCATAACTCTATTAGGATGGCCAGAAATACCACCCCGACAAGAAACCGTTAATATAAACGAACCGAAAAAAATCTGATTATATTTCAACGAAAGAGGATTATCATGGTTATAATAAAGCACAATCGTCTATTTTCCTTATTTTTGCTCCTCCTATACTACACCATCGTCCTGAATTAACATATATGTTACCGCTAGATACTATTTTTAATCGTTTAAGAGCAGTATCATAAGCTCATAATACAGGATATCTTACAATAGACGAACCAGATATTACCGGACAGTTCACAAAGATGAATAGCGATTTTGAGCGAATTAGAAATAATCTTTTAACGGAAATTGATACAATTCCTCCCAACCGAAAGAATGTCATCAAGTACATGGAGATATGTAACAAAATTATCGCCTACATGGACGAATTTAATTTGCGAATAATTCAATTTATATTAGGTGATGATCACCCCAAACGAGAATAGAATTTGCAAACAAAAAAAATGTGCGCGTAGAGGATATTCGCACGTTTAAGTTGCAAGGATATATTGCACCAGAACTAAAAAAATCACTCAATGATGCCATCGATGATGGTTTCAATGGGATTTACGACGCATGGAAGAAAATACCACCACGACAAGCGAATATCCTCAAACATAATAATGACCCAGATGATGGTGTGTGACATATCGCTCCTCAAAAAGTCAATATATCCTCGGTGATTGCAGTGAATCTAATATGTGATGTTATCGAAGGAAATTACCAAATAAATCTCGAAAGATCAAATCAAGCCCAGCAGGGATATATTTTATACTCGTTTGCACCAACAGCTTCTCCAGGGTTTTTAATCATTGAGGATCCAACTAATCCAGTATATATGCGATGTCATAATGATTCGTTAACGAGAATTAATTTCAAACTCACTGACCAGTCCAATAATCTAATTGATTTACGAGGTGAGGTTTTACACATTAGTCTGTTTATGAAATTCTAAATTGCTAGCAATTTCAAGGATTTTCAAATCGTCTCCGCAGCGACATCAGTGCCGTGTCTGTAGCGTAAAATCTTAAAGGATTTCTTTTTTTGTCTGCCTGAATTGGTTTTAGTTTGAAATTATTTAGGATTTTGTTTGAAATAGTTTCGGTTTACTTTAAATAGTTTCGGTCTGTCCACCCTCTCTGCTGCTAGTAGTCAAAATATAAAAAACAGTTACTGCCCCAAACGTGTGAACTGCACCACTCATGATCGGTAGATGTCAGGATTTATCAGTAGACACTCAGGCCGACTGGCTGTCAAATTTTACTAAAAAGCCCTGGTCACTGTTGTTAAAACTAAATCTTGAAAGGAGCAGTATCACTGGTCTTGAAGATTCACTAACAATCTAATAGCTGTCATATGAACATCAAATATGGCCACACAACGCCTACTTAGCAAACTCAAACAATTAGGGATAAGCTACCCGCACGAATAAATACAATTTAAAAAATTTAAAACAGGACCAGGGTATTTAGGATACAGTCTTACACGTCTAGAAAAAAGCACAAGGATAGTCTCAATTTAATACAGGATATAATCACTTTTGAATGTTATGAATTATTGTTTAATTTAGACATTTTAATTTCGTACATCAATTTTCCCCTAATTACATAAGTATTTGTTTGCATATAAGTTGTCTGAGATTTTATATAATTCATATATTATAAGAATTAGTTTTGATTTAGTTATTGTATATGTAATACAAATTGTGTATCATAATGGTTGTATGCACTTCTGATGAGAAGTAAATTATCTCTCTTAAATTATTTGTAGCTTGTGTGCTGAGAATAGACTTTTCGGTCTATAAACGGACATTATCCTGTCTATAACATTATATCATTGTGTAATGTGCAATTCAATTGAAAGTTCTTTTCTTGAAAGTATAGGCACTTATGTCTACCAATACATACTAGCTTAAATGTTTTAGCCAGAGCAGGAGGCTATTAGTTATCTAAGAGGTCTACTGTCACAGTTCCAGTTAAGAATGTCATGAGTTGCTGAAAAAGATACAATATATATATATATATATATATATATATATATATATATATATATATATATTGTGAGTATTATAAAATTATAAACTAACCAATGCTTAGTCACGATAAATTGCAACAGAATATGTGTGACGTATTAAAGCATGAAAGTAATGTGTGATCCCTTGAGAAAAGAACCTAACAAATAATTAGGCAAGGTATTATATTTATTTGAAAGGAAATGTAGCTCCATACTGTATTGTAGAGTGAGTAAAGATCACAGTCTGCATTCAGGAGGACAGATGACCTAAAGAAGCTAGAACGAAAGAGATTAAAAAGAAAAAGAAATATGGTAACTCAGACGTGTCACCAAATGTGAATAGAAAAGACTTGAAAAACCGTGCTATTATATAATGAAATTTGTTCCGTCAGTATTGCAGAACGCTGATTGAATTTGGCATACATTTGATACTTATATTTCTCAGAAAATGTGCCTCTTTCCTATGTCATGTGCAATTTGATTTTATGTAATTAATTATATTGTAATAAATTTACATGCGGATTGATCGATTGTTTTTTCTATATCTCTGCTCAGCTCTCTATTATTCCATGCAATATATTCCATGTGCTAGTTTATTTTCTTTTGCTCGAGCCTGGCAATAACACCGTGAACATTCTTCTCCTAAAAAGCGATAACCAAAATTATCATAAGGAGTGAGGGATCTACCACATCTTACAACCTACCAACAATTTGTCTTGACCTTCTAGGAAATGTCGACTACCTCATATTCAAATATAATTAAAAATAATATCTAACAGCAGGCTAATCTATTTAAAAAAGTATTTGTTGAAACCGTTTGAAAATTAAACGTAAATTGTGTTAAGTATTTTAATATGCATTGGAAAATATATTTGCGGAACACTTTGTCTCCACATCTCATTTTCCCTCGGTAGGATCTATCGATGTTTGTGTCTCATATAAAACGATAGAAATAGAGGAAGTAGCACAACGGTTTCATTATATTGTGGAAACTATGAACTCCGAAGATATAACTCAATAAAAAGGATGAATTTATTTATGATGATTCTGACGTGGTTGTCATTTTAAAAAAACGAGAATATGTTTGTAAAAGGATAAACGGTAATGTCATCCTAAATGCTTGATATTATGACAAACTGTATTACATGTTAGAACCAATACAACATGTATGACCGCATCTTAAACATAATATCAATCTAAAGGATGAAAAAGTAGCATTACTCTATCTTCGAGCTGTTAGAGGTAGAAACTGGCAGGAGAAAGACTGAAGGCGACGTCTCGTCAAGCACTTCAAGACCATGCAAGGAATACGGTGGTCTGTTTATCACAATTGAATGTATTCTTTACACAAAACACTCAGTGGATCATGATGTTTTACATCCAATATAAAGATGCTAATATTATTCACAATAAAGTGTCACAAAAGCTGTTTATTATTCTCCTTCGAATACTAAAGACTGAATAATGGTCGACATTATCTTTACGTTTTCATGCAAACGATTGTTCAATTTATAGCTTTCATTTCTTTCAATCTTTAAAGAAAATAACTACATACAAAATTAGTATCGAGTCATGCGCTGTGCATGTGTGTGTGTGTTCAGGAACAGCCGAAAAATGTGTTTTCCAGTATTGGATGACGCACAGGATTACTGTTTGGATAAAACGCTTCGGATCAGGAATAAATCCCAGTCAATTTATGAAAGTCCTCACATAAACGATTGCGACTGAGGAGCTTACAGACCTGATTTTGAGTGCAAGAATGAGTATATATCAAATCTTATCAGGCCTATTATCAGGACATCATATTTCAACGCATTCAGAAGAGTGAGACACTTAATATGATTTTATAGGAAATATTACGTTAAAGTATTTTATAACAATGCGTTCTAATGTTTGCATTGTCATATATGTATTGCCATAATTTGATAATGTTAATTTGAAAACAAGACTGTTCCACGGAGGAAGTTTCACACCTCCTATGTTCCATAACAGTTTAAACAATAAAATATACAAACGCTCCATCATAAATATTTAATGTTGTTAACTAACGTTTCAGTACCTAATAACGAAAGAAATTCCCATGCCACGGTCTACCTTTTAATGCAAAAATACAGATGGATCTTTTCATATACCCAGTCAAATTATTCCATTACCGTTAACTTCATGAACGTGCAATTTGAAAACAGCATACATTCAAGTTCGGGAATAAAAAAGTTACACAAACTGTGATGATCTTTAAATATTACTCTAACAAAGAACGCAAAACGTACACATATTTTGTAAACCAAAGGTTTAAGAAACAACAGATTTCCGTCTAAACCTTAGGCATATAGAATTGGCGACGATTGCTCTACATAACATATACCACATGATACGCAGTGTATGTCCTCAGAAACAAACTGAAAGTACGAAATAAAATAGAAATACAATAATACCGCTAGCTTGTTCATCAGCATATAATATAAATTAGAGCAGTTTACTCATACGATTACCAAACAAAACTTATAACTTATGAATACTGCTTTTCGTATTCACAGTTTAAAAGTCAAGGCTTTAATAACACTTGCCTAGCAATTTGTTTCACCATTTCACCAATTTCAACAATTTCTGTCATAGAAGGTAAATTCCGTAAAACCCATATAATGTTCACACCAACAGAGAATATATTACTCCTATAAGACTCGATCATGATAAACGTTTACTTGATTCATTGCATATCTCTTTGAACCTGTGGAGTAAAATAGAGTGATATCAAATGATTTCTCTCTCTATTTTGGGTCCAATATATTTTATTTTACCTTTGTATGTTAGTTTTGTCTTGTGTCAACATCAACAGTAATTTACGTATAGTATTTACTTATGTGGATTGAACTATACACGTTGATGTATTTGTTGTGTTTTCTTCACGTTTATCTCAAACTACATCCAACTGGATTACACAAGATTTATGTCAATATATGTCCTTGAATGTTGAACCAGTCATTCAATTACAATTCATTGGATTCAAAGTAAAGACAACTTGGATGGGATTAGTGCTGAGCACCCCGTCTGCACCTGATTAGATTGGGCATGATCCTGAAAGAGATTACACTATCTACTTGGTTAAAAGTAATCAGAAAAGTCTCATAAATATCATTGGTTAGATTGCATATTTGTATGGATAAATCATGACACTTTGTTATCAATCTTACAAATGCAAAAATAGGAGTAAGATAATTAATGACGATGACACAACATATGTTGTATGTTCTTTGAAAAAAAGCATGGTAATAGGTTAAGACTTGCAAGCAAATGAACATTCATATTACCTTAACAAAAATTGTATGACGTCCTACAATTTCAATATATGTTCTTTGTAAGCATAATATGTGGGTATTTGTGCTTATTATTAATTTTAGCTGTCTAACTGGCAGATAGGTGATTCCCAGCAAAGCGTAGTGGAACGCTAAGAGCTCGACGAAATACGTAAGACGTCCTTTTTATCCACTGCACTCAACTCAGACTACGGACGTCTCGAACTTGTCGTGCTGATGAACTCATATGAGTTTGAGCGAGATTAAGATCGACAACTGCACAACACTTCCTCACTTAAAACAAAGTCACCGTCCAAGTCATTCATGCCATCTACCCATCCCATATACTCACCCACTAAAGTCCTGTAGCAACAGGCAAGTGACAACGCGACAGGTGTGGGTACACTGGCAACCGTAGTCATAAACCTGAACACAGGAGGATCAGGCCATGAGGGTTGTTCACAGCTGACATGACACAGCAGTGGAGTACGCCAAAATCTGCGTGGCGGAGTAGACCTAATCAGGAATGCACGGTTCACCTTCATGGCATAGGTAAGGGGCTAATAAAAGTGCCCTAAACATTTGCTTACTCTAAACGTTCTTAGTCAGCGTCAGCTAATAGCCGGTGGCGGGGACCTGCTTCAGCGGTCAAAACACAAAAAAAAAAGAAAATGAGGAATATTCATCTCACACTTGTAGCATGAAATGTTCGCAACCTACTGGACATAGACGATGCGGAAAGGATCGGGATGCAAACCGCCCTAAAAGGAAGGTGACTCGACAGATACAATGTGGATATTGCTGCCTTGAGCGAAACAATTTTACAGGATAAAACGAAGTCTGTTGTGTTCCAAATACACTATTATTTGGAGTGGCCGATGAGGTAGAAGAGCGCTGTGAGACTCATGTCTGCTTTGCAGAGATAGCCAAACGTTGGCAAATTGCTGTATCTCCCAAGGTAGTAAACGACAGACGCATGACCATAGAACTCTCCCTCTTGACTTTAGGTAAGCACCTTACCATCACCATTTGCTATGCTCAAACCATGACCAACCGATATTAAGTGAAAGTCAAGTCATATTCCATTGTGAACACGAACATTCCGTGCAAAGGTTGGCCTCACCAGCCACATGCACACGCACAGAACCGAATCGACCCCACCAACCCTCAGATGACTAGAGTAATCCTAGTCAAATCGACGGACGAATAAAAGGAAATAAAACTAACACAACATCCTGATTGTATATAAAAAATACCAAGTTGGTTTACTTAAAGACGTTACTGATTGCACCAGTCGTCCCATCACTGTCCTACCCAGAGGGAATATATCCAAATAAGGAAAGAAAAAATAGTCCTTTCTTTTTTAAACTATCAACATCCGGGAATAATATCTTACACTTATCGTCTTCGTCAACTGTGCCTTTGAGTACTCTCAAATATCCTAGCCAAGAATGGACTAACAGAATGCGCTGCAGCGAAAAGAAGGTCGTGGCAATAAAACTGGTATTCCTTGCTGTTAAAAGGACACGTGAATCATTTGGGCTGGTCAATGAAGAATCTAAAGATGGTTTAATCTGGTTCACACTGCCAATTCGTAGTGACAATGATAGACATAAATACATCGTAAAATGTAATTGATTCTGACTGATAATTCTAAATTAGTTGATATTAATTCATATTTGTCATATTTGCCCTTTAATTGTTTTTTCAATTTAGACTGAGTCCGATAACTAGAGAAATGTTCCATGTAGAATTATATTTAACGAAGTGGAACTTTGCTACATTTCTGAGACATAATTTACCTCTTTTGTTTCTTTTTTAAGCAACTTAGTTTTTTTCCAAAGACATGGTTTATACCCTTTGCAAATGTTGGCAATTAGTTTCATATATCAATTTGCAAACTTGTACTTCACCTTTGCATGGTTTAGTTTAATGCCATAAAATATAGATATGGCAATATCATGCCATAAGATAATTTTTTAAAAAAAAATCGAAATCTGAAATGTTCCCCATTATATTTGTATGTTGTAATTTAAAATGTTCTTAATCAATTTAGGACTTTTTTCAGAGTTATTCGTCTTGAATAATAGTCCATTTGATGTAGTTTTAAGTAAATGAACAATACAACCAAATCAAGAAGACTTTATTGCTTTGTAAATTTTGATTCGCTCTCGCACAAAATTTGACAATTTGTACGAGTCTAGTGTAAATTGTACGTGTTACGTATCATAAATACAATTGTATAATTAACCTTTGAAAGCATCCCAATATCCTATAACTTAATTAAATTTTTCTCCTCGATATATTTAATGGTGTACATCATGCATGTAAATCTGCCTCCAAGGACAAAGAACAGAATGGAGGCCTTTTCCCTTCGATAATGTCGGTTCCCTGGTCTTTCCCGTTAGCTACATTATCCATTCACGACCATGACCCTATCTTGAATTTGGTTGCACCACATATATGTATTGAGCGGAGACATGCGTGCTTCGTGCAGTTAAGGCTCTTGAGCCATTCAAACTGAAGGATCGAACACTGGATTTCATAGGATCTTATTCTGATCATTCTCTCGGTTGCCTCCTTCAATATAATGAAGCCTCTTTGCAACGCCATATTAGATATGAAGCGATTATCAGCACGTGCCACTACACGCATTACAGGGTCCGGTTTACCCAGTGAAGATACTCCGTCATGCTGAACTGTATTAGACATCTTGTCTTTATCAGTTTAAACAAGGATACAATAAAACTTAAGTCAGTTCCAATTAAAAACCACTTTCTTCCTTCCAGTTCAAAAAGAGCTGAACGTTATTCATAGATTAAACATGTATGATGATTTGGTTGGCCTTCCCTGATAATGCATACGTTCATCCTGGAGTAAGGATTACGTGATCCTCTTCAAGAATTGTCCACCTTTCATAATATTATCTGTGTCGGAAGAATCTGACACATGGTCTGTGTATAAAGTGTAAAGAACATCGAATAATGTCATAGTTTCATGCAGGGAAAATATTTAATAGGTATGTCACTATACCTTGGAAGGTGCCTACTATTAGATGAGGTTATTGTTCCACATCCATCATGCTTATATCACGATTTAGCATGGAGATGCACAGGTAGTGTTACAGAAAGCTTTCCAAATATAACAAACGATGCTTGTAGAAATGCTGATTAGGACTAATAAAATATTTAGATATATCCTATGATGTGGAGCTGAGGGTTTACGAAAACAATGCAGTTACGGACTAAATAGATAACTTCTATATCAGTACAAGCATGCTGTTATTCAAATTCACAAAGACACAATTACGGATATTTCATGAAATATCCTAAATTCATCCATCATTTTCCAGACTTTTGTCCGACTTTTATGTTTAGTATATGTATTTCCTATATCCGTGCTGTTTCGCAAATGATTGTGACAAAATAAAGTTTCGAATGACAGCATACCGTCTACCAGTATGTTATTAGAACATAATGGCCGCCTCTTAGAATTTCGCACATTGACAGGATATAATTCCATCCGATAAATTTGAGTATATGTGAGTTTGTGTAGTACTTAAGTAGGTACCTACCGTCGCTGGACCAATTTAGTTACAGAAACGGTTTTTTACACGCAAATTTCTCCTACATTTAGATGCTGTCTATAAAATCAAAATTTTCCACAGATCAATTTTGAGTGCAACCTTAGAATACTAAACATTATCGGATCAACTGACCTACTCCGATGTTGTAATAAACTAAGGAAACTTCTGTCTACAAAAGCAAGTCTGTTTGTTGTGGCTATGAACAAAAATGTAGGAAACAAAACCCGAGTGAATCAACCCCGGTTGAAAGAAAAAGAATACAATTATAGATCCTTATGACGAAAGACATAGCGGTAATTATATTAGTACTAGATCTAAATATGTTCCTAAACCTAGACAACAGTTTTGGTCTAAAGTGTGAAACGTCCGCTACAGACCACGCAATGCGTAAGAAACAAATTAGAACATAGGATGGATATTGGAGTCATACCGGCTAACATGAAGCGTGTTTGATCAATTAAGAATTATGCTAATCATAATTAACTTTAAGTGTTTTGATTTTGTTCGAACTATGTAATTTTTCTTTCCAAGGGTACTTTATCTATTTGTATCCACACAGATGATGTAAATGTGGATGCATGACTTTCTGGTTACGAAGATGGCGCTATTTTTTCGGGTGCATTGTGAAGAGATCAGTAACAAAAAATTGCGTTCTTTCTACACTTATACTGTGTATTAATGGAACAAGTTGCTTGATTACATTATTTTGGCTGGGTACTTATCCAAGGCTAAACTGTACCTAATGACTTATAAAAGGAACATATTTACTTTGATCAGGATACATTTGTTTTCATAATATAAAGATAAAGAAAAACTTATTCCAGGAAATAAAGTTAAATTAAGACATTCATAAGAAGGATAAAAAACTTATAATTTCATTCAAATCTGATGTGTGTCTTATTTAGAGAATATGTTACGTTAATGTCTTGATATCATGTTCTATCCATACGATGTTGACACGCACTCATAATTTATTCTGGTACAAATACCTCATGAATCCATTTAATATGATCACAAGGTATAAAATTGTCCAATCAGATTTCAGCATTTCTGATATTTAATATTGCAAATTAATGTTTACAGATATAGCCCAACATTTTGCCAAACATGTAAATTTTCCAATTGTGATTTAAATTCGATGAAAACAAAAGGAAGTAAATTAATGCTCAGATCTATTAAATCTTATCAAATTGTTAAGTTTTTATGTAAACAAATTCGAAGTGTTGACAGGTGTTTCGAAACCAATTCTCTTAATTATTGTTCTTTGTTACTAGGTTTTGAACACAGTTTTACATCTGCAGCTGATTGCCTAATTTCCCGCAAATCAGTTTTTTTTTATTTTCTAATTTCAATTGATAGTACATACTACTTTGTGTTCTACGTTTCCGAACTCAAAACAACCTTTCGACTTATACTGTGCTTTCATTTTGTACTCGTTTGGAGAAGACTCAGAATAAACAATTGTGCAATTTCGTTTAAATACAACCTTTATTATCACCAACCACTCTAATTGAATAAACGGAATAGCAAGCTTAACTAATCTTCAAATAATTCCGAAACGATCAGTTTTAATTATTATTACCTCCAATAAAATTTTAACCAATACAATAAAAACTGAAAGCTTTATACTATTTTCATTACAGATATATGTGCATGACATTTTACGCTGTAACATGTGCCTTAAATGCACTACCGAAATAAGTGGAAATTTATAATATTTTTAAATCATTATGTTTCTCATTTATTTTGTTAAAATTATTTGTATCATTTTATACCGTTCATTTATATAAATTTACACCTTAAAGTGCTTAACAGTAGCCTCAAAACATCAATGAAATGGATTTTTGAAAACTGTATAAATCCTTTAAGATTTTATATATTTAGTCTAAATGTGTGAATACCAACAAGATCTGGGTGCATGATATCTCCTGATTTTAAAAGGGTAATAGTTCATGGCTTTGAAAGTATTTTTTGTCTTTCCTAAAATGTTCGTTTCATATTTTGGTTTCACTATAAAAAGCTATATATGACATCTAACTTTAAGATGATGGATATATAGTTAGATAGATATGGATCATAACCTATTTCGTATTACTCGCTTCTTCCTGTATTCCGATGAATAACGTGATACATCTCGGTATTCCCTTGATGTGAATTTCTGCGTCACCACCAAAGCGTCGGTGATATATGCGATTTAGTTATAATTGTTACGAGAGGGTGTGAAATGCTAATTTGGTTTAAGTTTGTTTTTAGGTTTTTGCTAATTAGTTGTGTGTTGGTTTTATTGTTCTATTTTGAAGTCATACATGTTGTGAAGCGTTCAAGCTTCAAAAGATTGGTCTCTATACAACGTTATCATCATCATCATCATCATCATCATCATCATCATCATCATCATTATTAGTGTTATTATTATTATTATTATTATTATTATTATTATTATTATTATTATTATTATTATTATTATTATTATGTTCAGCGAGAAATGATGGAATAAAAGGAGTATCCAAATAGTAATATAAGGCATTTCAAAGAGGCCTATTGCACCATTATTGTGATTATTCCGATGTTTGCTGCATTCTTCACTTGATCTAAACGAATATTGATATTCATCTCATGGGGATAAAGTCAATCATATCATAAGAAGGATATTGTAGATTCATTTTAATATATTGGTTTATCCAAGAATTTTCCTCTAAACGTGATACTATAGTTTCGGATACTGCAAGCTCTATAACTAATGGCATACTATTTCGTCGTTTTCCTCTACGACTAAATATGTTTGTTCATAATTTACTTCATACTTTTGTTTACTCATTTAATTGTATTGCTTTATGTAAGTTTCTTAAATGAGGAATATATTTAACATTTATTCACACTAACAATAAGGAGTGTATATTCAGTAATTCACAATGGCATCTAAGTATTTTATGTTCGCAGCGACAGCATTCTATTAGGACCAGTATCGTAAATGTATCACAGAAACATTAATAATCCCTCACAAAATGTGTTAATTATGTCCAATTTAGTGTTATCTGTAACTAATTAATTTCTACATTTCAACTATAATCATTTTTGAGTGACTCCTCTCGAGCTGCACATTAAAGTTCACTTGTTAAAAAATGGAACAGTTTTAAATTATTACTTAGACAACATGTGAAATAGGTAAATTTGAAACATGGAGCTTATTTTATTTTTATTTTCTGTACCTCATAGGAAACATGTTGCAACCACTTCAATAGGAATTCTTTTGACAGTACTTTCAGTAATAATGCTGTTGAAGAAGTGATAAGTAACATATTTAACACGTAGGTAGGGTTTGATTGTTAATTCCTTGCTTTCAGTTCACTATTTCACCCAGAACAGACTGAACATTTCATGACAATAAATTGAAAAAACAATGTTGTTTACTCCTTTTTCCTAATTTAGCCGAGTTTTGAAAGATTTCAAAGCTAGGTCCCTGGCCAGAGTAGTTATAGCATCTTTTAAACCAGAGCTTAAATATAAATATTCAATATTTTACGGACTTAGGTATTCTAATGTAACCTTTAAACGGTCACTATCGATCCTGATGATTCTCCTCGTAGTGCCAAAATAATATATATAGTTCACTGGAACGTGAAGCCATCAATTAAACTTAAATCAACATGACATTGTTTCTCTACAAGTCAAAGTGATAATTCAAAACTCAGTTTATAAAATGTATTTAAACATTCGTGCAGAACTAGTTTCTGTAGGAATTTGGTACAAGTATTGTACAATCAGTTTTATTTACATTTCAAGTCCTACAAAACACTGATATAGTAAACGACACAAAAGCAATTGTACAATAATGATGACTTCATTTCCAGCTTAGTTCATAAACGGAATTTTTATGTTTATTGATGTTCATTATATTTACACCTTGTTGGCTCTTCTGGATTGGTGTGGTCTGTAATTCTGGCCTGAACATGAAATCGACTTAAATGGAAAAGGCACTTACATTTTCATGACGTCATTTCCAGCTTAGTTGTACATATTGATTCCAAAATGAACATCATTAACGGAATTTTTGTTGTTGATTGATCTTCATTATATTTACTCCTTGTTGGCTCTTCTGGATTGGTGTGGTCTGTAATTCTGGTATCAAAATGAAATCGACTTAAATGGAAAATGCACTTACATTTTCATTCCTGTATAGACATATATCTATACATAATAATAATAATAATAATAATAATAATAATAATAATAATAATAATAATAATAATAATAATACTAATAATAATAATAATATTAATAATATTAATAATACTAATGAGGGCTTGTATGCCGCCTAATTTTTCGAAGCTCTAAGCGCTTTACACCATCAATAATGATATGACTACACTACAGAACAATAAATGACAAAAACAATGCAATTGGAAAACATAAAAACATGCTGAAAACTAATAAGATACAGAACATGATTGGGTCGCTAAGTTTGTCCCATCAGTCGAAACAGGTGAGTCTTAAGAGCACCCTTAAAAGGGACCACTGTATCTTTGCGTCTAATTTCAATGGGCAAATCGTTCCACGTCGCCGGGCTCTAGTGTGCAAACGAACGTTATTCATATGACTTTGTTTTCATTTTCATTTTCTTGTTGCATACATGTATATATATATATATATATATATATATATATATATATATATATATATATATATATATATATATATATATATATATATATATATATATATATATATATATATTTATATATATATATATATATATATATATATATATATATTTATAAATATATATGTATGTATATATATGTATGTATGTATGTATGTATGTATGTATGTATGTATGTATGTATGTATGTATGTATGTATGTATGTATGTATGTATGTATGTATGTATGTATGTATGTATGTATGTATGTATGTATGTGTGTGTGTGTGTGTGTGCGTGTCCAGAGAAGAGAAAAAATCATATCATTTGCGAGGGTTCAACCTGCAAATTATGCTATCATTCATGTAAGTGTCCGGTTAGTTTTCTTTATTACAGACGAAACATTGGCATTGGTTGATATATGTATATCCTATAGCACTGTGCATTTTACGTTTTTGTGGCATGCGAATGGCATCCAAAAATCACGATTATAACTGTTAATCTTTTACTGGTAGAACGTGCGCGATCATTTTGTAATTACTCGGCAAACAAATAACGCGCTATTTTTAAATGTGTTGACAAAGCCTATGACAAACACTGGGATGGCACTTTTCCAGTTGTTGAACTCAGTGGGTTTTGATGATGTCCTGCTATCATTTAAACTCACGGTTAAAACTTAAATGTCTTAATGGTAGTGTAATTCTCATTAAATCATTTTTGATGTTTACATATTGTCGATTCTCCTGACAATGCTAATGACAATAAGATACATTTGTAACAAGATAACCTGGTGTGATTTCCGGATTAACTACATAACACTTTTAACGATGATATAAATATAATGTTTGAAAATCAACGCCTTGAAGGAGAAATTCATTATAAATACGTGCTTGAATATATAAACCTCATCTTATATTAATTAACATACGAATGCACAAATGTAATAATGAAAAATACAAATAAATTACTTTGCTAATTACAAAGACAAAGTGCGAATGATTCAAGGTGATTACACAATAAAAAGATCCATATAGTTTACTCATCTAGAAAACAATGTAAAATTTTACTCACGTAGTAAAATGCATACAAAAAGGACAGATATACAACGTATCTTTACAAGTCCAAAATAGACAATGGGTTTTATGAACTCGAAAACAGGCCCACGGCTAATAGATTATATTGAAGGAGATGCATCCATCATCAACACATTTTATTTAGTATCCTTCGCTGCTAGAGTTCAGTTTCACGGCTGCAATGCTTAAGGTCTGTTGTTAGCTTTACAACTTGCACCACGTCGACCCTGATCGCTCCGAAAACTTGACCTATATGGTCACTCTGAGCATTCCAGCCAATCCAGAAGCAGTATAGACACTCCCAGACACTCGATACATCTAACAACATATGACACATGTAATATACACGAAACGGACATAAAATTGTGATAACGTTATACACTGTAATACTTATAAAACGAGTTCAGAAGTAACCTAAGTCTGTTCAATAAGAATCTTATTGTACAAAAGATTTCTTTAAGATGTACTTTATATTACTAATATAAATTCAATGCCAAGTCGCGCACAAGAATATAAATATGTACGTTATACTGCGTAAACGAACGACATTTGCAAGCATGCAAGCATAAACGTGGTGGTACAATAGTTATATCTTACAGACAAACAAATTAATAAAATTACATACCTCGACTGCTGAAGATGTCCATGTTCTCATAGTAGCTGTTGACACATCTTAGTCCCACCTTAGCATATATGACTGGTTATGACTTCTAAGAATCATCCTAGTTATCCAAAAATGTGTTGTATTGTCTCCTTGTCCACTCCTTTGATGTTATATGTTTAAGTGTCACAACAAGAACTTAATAAAAAAAAAATGTTTTCATTAGTTTTGCTATATGTTTATTTCGTCAAATAATAAGTGTTTTATGCAACCCCAACAACGCTTGGGTAGTTAATATTTGATTCCCTTTGTCGGAGCTGGCAATGGGCCTGATTTTTAACCACCCTCGCTTGAACTTAGATTAGAATTAACGTCCCTTAGAATTATTATGTCCAAGGGAGGGGTTCCTTTCCATTTCGTTTTCTGCGATTCATTATGTTAGAGCGACTCTGCCAAAGTCATTTTTGTCCTTTAGTTGTGCAATAATGTGTCGTGTTGTAGTTGTTCCCACTTTAGATGTTGTTGTTGTATTGTGTAACGCCATATTTCAGCACACGATAGGCTATACATGGTAGCCAGTATTTGATTTGGATATTGTTTTCCTTGTGACCACCATTTTTTTCCGTGTTAACTATATACCAGTATACTGGATGTGGCTCCGTTACCTATTCTGTGTTTTGTGTGGTGTACTTCATAAGTACAAAATACGTTTTTTATTCCAAAAGGTCTGAAACTGGGTCCTTTTTTTTAGGTTTTCCATGATACGTCATAATAAGTATTGAATAAGTTCCACCAAAGTCCTAAAACAAGTCCATATCTTTAGAATTGCATTATCCTTTAGACATTTCATTATTCAATATGTTGAATCAGATTCAGCAGCAGAAGGGGCGAATCAGACAACATTTTTAGACAAGTTTTCACTGAAATCACGCTTAAAAACAATGAAACCAATGACATCAGGCCCCCCCCAATGTGTGTGTGAATCATGGATTAGGTCCAAAAAAAAAATATGAAAAAATCAATGAAATTAATGAAATCCTCCATCGATTTTTGGGAAAAGGGACTACAACATCGTTGTCACTCACTAGAACTTTCAGTTGGGGTTAACCGAATATTTGATCCAGTCCGATACGATATCGTGTTCGAGGGTCATGTAAATTTATTGTTACAAATCCGTGTGGGGCAGACTGAGCATGACTAAAGAAATTTCTAAATTGATTGAAGTCCATATCAGAACACCATGTCTGCCAAATATTTCGTAGCGTATGTGTATCAACGCCGTTGAATACAGCAAGCATATTACAGTTATCTCTAATCACTTTTGGAATCTGAGTGTAGCGTTGAGTGACATAGATCACATCAGTGTTTTTATGCCTGCCTCGGGAAAATATTCTAGCAGGATTTTTTTGTTTATCTAACATGACATCATCGTATGCAACTAAATTGTTGATACTTCCATCGAGGTCATTCACGGATGGTGCCTCGTCATTATCGGTTATAAATTCAATAACATCCTCGCCGGCAATCTCTGAAGCGTTTTCATTAAAATTTTTTAGCACTTCATAGCATCGTTGGTCATCTAAGCTAGGGGCAATTAAATACAACTTATCCCACTTCATCCATCTCATTATTAAATTGAGCAACAATTGCGTTTTACCGGATCCAGATGGCCCGATTATAATTGCGCGGATAGAGTTTGGTAGCGCTGCATGATGCTTCACTGGTTCTCTTGTTTTAGTCGCTGAAAAATCAATTATATTCATATCTCTATACATAAATTATGGATCTATATTGCGTGAAGTGTAAGGCGCGTACTGGCACAGATGACTTGACGACGATTACAACTAAAAATAACCGATCAGCGCTTTCTGGTAAATGCGTACAGTGTAGTACAAAGAAATTTAGATTTGTTTCTAAACCCAAGGAACCCAAGGAACCTTTAAAAAAAAACGAGGAGGTGATATCGCTGCCAAATTAGCAAAACTCCCTGGAACCCCATGGGCAAAATACCCTGGAGAAAAGCACCTTCCAGGATATAGCTACTGTGGACCGGGAACAAGACTTGATATCAGACTCAATGATCAAAATCAGCCCCGACCCGGTGAGGAACCAATAAACGCTATTGATAAGGCCTGTCACCTTCATGATGTATCTTATAAAAGCAGTAATCTGCAGCACAGGCATCTAGCAGATGTGAAATTAATTCATGCGTTGAATTCTATCACTGATAAATCCTTCAAAGAAAAATTGGCTTCATTTTTGATAAAATCGGCAATGAAAAGTAAATTGATGTTAGGTGCTGGTAATTAATAACAACATGGAATCTATTTACTATTCCCCAAGAGGATACTGGAAGGGTAACGCTGCAATCAGTAAACTCGCTAGCGCCGCAAAAGTGAAAAAAACCACTGCGGCTCATTGGTTATCCAAACAGGCACTATGGCAAATTTATCTACCACCGCCTAAACAAATTCAATTCTCGCATTTTGATGTGACAGTTCGTAATGAAGTTCATCAGGCTGATATATTATTTCTGCCACATGATCGTGGTTACAAATACGCTTTAACCGTAGTTGATATTGCAAGTCGATACAAAGAAGCAGAACCGTTAAAAACAAAATCAGCCACTGAAGTCGCTTCTGCATTTGAAAGGATTTATCGAAGGAGCCCTCTGCACTGGCCAAATCTGTTACAAGTTGACCCGGGCAAGGAATTTCAGGGTGCAGTGTTATCTACAATGAAATATCACAATGTCGCTATCAGACGAGGGCATACTGCACTGCATCGTGATCAGGCCATTGTAGAACGATTTAATCGGATTCTTGCTGAACGGTTATTTGGATATCAATATGCAAAAGAATTCATCCAAGAAAAAAGATCCCGTGAATGGGTTAAGAGATTACCAGGTGTAGTTACCGCACTGAATAACGAGATTACTAGAACCATCAACATGAAACCTATCAACGCGATTAAAAAGAAGTCGATACCTGAAAAACCACAAAAAGATTTCAAAGAACCAATTCTTGGTAGTAATGTCATTGTGAGGTATTTATATGAACCAGGAGAGCTTGAGGGTGGTACAAAAAGGGCTACTGATCCTATTTGGAGCGTCACTACGCATAAGATATCTAGTATAACACGATCTACGGGTAGACTTCCAATCTATAAACTGGATTCAACTGCCCCTCAGCGTGGGTTTACTAGACAACAACTACAAGTAATTCCTGACGATACTCAATTACCACCGCATGGTCTTAACTAGCACCCTTGCGTCTATTGCACTCAAGACAAGTCAACATCACATTATTTCTTACATGACCGAGATTGTTATTTTTTCTGTCTACGGTGAATTGGCGAGGATCCTTATCCGAATACTGCCAACGCATTATACAATTGCAACTTGCGCAGTGATTATTCTGTTGTTTCTTCAAAGTGATTATTAATTCAGCATCAATATCAAATTCTCGTTGTTTTTTTTTTGTCCTGTTGTTTGTAACCGGAGAGTTTTTTTATCAATGATATCATTATCATCGCCAATGATTTCATCATCGCCAATGATTTCATCATCGCCTGACTCTGTCAGGACAATTCTTCGAAGTTGATTTATTTTTCGTACTCTAGACACTGCGAGATAGACTAAATTTGACCATTCTATGCGATTATCTACCATCCAAACAATTGTATCCGATATAGTCAATCCCTGTGAAGAGTGTATCGTCGCTGCGTATCCTAGCGTCCATGGGGATTTATTAGCACGCAATGCATCTTCAACGACATTGATATCAACCAGCACAATATCATTTAATACTAAATTCTGTTTTTCACTTTGTCCTGGAATATCAACTTCAATATTCTGTTTTCGCGTATCCGATGGCCTATAACATAACGGTACTGGAAGTGTTGCAAATTTTTGTTTATGCAATTCAAATAACTTCATCTGAAGTGTGTCCCTGACTATTTTTCTACTTGCAATGATTAAATCATTTGGTCTCCACGCTTCCCAAAACTCATTCATGGGAGTTTCCGAAATTATTTCACGGGTTATTTCACACTGGATTCTATCCGGTTGTAATCTAATTAGTTTCTTCAATTCTTTTAATTCATTATCAAGTGATCTATGATCGGTATCAATTTCTTCATAATAGTCTACAAAACCCTTTAGCCATTCATGGGGAGATGCACCGACAAATGGTGGTGGTTGCCCGTGATCACCGCACATGACGATTTTTGTATTCTTCAATAACAACCACTCAAGAAATATTTTTAAGACATCTTCTGACACTGTGTCTATTTCATCCCAAATGATAATTTCAGGAATAAATTTCTCTCCCATGCGCTCAGGAGTCCATTTATCTCCCTTCCATCGGAAAAAGCTGTGATAAGTGCAAGCATTTACCCCTCTCTGTATCATTTCTCTTGCAAGTCTATGAGTTGGTGTTAGCACAATCATGTTAGAAACGCTAGCGTTTCCACGACGAAATAACTCAATTGCCCGGGTTGTTTTTCCTGACCCACCACAGCCGTTTAAATAAACTGTTTTATACAGGCATATTGGATCAGAAATCGGTGGTGCACTAGAAAATTCTGAACACTGATTGCTTTCTAAGTAATTATTTTCAATGGTAACATCTGCTGATGGAATATAATCATGAATCATTTCTTTCTTAATTCTCCATGATCCCCATTTCTCTTTGCCATTAGCCTTAAAATCAGCCATTTTGCTATTTATGTAAAATGAGTCAGTAGCAACTCTAACTGCGGTGGTAGGAAATCTATTGATCATTGAAAACAGATTGATAGAAGCATAACCAAGCATAGAAGCTCTCAAATGTGTGTACTGCGGATGGTATCCATCATTGTAGGTAACAATTGTACCCAATTTGGTTCCATCGGACATAAATGCGTCCTTACGATTGACATATAGGCCTTTATTCGTTAAATCCGCCATTACAAAATCGTATTCAGCGTTGTCTATAATCAATCGTGAAGAATATTTCGTATTATCATCTTTGCCACCTTGGGTAAATTTACCGATTATTCTTCGTCCAAGATTTTTTGCTTCATTGTTTCTGATTTCAAATAACTGTCTGGACCAATCCATGATTTGTTGTTCATTAAAATCAGGAAACAGTTTTCGCTCTTCGCTAATAATTTTTTCTAGATCAGGTTGTGGTAACCAGACTGATTTCTGTGCCCGATAGGATATAATTGCTTCACTGACAATTAATGATTTTAACATCTTACAATCAAGCATATACCGTAGTAACACTATTGGCATCCAGTGTTTTTCAGACATGTGTTTACCAATCCAAAGATAACTACACGGATGAAGTCCTTCAGCCATTTCAAATGATACTACACAAGCGAATCCGGTTAAATCAAAATCAGGAAGTGGTCCATTAATAGCAACACGGGTCATTTCGTGTGTAGGGTGTCCAAATCGTTTGAAATATTTCTCGCATTCTCCATACCCAAGAAAACTTCCTGGATAACACGCAATCATATCAACTGAAATAACGGTATCAGAGGTGTATTTTGTGTTCCATAATCCGCCGTGGCTGTATTCAAGACAGGACAATTTGACATCTGATAAAAACTCACTTCGTGTTGGTTTCCACGCGTTTTTCTTTCTAGCAAAATGTGCTGCAATGGATGGTACTGTGAAACAGTTTGCTAATAATTGATCTTCGATTTCCCCCTCAGAAAACTCACTAGCTAGTTGTTTCATTTGATTCTGCAGTTCTTCAGTACGGTATAATTCTCCGTTAGGCCTTACAAACTGATCAAATCTGCATTCCTCGTCTGAATTACTATGAAATAGCCACGCTGACACAGGATCGTTTTTACTCAAATGGTAAATAGCATCAAATAATTTCTGCTCTGAAAAAAACTCTTCGGTTTGGGATAGATATTTTACGGTTCTTTCCCGTGGGAATATTGTTACTGCAGATGACCACGCGTGCGCGTTATGATCAATAATTTCAATGGGGGCTCCCTGTGATTTATATTTTGATTCGTATAATACTTCTCCGGTGATTGTCCTTACCGATATTGGAAATCTCAAT
This sequence comes from Unio delphinus, assembly GCA_029339505.1. Lineage (NCBI taxonomy): Eukaryota > Metazoa > Mollusca > Bivalvia > Unionida > Unionidae > Unio > Unio delphinus. Next base: position 4,458,783 of record JAQISU010000095.1, on the reverse strand, counting down.
GATTTTTCTAATTTAGTTATATCCTAAATTGTTGCCCCATGCTCTTTTACCGTGAACTCCCACTCGGTTATTTTTTTTCGTCTTAGATCAGTTAGTTTATTTCCCCGGGACGCATTTGTGAAGTGTTCTATTATTCGTTCTGCTACACAATTGAGTCCTGTCGAATATTTCATGGGTGCTAGTTTTGAAATATCAGGTTTTTCATTGAGCGGATAGATCCCGTAAACAACTGCTGTGACAGGATAAGATCTTTCGTAGTAGGGTTTATCAATTCTAGTCAAAATTCACGGTTTGGAATCCTGATTCACGGTGACAGTTTTTTTGCCCTTGAGAATGGGTTCAAATTTATCCTTAATAATCCATTTGCCATTCTCACGGATAATGAATTTGATTCTGAAAAAATGACTTTTTTCCCCAACACGTGAAATGATCACTGCTGCCTTTTCATCATTCATGGTAGTGTCAACAACACCATCAATTCGAAATGTTGACCAACAATAAGATGCTCCATCACGCTTGAATTCATTAAAACAGTCTCTGATGGGTTTATCAAGAATTTTATTCTTGGGTGTATTAGAAACTATATCAAGATTGAATTGAGCATCCTTCCATGATGATCTCATGTTTCCCTCTCTTGGACGTTTGTTACGTTTTTTGGGTCTATCGCGATTAAATCTAGGATTGATTTTCAATAATCTCTTAAACTCTTTCATGTTTCCGTCTCTTGGGCGTTTTGGACGTTTTTTGGGTTTATCGATATTAAATTTAGGGTTAATTTTCAATAATCTCTTAAACTCTTTCATGTTTCCGTCTCTTGGACGTTTGTTACGTTTGTTTCCGTCTATTGGACGTTTTTTTGGTCTATCGATATTAAATCTAGGATTGATTTTTAATAATCTCTTAAACTTTTTCATGTTTCCGTCTCTTGGACGTTTTTGACGTTTTTTTGGTCTATCGAGATTAAATCTAGGATTGATTTTCAATAATCTCTTGAACTCTCTATCAGCATTGAATTTAGCATTTTTTGAAGTCAATCTCTTGAACTCCTTCATGCTATATATAAAACAAGCATTTAAATGAAAGATTTATGTATAATGAATCACTGCAAATGGCTCATGATGGGAAATGTAACCCCGTGTAACAAATCATGCAGAAAAAATGAGTACTGTAGGTATCATATGCAAAGTTTTCGACGTGGAAGTCTTGGTCCGTTACCCTGTATTCGATGTGGGGTTGGGGTTAAGGGAAGATCACAATTGTGTATTGATTGTGGTGGTAAGCGATATAGGGAATTGAAGCGTTATTATGATAAAAGAATAAAAAATGGACAATCCATCAGAAATTTTGACCCTGAAAAAGTCTTTGACCCTGATAACGTCACTGACAAAATCATAAGAACTCCGCAAGACTATATCGAAAGATTTTCCAGTGATGTAATTATTGAACCAAACACTGAATTAGACAAACAATAGAATAGTATATATGAACCAAGAATTCAGACAGCATCCAGTGATTACAAATTATGAAGCATCCAGTGATGGTACTGTCAGAAACCGTAGACTGAAGAAACCAGTTGGTGTTGTGACTAATCAAGGGTATTTGAGGTTTACTGTTGGCGGAGGAAAAGAAAAGAAAACTTATCTCAATCATCGTTTCGCATTTGAATGTTTTTATGGATTGATCGAGGGTGATTCTGTTATTGATCACAAGGATTCTAATCCAAAGAATAATTCTGTATCAAATCTGCAAGCTATCACACAAAGTGAGAATTTGAAAAAGGGGAAGAATGGCACTTGTTCAAATAAAGCGAGACCAGTAAAATCTTTGAACGAAGAAATGATTTTTCAATCAATGAATGAAGCCGGTAAGTATTTCAATATTTGTCGATCTTCAGTACGAAGAGTTGCAGAGGGGATAACCAAGACGGCTATTTCAAAAAAGACGGGGCAAAAAGTTCAATTTAGTTATGTCTAATGCGTCATAATTTCCAATTAGAGATATGTCATTCTTATAGAATAATGAATTCTGAAAACATGAATAGCATCATAGTTGAAATAGCAAAATTGAAAAATCAGGATATCAAACTATCAGATGGGTTAAATCCTGATCAAATTGTGTCTGATTTTCAGGATATAGAATACGGGGTTAGCACTAACAAATATATGCTACCCAAGAAGTATGCACTCATCAAAAGAATTCAGAATTCTATTAAAGACTCTCTTTCATTTTCCAGTGACATCAGTGTGTTCGTCCCGTTGTATACTATCGTAGAAGGAATACGAAAAGAATTGGGGTACGAATACGAATTGAAAAAAGAAGTCAACTCTAAAATTAGAAACCTATGAGCATTAATTCAAGAAAATTGATTACCCGACCCTTATCATTTTTGATTGCCCCGACTCTTTATCATTTTTTGATTGCCCGATTATTTATCATTTATTTTAGCCGACCCTCAGGGGGATGTCAAAAATCGATGGACGATGTGTCAGATTGGTCAAAACTAGAATGTTGAAAGTCACAGTATTATTTATTTTATATACAATTATGTGACTTTCAACATCACTGATAGAAGCTGTTATAGAATGAAATAACACTTCCATGACCGTATCAAAAATCATCCGACATGTCACTGATGTCAAAAAGGGAGTTGCACGATGGTGTTAGGTCGGTATTGAAAAATTGTTTTACAATTGAAAAATGGTTTCTGATTTCAAATAATGGTCAATGAAGCATTAACAACCCGATTGGCTCGTGAACGACTGGATGCAATCAGGAGATTTATACCAATTCGCGACTCTGTAAGAAATAAACTGCAACAACGACAGAGTTTACAAACTGATTTTGCTCTGGGGTCTGAAGAGTTGTTTAAACCAGTAACCACAGCAACGAAGTGGGTAGAGCGTGCTTTACTGGGAGATGGTCCCGAGACGGGAAAATCTGTTATTGGTGAACTTGAAAAACTAGCAGCGAAAACTGAACAAACTGAAAAAACTGATCCGAAAAAAACGACTGTTTCTCTGTTGAATAAATTTACTGATCATGCTAAAATAGAAATAAAAAAACCTAGTTTATTGAAATCAAAGGATTATCAAGCCGTTGGTAATTTTGCTGCTCAAAGCTATAATTCAAAAAAAGATTTTTTAAAGGACGAGTATAAGAATGATAGAATATCAAGTAATGATTGGTTCGATAATTTGTATAAACTAAATAAAGGGATTGGTCGTTTGAATAAGGATGAGATAGGATACAAGGAATTTAAAAAGGGAATTAGTAATTATAAAAGAGAACAAATAGAAGAGCGACAACGAGAAATAGAAGAACGGCAAGAACTAAAACGTCAAACACCAACACGTAGACAAACAAGAAGACAAAAAAAAACAACAACTACCACCTGATGATGATGATTTAGAAGAACGACGTCAAACACCAACACGGAGACAAAAAAAACAACAACTACCACCTGATGATGATGATGATGATTATTTACAAGAAACGGGTTTAGAAAAACTAGATGAAGCAGCTGGTTATAGCGGAAGTGGACTGCAAAATCCAAGAATTGGAACCACTTGTCCTGATAGTGTTATCAATGATATATCACGATTAGATGTTCTTGTAGGAGGATTCCGAGCTGGAAATAACTCTCCAGAAATAATTAATGAAGCAGCTGATATCTGTAGACGGTTATTTGCCGGCGGTATCATGGATATCAAAACATATCGAGATTTCATTGACGAGTTAGCAAATGGGTATCATAGTGATTAAATAACAATTGAAAACATTATTGTTTTTATAATAATGATCATCCATTACAATCATGATAAACCAACCCTCGTCTATGTAGTTAATTCACGGTTTCCAGTTTATAAAGCATACTATGGAGATGGCCTCGGCAATACCATTTTAGGATTCTTTTCAAGAATGGCCCCAAAAGTGATGCCGTTAGCTAAACAATTATCAATGAAAGCCATTGATGTTATTCGTGATAAGGGTATTAGTACTGTTGGAGATCTTGACGGGAAGGCGTTTTCAACTGCGAAGGATAAAATAACATCATTAGTGGGGCGAAAAAAGAAACCGTTACCGTCTACAGAAGAAATGCCTGAAAGTGTTAGTAAAATTATAAATAACGCAGTAGATGAAAAACTAGCGTCGATGGTAAATCAAGGGGACCAAAGTAATATTGCAAACATGATAGCAGGAAGTGGCCTTAAAAAACTACGTCGATGAAATCCTATGGATTTTCACGCTAGCGTTTTCACGATGAAAATGGAAAATCGTTTACGATTTTACTATTTAGACTCTGATAAATAGAATAAAATGTTCAAAAAGTCATCTGATCCAGCATTTGATATGGATGCCCCAGTTGGCAAGAATGATTCTGTACGCGATTTTCAATTTTATTCTTATCACGCAGTACAACCAGATCTCCGATCGCGAATTGAACTTCAAGTTCATGATACCAGTAAATATTTTCTACCGTGTGAGGCATTTATTGAAGTAGAAGGAGAACTTGTAACAAATGTTGCAGCTGATACCCCATATGACAATAACTCAAATGTCCGAGTTGGTTTTGTTAATAACGGCATCATGGCGTTATTTGAAAGCGCTAGATATCTCATTGATGGAAAAGAAATTGAATCCATTGACCGTGAAACTGATATGGCCACAACAATCATAGGGTTAGCAAGATATTCTGATGATTATTCAAGATCAGCGGGTCCATCTATGATGTTTGCAAAGGATACCTCTGATAACGCTGATCACCTTCAATTCATTAAAGTGTTAACAGCGAATGCTACTGCAGAAGCAAATCAGGGGGAAGCAGCTAATCCAGAACGTCGAACTAGACCCGGAGCTGCGTTTGATATTCTCGGAGGCGTTAATGGTAATCTCAATTTAGGATTTGCAACACGCGTAGCAATGTTGCATGGGCAGCGTCGACGATTTTCATGTGCGATTCCACTACACCACATATTTGGATTCTGTAGAAACGTCCGAAAAGTTATTTATGGAGCCAAACACACAATAGCACTCGTGAGAAAGGGTACTGATGATGATGCAATCTGGCGTAATGCTGGGGTTGCTCCCGGTAAAGTCATTTTAACAAAACTATCATTGTGGATGCCAGTGTTAACTCCATCAATCACAGAAGAACAGCGACTACTATCATTTATGGATCAAGGAGGAAAGTCGTTGTTGAGTTGGTTATCAGTGACTACGGATATTAAACAAGACAGTGTTGATGGTACATTCACATGACACATGGCATCAAAACAAGGTGTTTCAGCTCCACGTCATATATTTATTGCATTACAGAATAATGCGCGAGTTGGTAATCAAGAACGAAGCCATATGATATTTGATCAGTTAGGTGTTAATGAAGTCTCGCTGAGAATAAACGGACAGCAGGAACCATCCAAGGATATACAACTTGATTACGGTCAGAATCATATTGCACGCGTGTATCATAACCTGTTGTCATTTATGGCACGTGATCTAAATGTGGATACCGGTTTGCAAATATCTCAATTGGATTTCAAAAGCCTCTATCCGATTTATTACTTTTCGCTGGAACATCTTGATTTAACAAGACAATCTGTCGTTGATATACACTTTAGAGCCCGTGTAACCCGTCCGACTGGTCCACCAGTTGCTGGGGTACATCCTATCCTTATCCCGAATTATAGAGCGGTTGCTGTAATTCTCAGTGATAAATCAATGCTACTTGAAGGCGTTGGAGGAAGAATGAGAGTGGTAGATGCCCCAGTAGAAAACATGTAATTGAAAATCCGAAGGATATTTCCATTGAATCGTTTTACGATTTAGAATCAATCAATTATATATAATGTCATATAGTGTTATTAGTGTTACGTTAACTCCTGGTCAAATCAAAAAATTGCAATCAGAATCGGCTAAAAAATGTGGAACCACAATCACGTTGAAACCTAATCAAATGACTGGTGGTGAAAATAAATTATCGCTGACAACTCGTCAGGTGAAACATTTCAATGATGCTTTCAAGGATAAAAAAGGGGTTCAGATTACTCTCTCTGCGGCTGCTATCAAAAATATGATGAAAACAGGCGGTATATTTCCATTGTTAGCTGCAATACCAGCATTGATTGCAGCAGCAGCCCCAGCGGTGGCTAAAGCAGCGGCGTTAGGAGCCGTTGGTACTGCAGCAGGAATGGCGTTGAAAAAGGCAGCTGGACAAGGATATAAAAAAAAGAGACGATCCGTTCAAGGATTGGGTCTAAGACTACCAGGAACCCCGTATTCGTGGTACAGCGGAAAAGGTCTAAGACTACCAGGGACCCCGTATTCATGGTACAGCGGGAGATCCGTTCACGGATCAGGCCTGAGACTACCAGGAACGGTTTATTAATTCAGAAATCTTCAATTTCCGAACCTATGATTCCAATGTCCAATTTTGATTTAATGGATGCTGCTAAAAAACTAGCGATTAAACATTTCAGAGGTGTTTTTATGAAAGATCAATTACCACATCAACCAAACAAAACTGAAACAGGTATTATTAATCTCGATAACAGCACCGGACCTGGAACTCACTGGGTTGCATACGCTATTGATCCACGTGGGATTGTCTATTTTGATTCATATGGATTAGCCCCACCAAAAGAATTTATGCGTTACATTAAACAATTTCCAATGAAGACTTGGTATTCTACGCTACCAACACAACAAATCAATGACCCACCAATATGCGGCAGTGAAGTATTAAATGTCCTTGACGCTATTTCTAACTCCTTGGGTAACCCAAGGGGAAAACCACCTCATATTGTCGTAAATGACTACACCAGCAATCGCTTTTTAGAGAGAGAAAGTGTTTTACAAAAACATGATTGATATTTGGGGGAGATCTTTGAAACCCAAACCCGATGGCACTGCAACCCCTGATTCTATCAAGGATATAACAAAAAAAATTAAAGATGAAATCGCTGAGACGTTGAATTTAACAAGTGTTGACCCGAACGAAATAGTTGTATTTCAAGACAAACAGGGTAAATTGAAATCTAGTAATATTTCTCTGGATGATATTTTAGTTAAACAACAAAACGCAATCGAGAACACCGTTGCGTTATTTTCCGATCAGGGTAAATTGAAAACCAGTAATATTTCTCTGGATGATATTTTGGTTAAACAACAAAACGCAATCGAGGATACTATCGCGTTATTTTCCGATCAGGGTAAATTGAAAACCAGTAATATTTCTCTGGATGATATTTTGGTTAAACAACGAAACGCAATCGAGGATACTATCGCATTATTTTCCGATCAGGGTAAATTGAAAACCAGTAATATTTCTCTGGATGATATTTTGGTTAAACAACAAAACGCAATCGAGGATACTATCGCGTTATTTTCCGATCAGGGTAAACTCAAACCAGGCGTACTTTTTTCGACGATTACAGATCGATTTAAAACTCTCAACGATTCTGCGTTAGAACTAGCAACACTTCAATCTAAAACCGAAGAACATATAAAACAGTTTACCGCATTTCGTAGAAATATCATTGATAAATTTATTGGAACTACATTCGATAAAATTGAACTAAAACTCCCTGATATTAAAAAATCCATCGATGAGACGAAAACCTCCATCGAAGACATCAAAGGTGATCTTTCGAGGATGATAACAGCCATTGAAAAAAAAAAATTCCTCATGAGAAAACCAACAACTTAGTATACACAATCCAACACGGATCATTTGAGTGGACACCTACAAACAACACATTAGATATCACTGCAACCGTTAAGGGTATTTATCGATTAACACTAGTAACACCATCGTCTCAATTTAATATTTTATCGTCCAGTTCATCTGGGGTCAATAATACGATTTCAACGATCATCGACAAGAATACAACTGAAAAGTTCACAATCACATCTACTGATAAAAATTTGGTTAGGGTCTCAACAACGTGGTATGTGGAATTCGTAGCGAATTTAAGTAAATCGTAATTGAAAACGCTAGCGTATTTAAAATAAAAAATGATTTCATCATCGCAATATCGCTATGATCAGGTCAGAGAATATCAAACTAGACTCAAAACCTTGTCTGAGGAGTATGAATTGAAAATTAAAAAATATCGCAGGAGAATTACCGCAATTGATGTTACTGTGTATTCAGTGAGTGGTGTAATCACCGGAGCTGGAATTATACTGTCTTCAGTGACAATGATGGCTCCGATAGCTGTTCCAATTTGCATTTCTGCGGCAACAACAATCGCTGGAATTATTTCAATAATCACAAAAAAAATATCCTCATGCAGCCAACGGAAACTACAAGACTACATAATTCAATTTCATGTTGTGTCCACTGCATACTCGCAATTATCCTCATTGATATCGTCATCGCTCGATGATACAATTATATCAGAGAGTGAGTTTTCAGCGATGGTAGATATATATGATTCTGCGATGTCAAAATTAGAAGTACAAAAACATGAGTATAATAACAATGACAACACAGATGGAATTACTTCAACAAATAGTGGAGAACACAAACCCAGTACAAACAAGCATGATCTCAATAACCTCAACGAATCCAGAATTCAGTGTGAATTTCCCCTCTCCGGTCCCAGTGAAGGAGATAGCGCTAGCAAAATTACGAGTATACCACAGTTGGCCAAATAATAGGTCAAAATCATTTGGTGGTCAACAACCCAATAATTCACTGGTATTTGCAAATAAGAATAAACCCGACGGTACCCCAGACTGGAATGTTGTTTCCATACCAACCGGATCATATCAAATTGAACAAATCAATGATGAATTCGCGCGTAGAATAAAATCGATTACTGGAAAAGAATCAAAAATAGCTATAACAGTTCATGTGCCGACACTATCATCTGCCATTGAAATAAGCACAGAAGGATACGTCGTAGATATCTATCAGAGTTCTATTAGAACCGTACTAGGATGGCCTGAATTACCACCCGGAGGAAAAACCGTTAAATTACCAGAACCACAAAAAACCGATTATATCACAGACAGGATAAAATCTGATAATCCAATAAAAAGCTATAGATATTATGATAAGTCGTATTTTTTCATTAGAGTAGAATATGATGAAAAAATAAGACTTATTCATCATCTTGCTAACCGGGATAAAATCACTGAAAATTTCACAGCTTTCAATAACGATATTTCGTTGTTGTTTATATCACTTAGATCCGGCACTCTCACCCGAGGTGAATTTATCAGTGTCGTAGAAACATGTAACAAAATCATCAATGACATGGAAACATTTCATTCACAAATTATTCAAGAGGTATTAGGTGACAGTAGTCCTAAAACAAGAGATTTATTTGCAATAGACTATAAGATCCGCATAAGAGATATTCCAACATTCAAACTACCAGGATATAATCTCTTAGAACTACAAAAATCTCTCGATGATGCCATCGATGAAGGTTTCAAAAAAATCCATGATACGTGGAAAAAAACACCATCACAACCACAAACAACTATCCTGACCCATAATAATGACCCAGATGGTGGTGGCAGGCATATTGCTCCGTTCAATGTGAATATTTCAACGGTGATTGCGCTCAATTTAGTATGTGATGTGATCGAAGGAAGCTATCAAATTAATCTAGAACGATCAAATCAAGCTCAGCAAGGATATATTTTGTATTCATTTGCACCAACAGCTCCTCCAGGGTTTTTAATAATTGAGTCCCCGGTGAATCCAGTCTATATGCGATGTCATAATAATTCATTAACCAGAATTAATTTCAAACTCACTGACCAGTCTAATAATCTGATTGATTTACAAGAGGAGGTTTTACAAATTAGTCTGTTTGTAAAATCGTAGTGATTTTCGTCGTAGTGATTTACATGTCCCCAGACAAGGTCTGGGACACGATATCGTATCGGACTGGATCAAATATTCGGTTAACCCCAACTGAAAGTTCTAGTGAGTGACAACGATGTTGTAGTCCCTTTTCCCAAAAATCGATGGAGGATTTCATTAATTTCATTGATTTTTTTCATATTTTTTTTTTGGACCTAATCCTTGATTCACACACACATTGGGGGGGGCCTGATGTCATTGGTTTCATTGTTTTTAAGCGTGATTTCAGTGAAAACTTGTCTAAAAATGTTGTCTGATTCGCCCCTTCTGCTGCTGATTCCTTTTACGTTTTGTATCCGGTACTTTAAAATATACTGTTTTTAATGTTGTGCGGGTTATACTTCGTTAGAATTACTAATCCATGACAAAAGTAGACTGCTCACTGCAAAAAATATCCGTAATGTAAATAGCGTTACCTACAGTGAGGTATTTATACACAGATATTTTATGTGCACTGTAGGCATTCGGGTCTTCTATAAAGCACTTTGCACGTGCGGTATGGGATGTATCGAATTCACTATTTTCCAATACGACACAATATACGGTAATCACCATCGGATAACGTTGTACACCAAAAACGAAACTCGAGGATTTAATTACAAAATGGGTTTATACAATCACGTGACTATATATATATATATATATATATATATATATATATATATATATATATATATACAATGATCTTACAAGCTTTCATGTGCCAAACGTTTGTCTGACAAAGGTGCAAAGACCTGAAATATTAAGATTTAAACTATATAATCATGTTTCATGAAGCAATCATATGTATGATACATGCACTCTACCCCTTATTAGACTATTCCGTCTACAATGGATATACAGGAAAATACCTTTCTCAGTCTAAGATAAATATGTATATTGAATGTTTTCTCTGCAGTTTGCTTGGGACTTACGCATTTAGATGGTACGAATCAGTTATATTTGCATGTTGACTACCGTGTGCACACTCTCTATGGCAAAAACATTCATGGTAAGCCCATATTTTTACTTTGAGTAAAGTTAGGTCTATGCTCATCTTCAAGTGGATCTGCCTTCTATATAATTAGATACGATTTTCATATTGTTGTCCTCAGCTATGTTACAGTAACATAATCAGTAACTAAATATGTATGAATGAGTGCGTGATTCGTATTAATTGTGGTAATTGCCATATTGCGGTCTGGGTGGAAACGAAATACTGTTATATAAATCATGGAACTAGTCATGATTATCAGATACCATATATTCTTTCCATAGACTCCAGAATTTCATACTCAAATGCGCAGCAATCCTATTTAGCTCATGTTATTTTCAAAAACGCTTCCAATTTGTACTGTATTCTTTTTGTTCTAGTAAAAAACTTCATTGCATGCAAAGAGGTAAAGATCTTTGGGGTTCGTATCAACTCCTGTCTAAAACTAGACAACATGAGAATCGTAAATGGTAAAGTCTGTACAACAGCAAAGGTTAGCGTCCCTATATACTCTAAAACATTTGACCAGATGTGTGTGTAAAGAGGCAGTACGGACAAGTGCGTCTATCGAGCAAATATTCGGGTTTCTTCCTGAATAAAATTAATGTTAAAGAGAGTATCGGAATTATCACTGTTCAAAGAGCGAACCTATCCTAAATAAAAACGTATATTTCCTAATATTATTTCGTCCATTTGTATATATTCCTTTCAAATTCTCTTCCGATTTTCTCTACTTTTTCTATACATATTTGATAATTTGGCTAGGAACCTTGAGGTTTGCTTTTTCTTATGCTAAGTCTCGGAGATAATAGTTACGAGGCAGACATATGTGGTCCTTAAGCATTCTAAATGTTCAATATATGTTATAGACATATTTCGTGAGCGATGGGTGTCCTTTCAAAACACCGCTTGGCTACAAATATATATATATATATATATATATATATATATATATATATATATATATATATATATATATATATATATATATGTGTGTGTGTGTGTGTGTGTGTGTGTGTGTCTAGCCCATAGGTAAATATGTAAAGGCAGAAAAAAAAAACAATGAGGAAATGATGAAATGTTAGAGTGATAACTGAATCGCACTCTAGGTTACAATGCAGCAGAATATTACTCAAAATGAAACCTAAAAATGGGTAGTTGTATTACAAAACCAGGGGATGGACCATATGATCAGGTCAATAGATTTTACACCAATGCTAACGTGCGACGACAACTATCTATGTAAAGTATGAATTAAACAAGTTTTCTCTCTTATAACAACATAGAACTCTGAAACGTCCAAATATATAATAGGTGAGAAGGTCAGGATATCATAAAATGATCCTATTTTATCTAATGGATGTCTTCTTAATTGCTCAAAACAGTATTCATTTAAGGCGATCCTTGTAATATATACATTAGAATCTTTGAAGGGTGGGAATAATGTAGAAATAATGTGGGAATAATGAGGGAATGTTTTGTCAGAATAAAGTTGGCATAAACAATCAAAAAATAATTAAAATATCTTCATGATTTTTATCTTCATGCACACTATATTAATAAGAGCCAAAACGAACGCAAAACGAAAAGGATATGATGCATTTTCCAATAGATGGGACCTGTGAGAATATGCTCTTTTACCGAAGCAGTTGCGCTAAGATTACAATCATTGATTGTCTTTGAAACATCGTTGTAGTTAGGTGTACAAAAACAAAATATGGTACATACATAATATGATGTCTTTTTTAATTAAAGGGTAGGTATATATGTACATCTGAATCTCAACAAAAGAAAATACAAAAAAAACATTATACAAGGAAACAATTGTTACATTTGAATCTGGAACAAAATCTCAGAAATTTTTGTTGGTCTGTTATTAAAAAAATATATTACACATCAATATGAAATAAATCATTTCAGGTTTAAATATCTCGTCTTCAGGCTAGAGCAGGAATAAGAAGGATTAATAATAAACCTATCAGTGAACATTGTTAACTCGCTGAACAATAAAGAAACTAAAAAGAGCAGAGAATTCGAGCATGGGAAAACACTGAAAAAGTGTTTGATTATTTCATTTTTTCTTTTTTGTTTCTTATTTTCGTATGATTGCGTTATTGATTTAATTTGCAAGCATTCCATATTAGAGATCGGAAACGAATTTAGAGACATATTGGTGTTTTTATAAGATTCATCATAGAAATTTAATGGTAGATACATTAACAGCAATACGAGAAAAATTAAACATCTATTTACCAGATTTGATAAAATGATGCACACGCCTTTTTCGTGTACAAATGTTTACACTACATGATTTTGCATCTGGCTGAGTATATTTAAAACCCAGTGAGAGATTCATCCGTAAAGACAGCAAAAACTGACTTTCATAAAAAAATTATATGGATTGAATGTCATCTTATAAATATATGAGAAAGATTTGAAAATGAGTTTCACATTACTGTTTTCACGCACAGGGGCAAAACAGATTTATTAATAAATTAAAAGGTCATATTTAAACGCATATACGTAATGAAGAAAGCAATGGTTTGTATCTTGTAATTATATTTTAATAAGAGATTTTTCAAACATGTTTCATGCTGAGTAAGCAGAACTAAATAAATCAATGTTTTTTTCTTTGTTCAATCACACAAAATATTACGAAACAAAACAATTAACTCAATAGACATAGTGCCAGAAAAGAAATATATACGTACATTTTAAAAACAGAAACATTATCAGACATTCCCTGTGTTCTATATTGTAATTTAAGGTACCCAAACACCTAACACAAATGGCAGAGTACCAAAAAAGAGTTATATCGTTAAATTTACAAAGAAATCAACGTCATTTGTATTATACCTTATAAATTGTACAAGTAACAATGGGTCAAGAAAAACTTATGTTGTAAACCCTAAGAATCCAAGTATGCCAATACCAACGACAATATCAAAAGAAACCCAATGACAATTGTGTATTTGCCTCCAGTCAACTCACAAGAAGGATGATATCACAGTTTACAAATGCATATACTACTTACATGAAGTTTGAAATGTTTGGAATTATTTCTCTAAACTTTTACTGTGGAACCAAGGCCGACTAAGATGCTTTTAAAACAATAGAGACAGCGACAATTGTTTGAAGCAAATATTCTATCATGTCTGTATAACATTAGCCATATGGATGACTTTGAAGAGCAGACATTACGGTAGACAACTGACAAGTGAAAGATCACGGTGATTTAATTCGAAAGCACAAATGTCCCAAATACGTTCAGTGTGATTTAACTTATAAAATATGAATATAGCATTTAAAGCGATTTGATTCCGTGTACAATCTAAAAATTTTAAATGTGTAGATTCTTTAACGTTTTCTAAAACAGAAACCATTATTCATATATATATATATATATATATATATATATATATATATATATATATATATATATATATATATATATATATATATATATATATATATATATATATATATATATATATGAATATATATAATTTCTAAAACAGAAGCCATTATTCATATATATATATATATATATATATATATATAAATATATATATATATATATATATATATATATATATATATATATATATATATATATATATATATATATATATATATATATATGAATAATGGCTTCTGTTTTAGAAAACGTTAAAGAATCTACACATTTAAAATTTTTAGATTGTTCACGGAATCAAATCGCTTTAAATGCTATATTCATATTTTATAAGTTAAATCACATTGAACTTATTTGGGACATTTGTGCTTTCGAATTAAATATAAATAACGTTTACTGAATATCCATGTTATTTTTAATTCTAGCAAACACATGATTGTAATTCTGTTTAAACAAAACGGTGACTGAGTTCGTAAACTATTTAGATTTATTAGATTCCCTTTACAGCAATAATTAGTTCTGATATTGCATTCTTCGGATCTTTAAACTATATCCAATGACTGTTTGTGGTAATTAGATGCAAATGGTATTGATACATCAGGCGATGAGTCAAAATGGGTGGATTTAACATCCACTGCCTACACCATAATGTCGTTCCCCCGCAACTCTTGAGTGCAATCCACATATACCTTTACTTGATCCAGGTGCAATAGAGGGTGGCATCTTAAGAGCATAATAAACAGAAAAAATACAAACGTTCAATTCGGTCACAGTGAAACAGTTTGCCTACGGTATAAGTGCCCCCACTTATCAAGCTTCAAACATCAGCAACATATTATCAATAAATATACAATATCACCAATGTTCTTATCGTAGGCCGAACATTCAAAGAAGAAGGATCAACAGTCTTGTGAAGAAATATATTTTACTTCCCTATATAACCTTTACTGTGAATGCCGCTGGCTTTTGGTAGTCGCAGGAATTTCTAAATCTTGTGAGTAATAACTATTTCAACGTATTATTCTGAAATTTTTCAATTTCTTTGAAACATAATATGCTTAACTTTATGTTCCGTTTATTCAAATACATATTTGTTATAATGAACATTTATATTGAACAATATTATCATAGTGCTGACAACATGAATTGTCTAAGCTCTAAGTCTCTAGGAGTACGCAATGATGTAAGATACAGCACAAAAAGTATTTTTTTCAGATACGTATGTCTCATAGGCACATTAACAATCGTTTTAGGTTGGGGAACAATTAACGTTTGAGTAGGATATTGGTTGTTTTTGTATCACCTGTCAACACATCATACTGATTTTAACTTACCTTCTTCAAGCTTGATATGATTAAAAAGCATACACATTATCAAACTTGTATAAGTTTTGTCTGAATATGGGTTTCAAATTAAATATTCAAGCTTGTGTTTCTTATTATGTAATTTAGAGTAAGTCACAATAGGTAAATATACAGTTTGGGGCAAAATGCAAACTTGATTTATGAACAATATTTTGTATTAGTAAATCTTGTAAGAATTCTGGAATTTGGTATATTACATGCCTCAAGTTATTCTTAAGTATCATTTTTCAGCTATTGGAATTGGACCATGGTGGCTGATTGGAGATGTTAGAACTAGAAATTGATTATAACTTTATTTTGAGCTTAGGATAGAGAACACAACGGTTTAATTATGGTTTTGAGAGTCTGAGTTCCTTCTATATTGTAGCATCGTTTTCATTGTTTGTTATCTTTACATTTTCTTTTTTTGTTTTGTCTTTTCATTTTCTCCAAGTGTTCCTCGAAAATACCAATTGATTTTTACACTGGAAATTAACAAATACAACATTTTTTTCTGTTCTCACGGCTACTGAAAAACTGATTGTTAAGGATTACCGTGCCATGGGCACGGAAGTTCGCGGCTTCGAGAAAGATCGACTGGCTATAGAAGAACATATAAAAAAATGGAAGGCTGCAAAGGCCGAAAGAGACCCCAAGATGGAGCAAGCCCGGATAACCGCTGCCACAAACGAAAGAGAGCTCACTCGCTCTCTCGAAATGGAAAGGGAAGGAGCCAACAATATGGACGTCTCCAGTACGATCATTGGTGGAAGCGTACGACCGCTTAACGACCACCGAATAGAACAGATAAGTATGCCGCGATTTATTGAAAAAGACGAGTCAATTTTTTATTTTCTCGTGCAATTTGAGAAACTCGCGGACGCTCATAAAATATTACCATAACCATGGGCGATCAATGTCTCAGCCTTTTTGCATTGTGCATCTCACGAAGTTTACTACAACTAAACTGCCGACGAGGCTGATGACTATGATACGTTCAAGAAGGCCGATCTTTGTCATTATCGGTTAAGTGCCGAAACGTACGGCAAACGTTTCAGAACTCGACAAAAATTCAATTCCACACCCACGTTCGAGGGCTATTTGAAAAATGGTTGAAGATGGCCAACTTCGAACAATCGTGCGATGGGCTACGCGAGGTCATACAAAAGGATCATATCCTGAGTACGTACCTTCGCTAGTTGACACTATTTCTAGCAGAGTGAGAACACGGGAAGCTCAAAGACATCTCTAGCATGGCGTAGATGTACGAACATGGTACACTCTAAGAGTGACGGTTCTGGGATTGCGAACCGACTATGAACCACTGAGTCGCTACGTGTGCGGGAGGGAGAGCCGGCTGTTTGTAACCGTCAGGGAGACGTGAAGTTTCCTCATGTAAGGATGCCACCTATACACCCAGACAGGCATCATCCACAAAAACCGGTCTTGCAGGTCGGAAATGCAGCGAACATTTTAAGAGCAGTGGGGAGAGTCTTATAGGAGGAGACATGGGAATCGCCACAAGACGCGTGATCGTCTTGTCAAAAGAATATTACTGGCCAAAGGTTCAGGAAGATATCAAGCGGATCTGTCCCTCCTGTGACAAAATTCAGATAATGCCACTGAAAAGAATGCATGCGAAACAGTACAGGGAAAATAAAGTATGCTTAATGCGATTGTAGCTGTTCTTACAGCATTACCAGATGCATATCAGATACATGAAAGGAACAGAGAACGTAGGCGCTGATATCATAAGGAGGAGCGTTGAACTGGTATAGATCTCTCTTAAAATAACCGTATATCGGGTTATATTCGTGTTCGTAATCAACGTGTGGCGTCGCTATGATTTTCGTTATTGCGTGTTTGACTCACCTTTGTATTTGGAGAATATGTGATGGAATAAAATCCCGATTTTATTCTCAAGCATTGGAGGGGTTGTCACGTTCTGAGCATTAGCCAGATTTTAACATGTATATGTTTCACCATGAGGCTAATAATTTCGCGCCGTCATTATGTATGGTCATATCGGTGAACAAAACGTGTCAAGTTATTTAATTGACATGGAAATAAAATTCATATTTTGAGCAAGCCAGTTACATGATAAATGCGATCATATGTAAGTGATAGAGTTATATTTTCGGAGCAAAGGAACGTCGTAAATATACCCCTGACAGACTGTTGAGATGGTGCAGTGTCTTATAATTATATGACTCCACATTCACTCGGAATTGAGCAAGACATTGCAAACTTTAGAATCGCAAGTTTAAATATATTATCTTGCGAACTAAACGTTATAAGTCCCGAAAACAAGCTCGAGTGTATATTGGGAAGATAAGCTACTCCGACGTCATTAGATTCATTCATAGTGTTTGATATGCATGCATATTTTGAGATATGAGCAATGATTTTGTAACTAATTAATACTGTCATTCGCTATTTGGTTAAGTCGTAGTAACCTCATGTATTTATTCATTTGATAATACCGGGCAACACCGGACATCGTGGACTATGGACAGCCCAGAGGCTGGACAGCTAAAACCATCAAATACCGTGTACTTTTCATGACACGGGCATAAACCATAATAACATTATAAATTGTAAATTAAACAGATTAAGTTACTGGCACATAAATTACATAACAAAAAGTTCAGAAGGAAACCTAACCCTGCTCAATAAATATCATACTGTGCTAAACATTTCTTAAAAATGTAGCCGACTCCTAGAATATACAAATTTACTCCCTAGCAGTCTTAAAACGAGCGTAACGTTTATGTAAATTTCACCTTTTAAAGACCTTGGAAAAGTTTAAAGTACTTTTATAGGCAATACGTAATTTTCCTAATTGCAGCGTAATGTACTTTATATTGTTTATATTATCTTTGTAATTCTCGTGATCGGGTGATAGAGTAAAACCTTTGTTTAGGATTATAGAGAACTCAATAAAAAATATATTATGATTTATATTATTCTGTTACACCGCGTCGTACATGAGTAACGCTACATCAGCAAATTTAAACTATTGGAATTATACTGAATATCATATAGTTTTTAGAATTACAGATCATATTAAATGAGATTTATGTCACGAGTCTTTGAAATTTAGAAAGATACATTAGAAATCTAGTATCATGAATGTGTCAGTCAGTTTGATTTCTTTCTGTTCCATGGCATTCCTACAAAAGTCGTACCAACAGATCCGGTTTTTACCGTCTTAAATTACAAAGCAAAACGTTTACTCTCGCTTAGTATGTGTTGTTTTATGTGTTGTACACCATTCAAAGATGCGAAACACGATATAATTTTGTTTTGATACTTCCTTACAGTTCAGTCGCTCAAAACTACAACGGGTGGACATTTATTTAGTACTAAGACATAACAACCTCAATATTGTAAAGCGAATTTCAAATTACAGCATGCAATATTCACAGACCACATTGTAGTAACCACAACAGTAGTCTCAAAATATGTTATTCTCATTTCATACCTATTTTGGAGTTTTAATGATCAATTCGTTAGAAACATAAGGTAATATTTAGAAAATTGATGTAAAAAACAAAAGTACCAAACATTAATCCCATGTATGTCGCCTAGACAAGAAAGAAAGAAAGTGTCAAAATGTGTTTCACAAATATTAGAAAGGTTCCTTCTGTTCATTATATCATTCTATTGGACATTTATTGATTTTATACAATGAATCGATCTCAATACTCCCACCCACTAATCGAAACGCACAGAGCAAATGGCGATCTTCGTGGTTAGTGATCCAAGCACTTAAATACATTTTTGTAAAAAAATCAAAATGAATTACGTGACACCATTAGGTTTGTACGGTCCATGCAAATTATTCAATTACACACAAAGTATGTTGACGCCATTCAAAGATCATATTATATGGAATTTAAATATAGATAGTGTGATAATTTGCTAAGGAAAGGTCACGAACGCGCAGTGTAAACTGTGACAGAACTCAAAATTACTTTCATCGATATACTTTCTTATTTTAGCTCAACCTGAATGGTGTCTTCTTTGTGTATAGATAATTGTTGGCAGTAAAAAAAGAGAGAAACACAGACTGAATAAGATGCAGAAATGTGCTTAGTCAAGAGTAATATCAGAAGCGTCTGCATTTGTATACAATGAATGATATTTTGAAGTTGTCTGTATAGCAAATTTAGATTTATTGAATGTCCTCTACCTGGTATACATAACAGTCGTATATGATCCAGTTACCTATGAGACCAACTCATTGAATACTTTTTCAGATGGGCTATCATCAAAACACAATTATACAAGAAGTTAAATTTGTCGTTATTTGGTGAGTTATATCAATTACAACCACAAAAGTAAGTCTTCTTGTTGATCGTGCAAGTAGAAATTCTCAATTACGCTTGTGGTATACAGCATCGCGTATATTAGGGTTTGATTCCACTATTACGATTTTCAGAACGGATATAACCGTGTTTAAAACAACAGACCTTGGACCTAAATAATTACGTTTATTTAATTCTAAAAGTCAATGCTATCAGCCATGCAACCAATCAATCTGAGTTTTTTTTCGGGCAGAGGAGGAGGATATTAAAAACAAGATCAAATGGAATATCGCTGAAAATACCAAAACTACAATCACCTTTCCCACATTAATAGAGCATGTGAGGTCTGAATGGGGTTTTGAACTCATATTTGCACATACCATACCTTTGATTACTGCATTGTATAGAATTTTCTAGAATCATAACAAATCGTTTCCATAGGAAAAAAACTCCATTGTAAGTGCTGATTACGATGTCCAATGTTGTTCCATGAATAAAGATGCACAGTTATGAAAAATTCAGACTTAAGCACTGTACGATGACAGTCAAAAATTATATTATTGCGAGTACGTTGCAACAAGGACGTTATTGCAGTTCATCATTGTTTAGTTCATTTTACAATGGACAAATGAAGTCTAACAAAACGTAGGTATCACCAGTCATTAAGCTACAAATAAATAATATTCATAATAATCTCAGTTTCATTAGACATGTTGTTTAAGTCATTAACAGTATCCAATACACAGCATTACCGTCCGACTGAACGGTTTTAGCATATTTATCAAGAGCTGCAAAAGCTTTGAGACCAATGAACTATTGTAATAGTGTGCAGATGTGTTTTGAAGGATGTTTGTGAATTCAGTCAAACTGCTTATCACACTTGATATACCAAAATGCATATATATTAATCCTCGCTTGGTTTCTTTCTTACAGTCAGACTATACTAAATATGATTGAAACCAGATAAACCTCTCTCTCTCTCTCTCATGCATGTGAACAAAACAATCCAACAGAACTACGCACACGCTAGGAATTATACATGTTCTAAATAATGATTGTTAATGATATATTATACAAAGGACCCAATCGATCAACTATGGGTTGAATAACGTATTTACTTTATTTATCGTGGAACCGTCGTAGGTGTGTATTTTGTAACACTACTTGAAAATTTCCATTGTATGATAGTATTCAAACGTATTTTAAAAGACGTTTGGTGGCGAAATAACGCAATTATTATAGTATTGTATCGTTTATATATTATTCATTACCTCGGTGTTCGTTATACCACGGATCTATTCAGGAGGCTGATTAGACCAAGACATTCCAGACACCGACCATAAACTGAAAGTCCTGGAAAATCTAGTTAAGTACTTAGTAACAACAACGCTTAAACAAGATGATCAAAACCAACATGAAATATATGATAGTTCAACAGCTATAATACTGAATCTACCTCCACAAGTAATATAGACCATCTGAATGCATTTTTCATCGTGTTAGAAAATACGCATCAACCTTCAGAGATGATCGTGATGCAGACTGCTAGAACATTTACGATTCACACTGTTAAACCATTAAAATAAAATAAAAGGATAAGCACTCCAATATTCGACACCAATCCGGCCCAACATAATTCACACACCATCGAAATAGTATCAAGAGTTGCATCATCCATTATTAGATTATAATAGTAAGGTTGAACAACACCACCGTAAATGACTTGAAATCAAATGGTAATACAGTTTTTATCCTAATTTAAGTTCTACTATCATGCGTCAGATAATATATTTGCTGATTCAGAAAACAATAAATCACTTCATTGTATTTAATGTAAGTCATCAAATAGCTGTACCAGAAACTATCCAAATAACTCGAGATAATCTGTGTAACCATTTCTAACCATCAATCGATGTCACGTTGACTAATGAATCAATGGGTCGTGCCATTCCTGTACAAAGTGCTAGCTTTATACTAGTCATGGCTTTCACACAGGACTAATACAAGTGTCGAGAAAACCTTTAAAATATGAGGTTAGTTTGACTTATATTTTACACATCGTACCCTCCAAAGCAAAATGTATTTTCTTGTCTCAGATGCAAATAATTTGTGAGGTTTTACCGAGAGATGTGATATTTTCTGATTAAAATGGTATTCTCTCAGATGTAAGACTTCAATAATATAATAGTAATACGTGATAAAGAACTCAAAACATTTGTGAGGAAATATTATCTTGGAGTATCCATGAACGTGACCTTAGAACTCGTTACAAAATGTGAATATCTATATATTTACAACGTTTATTAATGGAGTTACATACGAAAGTCAATTTGTTGTGGGATAAGTGTTTTCGTTATGTCTGTATAGTGCGACTTCCGACTTTGATCTTTTAAACCCAAAATCGAAAGGCTTTTGTTGTGTGATACATACAATCTACTTGCAACATTTGGTAAAGATAGATATTGTTGCAATAAACTTAAAGTAATTCAATCTTGAACAGACCGATCTAGAGTCGGACATCATAACATCACGTGCTCTGTAATATGGCTGGCGCGTATACAAATATTGATTTTTGTGCCTACTTATCTTGTGAACAAAGTTGAAACAAATACCCTGGCATCACACCATTTCACTAATGTTACAAACACAATAATTATATTTAGGCTTAAACAATTACAGTAATTTTTATTCTTATACAGGACAATAATAAAATGGAGTAACTTAATTTGTGATATCTCAACAAAAGCTGTGTAACAAATTAAACAGCGTATTACGAAACAAAATCAAAATACATTATTTATTATTATATTTTCAGTAATTTTCGTCGAGTAGAGAGGTGCATTTCTAATGTGAAATTATGGATGACCTGTAACAATCTGCAGATGAATGATGATATAACTAAGGCCATTCTGATCACAACACAAAGACTTTCGCATTCAAATCCTCTACCTCAGACAAGACATTTCAGCAACACCAGCATTACATTAACACAGTCAGTACGAAACTTAGGCGTTACTATAAACAGTACTTTCACATTGTTCCAAATGTCATGAACATATGCAAGGCTGTATATCTTGAACCGAGACGCAACAGTTGCGTTCACAAATATCTTTCAGTTGGTTCCACTAAAACACATATGTGTTCATTAGTACTTTCAAGACTGGTCTAATGTAATATAATTATATCTGGTTCGTCTCAATATCTACTCCATAAATTCCAAAAAGTTCAAAACACTGCTGCTCGGAGCATCTTTTGTGTGGGTTAATCAGAGCACACCTTACCACTGCTCTGTACCCTACACTGGCTATCACTTTGATACAGAACCAAACACAAAATGTGTTATATGTGCTACGTTTCACGGATAGACTTCCGTTTAACCTACCTATCCGGCCTCACCAATGTGTTTATACCAGCAAGATAATTAAGCTCCCCTTCTGATAATCGTATACACATTGTTCCCACGATGAAAACGAAGTCATATGGACAACGTTCTGTTGCATACCAGGGCCAGGGTATGTGGAACGAATTGCCCATTGAAATTAAACACAAAGACACAATGGTACATTTACGATTGCTCTTAAAACTCGCTTCCTTCTACTGTAGGAACAAACGTAGATGCCATTAAAACACTTGTGACCTAAAGACATTAAATTGTTTTGTATCTTATATGGTTTCAGTATGTTTTTATAATTTTAAATTTCTTTGTTTTTGTTTTTTGTATTTCTGTAGTGTAGTCATATCGTTATAGCTGTTGTGTAGCGCTTAGAGTTTCAAAAGATTAGGCTCTATACAAAGTCCTAATAAGTATTATTATTATTAAACTTTCTTTGCCAATTAATGCATCACTATCTTTCTACCTGCGCGTAGTCCGTAGACATGTGATTGTTGGAAAGAAGAATTCTTAACTAACGGTGAAGTCCACATCCACAATGAAAATATTCTTACCAAAATGTAGGAATACATATTTTGATTAAAAATGATGCAATCATTTTACTAGGTCAGGTTAGTTTCCGTACGGCATAGTACTTCTGGTTAGTGCAAAAGGATCCGTGTCTTTTGTTTAAATGTTTAGCATGTGCTACGACAAGGGGATTGTGGTAGTGTGAGTCCACTGGCAGAACGAATGTACTAGTGTATTGATAATGAATGGTACATTTAACTTAACAAAATATATACAAATATTAAAATACAATCCTGGTTCTCAAAGGATTAATTGATATTTGAGATAGCTATGTAAAATTGTATCAACATTTATTTCAAACAACACGAAGCATTGAATATTTATTTTATTGTTACGGAGGCCTTCTATCCTTCATGTGAAATCCATAACTGAAAGTACGGACCTTTTACCTCATTCTGAATACCAGCCTCAGACACCTTTGTTTATCATTTGTACATCGTGATTTAAACAATCAGTAGTACCAGAACTTGTATATTTGGTGCTACAATATATATTTCATATCCGAATTTCTAAACATTTCTTAAAATATGCATTCATGTTCATGGGAGTCTGTTATGAAAATAGTATGCAATATTATGCATTATAACGTATAATTGTAGCGTATGTTTATACATATACTTGAATGATGATGATAATGAAGATGAAATTATGGATGGTTATAAAATATCATAATGTTATGCACTGAAAAGGGACATCATACAAAATGTGTGTGTGTGTGTGTGTGTGTGTGTGTGTGTGTGTGTGTGTGTGTGTGAGTGTGTGTGTTTGTTCTTATTTCCATTGTATTAAGAATTAAAACAAATATCAAATCTTTTTTGAAACACTAGGTGCAGGTGACTAAACAAACCAAAACAAAAAGGTGAGGAAAGTATTTTTTCAATTTAGAGGAAAATACAAGTGCGATTAACATATAGATATTATTCCAAGGTGAGTTGATATTGATATGAGAAAAATGCACGTATGTATTCAAGATAAAAGTGAAATCTAGACCAACGTACGAGTGCACATAGCTCGAAGAGCTAAAATAAAAATTCAAAACAAGTGCACAAATTCAGTCACATTCAAATAGTTTTTAAAATGTCTAGTTACCCTACTTGAAATGCCTTTACATATCCACATAGATTGGTTAGGTATGTATTGGTTATTTAAAAGATTGAATTGAATCATTTGGTTCCACCAAACATCGTCTCCATCCAAGCACCAAGAACACATAACAACTCATACTCATAATTGAGAAACAAAATATATCAAATATGTTTTTAGGTGGAGAAAACAGAACTATACAAAGCAGTGTGACAAAATATTTATTAAGGTCATGACATACGTATTTCACTGCGATTTTTTCTGGTTGTGGCTAGTTGTGGGTAGATGGAAGTTGATGAATTGACATCTGTATCTCATGTAGTAAACCCCAAACACGTTAAATACGACATGAACATCCCAGAACAATACAAATTAGCAGATATAAAGAATTCAAGCATCGATATCCATGAATTCGTGTAACGGTATATATATATATATATATATATATATATATATATATATATATATATATATATATATATTAAAAATGTAATGTGTAACAGAAGGCTTTTTTATACGACTCAGTGGTAATCTTGGAGCCAAATGAAGTCATGTGTGAAAGCAAATTGACACATGGTATATATATATATATATATATTTTATATTCGGTTTTGCATCATTTTATTGATCTCTTTGAGTATACAAATGTTCAATATAAATTGTTTCAGATTTTTGGTGTTTTATTTCAAACAGAAACTTGGATTTCGCATTATATATATTCAAGTAAAATAATTGACAAGAGAGCTTAATTTTGGAATGGTAATCTATAGTCTTCAGGCTTTCAACATGAGTAGGTAATATAGAATCAATTGTTGCAGGAAAGATTTTTGTTTCAGATAAGCTGGATACAAAATAGAATTTCCAGACAATTTACATTGAAAAACTAACAGTAAATTAGATAATCAATTGGATTGGTACAATTGATGAATACAACCAGATTACACGGTGCATTTACAAGTAAAATAGTTTTTGAAACACCTGTCAAAACTTTCAGATGATTTCCATTCAAATACTTAGGACGAACTAGACAGGATTAAATGAAGTAAACAATACTTAACTACCTTTTCCTGCTGTAGTACGGTTTAAACGTTAAACTCTAAATTATGTTTCTGATTGTATAACTGAACCATTAAGTTAAATTATACTAGGATTAAAAACATGTTTGGACAAAACAAGAGCTTAATATACGAACAATAATTTTCATGTATAGATTATGTAATAAGGAATTACAATGGATTTTATATACATCGCGACCTATTTAAATACGATTCTTGGTCCTGGAAAATCAATCGCATTCCAATTGCAGTAATTAGACTTAGATGTTAAGGGAACCTTGTTGAATGAGGTATGAGAACTTTGCTTAAATAACTTCAATAATTAGTTTATTCTTATCAATTTATTTTGTATGCGCATTATCCGTATTGAATGTTTCTCTGCTTAAAGCTTACTTGAAATATACTAAAACAAAATAACATCTTCAAGAAAGCAGATTCCTTCAATTAGGTATTATGAATGTTTAAAGATGGCGCAATTATAATCTGTATCGTTTGTATATTTCCAAGTTTGAGTTTCCTACTATTTTCATCATTTCAGTCGATTTTGTTATGGGTATATTGAAAGCAAAACTACATTTCAAACTCCAAAGTGTTAAATAATAAAACAAATATTTGTTATTTTCAAGGTTAGCATGTATATGTAGCATTAAGTTCTGAGTGTTACAAAGAGCGAATGGTAAATTACGAAATTATCTTTTCTTGCAAATGTTTTCCATTGACTCAGTTAGCAATATATATTAGTGTAACCTTATGTCAGATGATGTCAAGCAAAAGGCGTCAAAACAAAACCTCTTCTTCATTTTTGAGATATATACTATCGCTGTCCTTTCAAACCAAACACATTCTCCTTCAAAATTGAAACGTGTAGCATTGTCGTAACCTGACGAGTAAAGCAAATACCGTTTTCAAGCTGATAATCATTGGAATTGGTTACCCACCTTAGTCGAAATTTTAAACTTTCAAATACAGAAAATGATGGATCAATAAGTTTGATAGTTTAAATTTCAAAATTGGACATGCTATGAAATCAGTGGAAATATGTTTACTTCTACAGGTGATCAATATGAAGAATTATATTACTGTTGTCGTCCTGACGTTCCTTGTCATCGTGCAGGGGGGACCATCGTTTGAAGAAGTCCTCGAATATAATAATGAACTTGACAACGGTAAGATACACACCTTATCTATTTTCTTCTGTTATTGGTAGTATGCTGATACGTTCAGATATTTTGATGCTTTTTTAAAAACATCTTTATATAGTTAAGGTTGTTATAAGTCATATTCCGTACATATTTAAATCTTGAGCGATGTTTACTCCGATTAGTTTTTATAAAACTATGTCAATAGCAAAAAATTTACATATATTAATTATTAACTTTTAGATATTGAGTTTTGTATTAATAATATGTGCTTCAGTGTTATCGTGTGTTATATTTTAATATATATAACGTTCACTTATATTCAGAATTCTCGCTATTAATGCGTATTGATTTTTTTTCCAGAAGACAGTGTACAACTGACCGATGATAGCATCAATCTTAAAAGAAAAGATAACGTAGACGCAATTGGAACTATGCAAGTCAGTGATAAGTTCAAGCGTTTCAAGCTTTGGGAGAATCTGATAACTCCGGCAATTGAAACTACAGTCATCATGAACGCTCTGAAAGATCATGGTAAAATTATGGTCAATTCGGAAAACAAGGTTCAGCACCCTGTAGATAATGCGGGGAAAATTTCTGATATTATTGTTGCCGTCGTCAAACATCCGTTAGATAATGTTGAAGGTTTAATAAAGATAATTCCGAAACTTCTGTCTGTCGAGAAGGACCTTAAAGGAAATGTACAGTGTCACGACTTCATCTGTAACATCATCTTGCTCGGATGTAAGTGAATTGACCTTAGTCTCGTTGTTTCTCTTTTTTTCCACGGGAAGAATGGTATCGAATGTCTGTATTTTTATTGGACTATTTATGTAGCATTTTCTCAAAATCATACGAATGCAGACTAATTCATTATCAGGTAAAGTTATGAATATTTTATCGACCGAATGCAACATTTGATAGTAATATTTATGAACACTGAAGTTTAAGACCAGGCATGTAAGCAAGTCTATTATGTCGCAAAAATTTTGAGCAGGTACGCAAACAATCCATTTGCAATTATTTTGGTTTTTAAAGCATGTTTACAATCGCCAAGAATTTTATTTGGCTTTCTCTTTTTATGTGTGCGACACATCTATTTAATTACTTTGTAAAACTATATTTTGTAATACATGCTCAGTGGATCATTTTAAATTTAACCATTTACTAGCACTCATCATGACTACAATTATTGTTTACCGGGAAATGGCTAATAAGAAAACTTAAATTATATATATTCCTATTTAATACTGTCTTTTATTCACACTTGTTCTTTTAATAAATCACCTCGGCAAACAAAGTTTGTTCACATCACCACATTTCTGGCAATTACAAAATTTTATTTTACAACTTCGTTTAATTAGCAACATTATATAAGAACAATGATCATACAACGTTTGCTATCTTCAAATGTTTTGCCAGTATTGTAAACACAATTTTAATTTAACCTTGGTTAAAACTCAACAGTCGATATTAAAATACTCTATCTACATTGGAATTTACAATTTAATAATGAATTACAATAACACAGTTTTATAGAACAGAGCCAAACCCGTATAGTTTTTGTTTGTTTTATCTGCAGTTAAAATGTCAGTGGGATATGATGCCGCTAACAATGGACTTTACTATTATATCGAATTTCTCAAAAAGAAGATTCTGCATGTAAAAGTACCGAGTAAGTCAACCATCAACATTCGCTTCTTGAAAGCATATATATATATATATATATATATATATATATATATATATATATATATATATATATATATATATATATATGTGTGTGTGTGTGTGTGTGTTTGTGTGTGTGTGTGTGTGAGTGTGTGTGTGTGTATTTTATTTGTGGGTGGTGAGTGAAAATTTAATACAATTTATCTGGTGGATCTTATAGTCATTCACCAACGTGTTTTGGTTATATCCCATTATTTATTTTGTTTTCATCTTTTGGGTGTTGCCATGTTTTGATCAAAACATATTACGTTGGGCCTCTATGATTAATTTAACAGTTCCTGCGAAAGCGCATAGAAATATGCCTTACATGTATTCGTCTTCCAATACAAATTCATAATTCTTGATGATGATCGGTATGATTTGAAATTTTAAAGTATTTCAAGGAATATCTTCTTCTCTTTACAACAAGAGATGCCTTTAAATTGTACAGCATGGAAAATTAAGTTCAGATCTCATTGGATCCACCAGACAGGCACTACCTACAGTTTTATCATTTTGTATGGTTACCTATATAAATAGATCGTAATCATAGACATGAACAATAAATAAATTAGATGAGCAACGACAATCTGTGGAATGCAGGCATGATTTAGAACGTAATTTTGATTGGAACCCCGAAGAGTAGAAGTACAGGAACGCGTCATATTGCATGCGATCATAATTGGCGAAGATCAGGTCCCGTACATTCAGTGCAAATTCTGACGACAATCAGAATTCTGTAGTATAATATATCACTCTTGGCTGAACACTGTCTTCGTTGTTGTGTAAGCGTGTGTTAAATAGAGTGACATAATGCACGGCAGACAATGACAATGAGAAAGCTGCTTAGTAAAGAATAGTGATCAAACCTACTGCATTGGAGCAAAGATTGAAGGAACTCTTATGTACCCAGGCTGACGGATTCAATTTCGATCGAAATTGATTTTGATAACAACATAAAAGACCAATATTTATATCTTCAACTTTCAAACAATTTTCCACTAGCAATCAATGACTCAATTTGTCTTAAAATTTATTCGATCAGATGCAAGCTAAGCACGCACACTCGTTGTTTTTAATAGGTATAACTGAATCATCTACTATGCCCACTTTCAATACACTCCTAAAAGTAAATTCTAATGTTTGACAAATGCGAAAAATAATATTTTTTTCTCCAGTAAGCTAACAATAAAAGTAACTTTGTACTACTAAGATGCAAATACTGATTGAATTCATCTACTAGATTTGACTCGGACTCGTAGTTTTCCTGCTTCAATTTAAGAAAAGATTTTAATTGCTGGTCAGTGAGGGTCTTGCTGTCATTTGATCAGGTGTTTGTTTAGTCTGTGTGCTTTAATTTACAAACCTCACGCGCTTAGAAACCATAAAATTGGAAACATATATGTATCAATCTGTTTCCTCTATGCAAACAAATATTTGTTTCAATTGACTTGTTGATCTTATTCGTTTGAGGGTTGTAAACCGAGCTAGCTTTTTATCATTCTGAACCCTAGAGGTAATGATTGCATGTACCTGTTCAGTAGACATATTTATCAATATATTCTCATTTTTTACAATGTTTTCTGTTTTTATATCTCTAGCAACGGGTATAGTCCACTGCGAACCACTTGAGCTGCCAAAGCATATTGACAAATTTTGTATTCGTGCTGAGAATGTGCAACTCAGCGGTGAAAGGGCCTGTCTGGATCTGGGATTTACCTTCCTCGGCTATACTCATACATTTCCAGACATCTGTCTACATGGATGAAGAAAGAGAAACTGATTCTATATATTTTATATTACGACCAATGCTTTGTAATATTATAATAAAGATATTACATCATATAAGTTGTCTCTGCTCAAGGAGTGAATCCATCGTGAATAAAAACTTTTTGTGAATTTATATTTACTGGTTTTTTGAACAAAACAAATATCATTTACTTTGTTTTCCATTTGCAAGTTCAGTCTAGTATGATGTGAAATGGTTCTTTTCTATTTACAGAGACAATGCATAAAAATTCATACAATAATTTCCTCGTATTGCTACTGATACATGTAATAGTGTAATATATTTTCCTCCCTTTTAAAGTTCATGAATGTGTCTAATTTTGGCAAACAACCCTTTATTGTTTTCAGAGGAGAGTAAATTATGTTCAAATCCTTCTTTAAAATAGGACAATGGCGGTTAGCATTTTGTGCAAAAATGTGACACTATTAGTCAAAATATGACAACGTATTAGTGGCCAGCCCTTACATTGTGCTTAGACACTGATGGTCACTGCACGACAATATTGACCAGTACAATACCTGCACGACTAGCCGTCAAATATTACGAACACACCATGAGTCACGTTTGGTCAAAGTATTTTTCAAAACAGCTGCTGTATCTTTGGCCTTCACGATTATATGAGAAAACACTACACTTGTGATCATCGGTGCAAAAACACCAATGATAGTATAATATCTGTTCTAGAAACAAAATATTTCAACACAAACCAAGCGCATCATATTTATTTATATATCAATTCCCTATCAGTCTACTATTATGGGGTTATTATGTTATAATGACGTAAACTATATGTACACTCTGAAACGTTATAGTCAATATTAATTATCATTTGAGACAAGATAGATAGTTATTGATTTCAGTATTAAATATCAAATTACAATCGCAGACGTTAACAATGGAATATAGCACTTTACGATAAATCACAAAGGCAAATATTCCAAAAAACATGACTAGACTTAATGGATGGGCTGCATGAAATAAGCTGTCTATCTAATCTGCGGGCAATATGTCTTTGATAAATATATTTGCCACCCTGAAATAATAATGTTTCACGGAGATTATCTAGAGTTTTTGTGACTTTTAAGGCAAAGTAAATATAAATTAATTTTGCAATCCACATTTCAAGTATCCGTCAAATGAAACAGTTATAGTTACCACGTCTGTAATACAGTGTACGGCGTTTTTCCGCTTCGTGAATATTTGCTTACCCGTACAGCAATGAACACGAAATATTTTTGCATATTAAAGTCAGTGATACTATTTCGAATCTTTGCGTGTGAGTGGAGGGATAGGTGAATACAATATATCTTTCTTGTCATTTATGTCAGACATCAGAAATGTACTCCTCTTCTCCTTAGGACGATTCTTTGTGAATTTAGAAGCATTTAACATTTTGAGAGAAAAATACAATACAATGGTTCCAATAATCTAGTTTTACTGTTTGTGTTACTTTAATTCTTTACTATGACACAGTTATTGATCTTAAATTGGTTTTCGCACATATAAATCCTAATGGACCAACTTTCCTTACCTTTTAGGAGTAAACAACGTTAAAATCTTAACGTTTAAACTTTAAAGTCGTTAGGTTAATTTATAGTATACAAAGCTTCGAGTATAGACAAAATATTCCAAATCATATTGAGTAGATTAATAAGCAGCTAGACAGAATTGGCCCTATGACAACAGCAAAATATAGGAGTAACTGGTTTGCAATTAGGTTAGGTAACTCAAAAGGAATTGATTTAGATTGCAAAGCAGATGAAATTTGATGTTGCTAAATTAGGCAATCAGAATCAATATAATTATTGTAAAACATTTATAGATTCATCGCTGCAATTAAACAAAGATCAAAAACATTTTACAGAATTTATTACTTTCCTTAAAAGGTAGGTATTCTATCGTCCTGTTTCTTCTTTCATCTCTCCTGCAATGCACTGTATATCCTACTCTATTTAAGACACATATCTGAAACTATGAGATTTTGACAAAGGGTCGGCTTTTCATATAAAATGTAGCTTTTGAACTGTAGTATGATTCTTGGTACGATATAGTTAATTTGCTTCACAAATTGAATATCTGAATGTCTTCAGGGAGGACATCTATAAGTTGCTTATGTCATCTTAGTGCTTATTTTATAAATTCCATTGTGCATTCGAAATAAACGCTTCGACTTTGTCCCAGAGATGGCCACTATTTGGAAATAGTTGAGATTTCTATCCAATATGTCTCGGTAAGATTAATATGAAACTAAACCAGACGTGCTGGTATATCCAATACACGCAATCGATAATACCTGTGAATTTGCCGGTTTATCATCGCTTGAAAACAGATAATATCAACAATTTTGAAGCATACAGAGGTTGAATGATATAACATCAGATTATACAAATTCAGAGTACTGACCCTGAAGAAATAAACGTATTGTTTGTCATCAATTTGAAACTGTTGAGATCCCCAGACTCAAACAATTTAAATATTTGAAGAGCACCACTAATACAAATTAGAAATATAACCCGCAAAGATCTCGTGTTATGCCATTGATGCTAGGGACTTGACCATAACTGATTCATTGGAAACTGTCATGATTCCTATCGTATTAGCATGAAATGAGATATATACATTTCAGGCACTTGAAACTTTGCCCAGGATGAAATCACAACCCTAGCCATTTAGACTGGAAGAGTGCTGATATTTCATATATCGTTTGCATACCTAGAAGCAGTTTCCTTTCATGTCACTTTGGATTGCATCGAATGTGATGATTACCCAAGAATTCGACCAGTACGAAAAAATTCCCAAGTACAACAGCCCATATGCGTCTTGTAGAAAAATGTGAAATCAGTGTGCATAGACCCTTGTGTAATTTTGAATAAAATCTTCAGTATTATTATCCTTAGAAGGTGAGTTGAAACCGTCATATTTGCTGGATGATGTTTTTTAACTTTTAACAGGATTTGCTTACGTGATGTATTCTGATACGTACATGCAATATTTGATAATCTTGTAACTTAACATCTGCTGGTCGCTTCACATATTACAAAGTTCGAAGCCAAGTTCAAAATCATGAATATACGCTTTGAATTCGTCACTCAATATACAGATATCATCAACCATTGTGACAAGGATGTTCGACTTGTGTGTTTTGAATATGTGCATCTTAGCCGCAGTTAGGGTGTAATCTACATCCATTTTATCCCATTCCCTATAGCGCTATTGAGATTGTAATGCATAAATAGGTAAACGACGTAGTCATGCTCCTGTTTACTGTCCAAGAAAGCTATTCGCAAGTTCAAATTGACAACAATATCGATTCCTAAGAAGTATTCCCATTAACGTATTTCTGAAGTGACCGAAACATTAGAATAATATTACATTTTATGAGGTAGTTGTATCTGTGTAGGTCTAGAATCTGTTTGCTAAGAAACCAACCAATTAAGGCCTTTTCGTACACAAATAAGAGCAGGGGATGAAACTTGTATTCTTCCTTGCAAAATTAAATAGCCAGTCTATGAGATTAATTACGCCAAGACACAAATCTCTTGAGCCCAGTTTAACCTGCACATTATAGTTATATTATCTTTTATCTTATATTTCAATGCGAACTTAATATTATTTCTTGAGTCTTTTTAATAATGTTGTATTACTTTCCCTAAATTTGACGCCAGTTCTTGAAAAGAAGAGTTGCGACCTCTTCAGTTATTATTTTTCCATACTTTTCTGTCAATATGTCGGAGGTAAATTAGATTCATGTTACCCTTCTACACTTTTACAGATCGAGTAGTTATACTTGTGCTTTGTTCACGCCATATCTATTGGATTGCATGGGTTCTCTCATTTATTGTTTATTGACGCTACCCAATAGCTTGTTGCACTCAACTTCGGCCGTAATTTGTGAATGAAATTGACCCCAAAAGGATAATTTGTACATTTAACATCAAATGCATTACTACGTTCCAGAGGGAAGCAATTACAGTTCTCTTTGAGTGAAAGGTATTTGTACAAACACTGACCGGTAGAGGAAAATCGCTTATTGGCCATTATATTCAGTTGCATGCTCCACTTGTCTCGATCATGTAGGAAAACTTAATTTTGATTGCATGCTGTGGCTTGCATTCTCATCCAATGAATATCACAGACCCAAGCACATTCATATTTGCTTGATACTCCAAGGTGTATAAAGGACAATCACATTGGAACCTGGGCTAGTGAAGATGGCTTGCATGCCAATTCTGACATTCCTATGCAGCTTCACATATTAGGAATATATTTTACTATTGGTAATCATGATATTAGTCATTAGTAGTTACCACATAGATCAGCATATATAGGGCTCATCCAGTAAGATTTTCATATACCAGACATACAAGAGGGATAAGAATAATTGAGCTTTCAATTTGAAACACTTGCCGATAAATCCCACAATCCCATCACTCAAGAAATCGCTTGTTTTGTCAATCGTTGAAGAAATCCGTATAAAAACTGCTATACATTTCGGAGAACGCACTACCATGTATATTTCACCAAATTGGCAATATCAGTAGATATTCTCTAATTATCAGAAAAATTAATGTAAATGCATAAACATCCACACCATTTGAGACTTCGATGATCATTTAAGTTAGTCACATGACCATATATTTTGTTAACAACGTATTATTTTCATGGCAATGAAAGGGCTATATACTACATCGATTATAACTCTTTATAAATGGAATTTGAACCCTTTCCTGTCATACACAGTGTTTGCTATAACCTTTATCGACATTTCTGTTCTATAAAAATGCACAATACAATGTTGAAAATAAACGCATTCTCTTAAATTTCAACAATATTTTATTTTTCGAAATTAATTTCAGTATCATTCAAACAAACAATAGTGATATCTCACATGGAAGATTGAAATGTTAATAACTGAACAAAGAAGTATCTTAATTTCCAGAATTGCAGACAGTAAAACTGGACATCATTTGCATTGAAGGTAGATAGGATACTTTCAAAATGAGTCAATGTTAAGCATTTTCAGTAAACAATATTTTGTTCCGCAATTTTTCATTGCACTGTCCCAACTGCATGGGCAAAACAAAACAATCTGCTTAAATATTGCCTGTTTATATATACATACCCATCTTAATTTTAAAAATATAATTAAAACAACATGAAAATAGTGCGACATAATTATTTGCTAAATTCTTTAACATTGTACAGTTTAAAATGCATTATTCTTTTCAACTAGAGCACAACGGTACCATAATAATCGACTGATACGATGTATATAATACTACATCTAAAATTGAAATTTTATAAATGAGAACTAGAATGTAAAAAGATCGTTATCTTTGAAATATTGCTAATTCACATTGAAGCTGATTATAAAGTAAGAAGAAGGGTAAGTATTGTATCGCTTTCTCTCAGATTTGGACGCACTTTTACAGTAATTTCATCCCCTCCAAAAATACTTATGTAATATGTTTTCTATGTTTTCCTAAATGTCATTTTTAATTATATTTGTTTATTTACTTCTGTATCTTTCCTACAATTTCGCTTAAATATTTCACATTCAAAGTCCGTTATGTAAGAACGTGATATAAGTTTAAATTCGTTCTCAAACTGTGATTCTTTGTTCTAACAGCAGAGAGGCCGAACCCCCAAAATTTAAGAAGGTTTCAATTGTAAAAAAGAGACTTCTTCCGAAACCGAAAAATACATAGATATAAAAGCCAACTCCAGGTTTATATAAAATGAGATTATCTTATCATTATAGTCAATTTTGTTACTATTTATATCGATGTATTCAACCACCCCAACACACACAAAAACAACTTTATTTAATGAGTATCCTTCTAAGTTGTGGGAGCAGACTCTCAGCTGCTATAAGAAAATTTTATCAATTCCAATACGATATCGCAATCGAGGGTCGTGTAAATGTATTGTTATAAAACCACGTGGAATTTGTTGAGCTAGTCCAAACAAAATTTCTAATTTATGTATATTCGTCAAACCGGTGTTCCAAGTTTGATGAATATTTCTTAAAATGTGTGTATCAGCGACATTAAATACAGCAAGAATATTACAATTGTCTCTAATTACTTTTGGAATTTGTGTATACCGTTGAGTAACATAAATT
The DNA here is from genome assembly GCA_029339505.1 of Unio delphinus. Classification (NCBI taxonomy): domain Eukaryota; kingdom Metazoa; phylum Mollusca; class Bivalvia; order Unionida; family Unionidae; genus Unio; species Unio delphinus. The sequence goes on along the minus strand of JAQISU010000095.1, from coordinate 4,422,001 downwards.
ACATCAGTATTTTTATGTCTCCCACGAGAAAATATTAGCTAATATTAGCACCGATACAATCTATCAATCAAAAGATTTTTAAAAAATATTGGATTTTCTTCGGATTAGCCTGTTTGTCTAATGTTACATCACCGTAAATAACAAAGTTGTTGATGTTTCCGTCGAGGTCATCAACACTCGTTGCATCATTAATATCTATTATAAAATCAACAATGTCTTTTATCGCCCTTACGTTTTCATTAAAATATTTCAGCACATCATAACAGCGCTGATCGTCAACTGACGGTGCAACTAAATATAATTCATTCCATCTCGTCCATCTCAATTTTAGATTAAGTAGCAATTTGTGTTTTTCACAGATCCCAACGGACCTATTATTATCATACGAATACAATTTAGAAGCGCTGGATGATGTTTTATTGGTTGACGTGATCGTGTTCCTGAAAAACCAAACGCATCCATTTATTTTTTAAAATTATGGATCTAAGAATGAATTTCGTTTTTTGTCTAGATGTAAATAATAATAAATATGATCATTAATGTGATCTCCACGGATGCATCTGACCCAAATACACTAATATCAGTGCAAAAGCTGCTTAATCGTAGATTTCTCATCTCATATGTGTCCGGTATTAATTTGTGTCTCAATCTAACAAAAAAAGATTTTGCACTACACGACAGAATGTATTTTGCCGAGAATGTGCTTGGTCCTCCCGATCAAACAATACAAAGATTTTGGAAAAATACCGACACAATCTATCAATCAAAAGATAAAAAAATATTGGATTTTCTTTCGGGCGTTTTTGGACAGAAATTTACCCTATAATTTCGATTACATCGATATATTTACAAATACGCTAAATAATCAATATGGAAAATGATGTCATAAAAATATCGATGATTTGTTCTCTGTACCATTTATTGATATATACACGTATGTAATAAATAATCTCCCGGAGTGAGATCAAAGGCGAATAAATGGAAAATAAATTTTATCGAATATTATTTGTTGGCGATATATTAAAGACCGCCGCATTCATTTTGCGACTGTTGAAACGGGTTATGAGATAAATATATTCAAATGATCATTATTAGGGATGAGATATGTACAGTGTTACTAGATATATTAAAAACATTTTTGGATTGGTTGTTATTGAAAAATACAGCTGTGATAATGCGTGGTGATCATGGTCAACCACCACCATATTTCGGTTTGACTCCGCATGATTCATTAAAGCAATTTGTAGATTATTAGGAAGAAATTAAAACTGATCATAGAACGCTCGATCCAAAATTATGCGAGGTTAAAACATTAATCAGATTACAGTCGGATACAATCCAATGTGAAATAGCACGGAAAATAAATTAAGAAACAAACACAAATGATTTATGGGGAGTGAGGAAACCAAACGATTTGATAATGGCAAGTAGAAAGATAGTCAGAGACACACTTCAACAGCAGTTGTTTTAATTAAAATAAGAAATATTTTCAGGAATGCCTGTACCATTATGTTATAGACCAGCTGATACACAAAGACAGAATATTGAAGTTGTTATTCCAAGGTGCCTGACAAAGTCAGGGACAGATAAACAGACTCGTATTAAATGATATTTTTTTGTATGAGGCATATAACGGATTGATCAAGGATGGTCTTGTTATTGATCATATTGATTCCAATCCTAAGAACAATTCTTTAGATAATTTACCAGCTGTTAGACAAAGTGAAAACACTAAACGAGGTGGGACTGGAAAATATGTGGAAAAAAAAAAACATACAATCACTTAGTACAGAAAAAACGAGCAAATAATATCCTAATCAATGCATGAAGCAGGAAAATATTTCGATATTTTGCGAGCCCTCAATACAAAAAGTAGCAGAAGGGGAATATCGGTCAGCGATTTCCAGAAGAACTGGACAAAGAATTCAATTTACATATGTCTGAATTCTATTTTGTATTATATGTATACAATACCAAGTGGGAATAACTCGTGTGGGTATGTGTGCGGCTTATGAAAAAGTTTCAGATCTCACTGGGTTTTTTTTATTCGCTGTGTCACCTGATCTCAATGGGTTTTTCCCGATTACTTCATTGGATGGTTTTCACTGTCATGAATCTCAATGGTGATAATCAGTTACGGTTTTCTTTAAAAGCTGTCAAAAATCATTTTAAGTACATAAAACAATATAAATAACACACGTCTGTTATTGGCTTCATGTATTAGTTAGGTTATATACCATATCGTCTCTCTATATGTTGGGGCGTTAGCACGAAGCTCAAGTCATGAACCAATCATAGATCACACTGTCTCGTGGTGTGAATGTCTTTTGGATTCAAACCGGGTTGATTTTGTGGGTTTATGATTTGTTTAATGTTTGAGTGTAGGACGGGTTTTCGACTTGACTATATTAGGATGTATAGAGTAAATTTAGTTTGCTGTAGATCGTCAGCTGTTATTGCTGGCTTGGTAGACACTTTTCGGAAGAACAAAAATGGGTACTGATTGTAGTGTTACGATATACGATTGATGAATTAGGTGAAGTAATTATAAAATACTTCAATAACTGATTTGTAAAGACTTGGCAGAAGCATAATCGGTAAATTTACCCAAAGCGGACGTTATAAACACAAAGGACATTATACAAGAATGATTATGGACGATGCTAAACTTGATTTTATAATTGCTGATGCAACAAATATAAATAAATTTGTAAGTAGAAAGTAACGCTTATTGGTTTAACGGAACGAACTTAGGTACAATTGTTTGATACATGATAACGAGTAACCGTAGTTTACCCATTTAATGAGTTTACAATGTTCAGGTATGTTTGCATGAATGTAGTATCAATGATTTACAGATTTTCTAAACCCGTGATTAGAATCCCTAAGGATTCTTTCAAATTAAACAAAAGTGTTCAGAATTGCTGATTTAATGTTTTGTTAAGCACTGCTTACGATATATCGTGGGTCAAATGGAGAATAAAAACAAAAGAAAATTTACATCAGTATTATGAATATACCGATGCTGAAATCAAGGGTATTTTTTAAAACAATAATCAATTATTAAAATTGTCACCTGCTTCTTGAGCGTATGATCCTGTGACTAGACATAATACAGTTTGTATCAATTAACCGGGATGTTCTGGTAAAAGCTAATGTGTTCTAATTATTTCGATGGAATCGAGATAATTGGACTTCTGAACGAATGGCTGAAACAAACATTACAAGTATCATCATTTGGAATGATTTATGCACAGTATCAATATATATATATATATAAACACACACTTTATATATATATATATATATATATATATATAAAGTGTGTGTTTTCACAAAAACACAGCTGTGATACTGTTAGGAGATCAATCGGCATCATTTGTCTAATTGTCTCCGCATGAGTGCCTGAAAGGATTTTTAGATTATTATAGCCAATTAACTGATGATCAAAGAGCACTGGATACAGAATTATGTGAGCTTAAGAAATTCATCGGACAGCAACCGAAAATGCGCGATATAATTTCAGAAATAAATGTAAATGAATTTTGAATTTTGGAGATGCTATGATTTTACAGTTGCATGTAGAATGATAGTTTGTGATACACTTCAATAACAATTATGTTTGTTAAATAAAGGAAAGTTTTCAAATATACCCGTTCCATTATGTTATCGCTCAGCACATAAATGCAACCAAAATATTGTAGTTGATATACTATGATCGTTAGAGAAACAATATCTTGTATTAAATTGTATTGTTTTAGTTTCTGTCAGTATAGGTGGACAATACACAATGGACGCAAGGTTATGCAAAGACAGTCCATTCATCTCGAGGATTATCTATTTCTGATACGGTTGTTTGGGTTGTTGAAGATCGTATCGAATGGTCAAATTTATTTTTTCTCACAGTGTCTTGAGTTACAAGGATATCTCATTTGCGGAGGATTATTGTACATTTAACAGACACTTCTAGCATCAATAGCGAAATTGATAGCGATGATAAAGAATGGATAAAATATCCGGTTGCAAATAATGTGTCAAAAATAAACACAACCTTGATCTTGCCGCTGAATTTATCCTGACATTACTACAACGATAGAATAATCATTGTGGACGTTGTAACACGATAATATTATGGCAATATTCAAATAATGACCATCAATATTGTACCGTAGATGGAATTGATAGTAGTCTTGGTAACACGCGTGAAAATATAATGCTCATCTGTCTTGAGTGTAATCGACATTGAAGCGCAAGTTAAGTGAATGTGGTGGTAATTGTGGATCTTCAGAATTATTTGTAATTGTTCTGGTAGAAATCCTCCTTGAGGAGCAGTTGAATCTAATCTGTAAACTGCAGGTCTACCCGCAGATCTTACTATACTTTAAATTGTATATGTATTTACACTATGAACAGGATCAGTCGCTCCTTTTTACCAGCTTCAAGTTTATCGTGTTCATATACATATCTTACGGTAACACTGCCTAATCCTGGATGTTTTGCACAGTCATATCGTTGTATTTGTATATGGTTTGTGTGATTGTATTCGTAAGTTTCATAGCTATTAAACGAGTAACTTCATTATTTTATGCAGCTGTCACACTCGGCAGTCGTGCAACCCATTCACGAGATCCCTATCTTTTCAGATTTTGTTTATGGATATTTACTTTGCATATTGATATCCAAATAATTGTTCAGCGAGTGTTTGATTAAATCGTTCCACGACTGCTTTATCAAAATGAATTGCGATATCTCATCACCTGAATTTCACATCATATTTTTATTTTATTTTATCAAAGATGATACTGCCCTCAGAAAGTCCTTGCCAAGATCAACCTGTACTACTACTCCCTGTCGCAAGGGTCCTTGTCATTAACTCGTAATTTGTACTTACCTGATCGACGTTTATTGGTTTAATTGTATCATGCGGTAAAAATAAAACATCCGCCTGATGTATATCATTAGAGGTGCTGACATTAAAATGTGCTTACTGAAAATATATAGGTGTCGGTAGATAACATTGCTATATTGCTTGTCGTTCTAAACAATTTACAGCTACAGAACATATAACATTTGCAGCATCGTCATGTTTACTGATAGATACCCTAACTGTCCAATATCCTCTTGGGCTACAATGAATCAATTCTGTTATTTTATAATAGGTTCATTAATTACCGTCCACGATGATAGTTTACCTTTCAACGCAGATCTTACCAACCAATAAGCTAATGATTGTCTGAAAGATTTTATTATGGAATTTAACGAATCAGCTTCACGTCTACAATAAATTGTTGTTGTAAATCTGTATTATACAATGCATCACGACGTCACATGCTTGATCAATGGCATGTATTGGATACTCTCCAGGATTGGATGATCCTGTGCGTCACGTGATGTATAAAGTCAGCTTTCAGAAAACCTTTCAGGCAAAAGAAAGTGGGTAGGAACCCTAAACACTTGACTTACAAATCTGAAAGAGAATGCACCATCAGCCTTGTATAATAATAGCATAGTTTCTAGTCCAAGTGACGACAAATGATAATTCACTGTCGTTGCCTGGCTTATATAACTATCACACTGTCAATCGTGTATACAAGTGTAAATAATGAAGCCCCTAAAACAAGTTGTATCAAGCAACAAGCAGCAGAGGAGGTGAATCCTACAACGTTTTCAAGCAAAATTAAGGCTTCTATGGCTGAGTACCCTTAGGTGGGAAGGGCATATACCAGTCATAAGGACGTATTATGTGTTATGGAGAGTGATCGGGGACGTAAAAAATCGAAGGAAAAAATTTAAAAAAAATAAAAAAAATAAGTCTCCATTTGCCAATGGGGAGTTAGTGATTTTGTCCTTGCAAGGGTCTCCGTTGGGTTAAAAAAAACTCACCCGTTGATTATCAGTCCGGTTCGAGGGTCTTTACGATTTCACAAACAGACTAATTTGTAAAACCTCGCCTTGTAAATCAATCAGATTATTAGATTGGTCAGTGAGTTTGAAATTAATTCTGCTTAATGAATCATTATGACACCGCATATAGACTGGATTAACCGGAGACTCAATGATTAAAAATCCTGGAGGAGCTATTGGTGCAAATGAATACAGAATATATCCTTGCTGAGCTTGATTTGATCGTTCGAGATTTATTTGATAGCTTCCTTCGATGACATCACATACTAAATTAAGCGCAATCACTGAGGATATATTCACATTTTGAGGAGCAATATGCCTGCCCCCACCGTCTGGGTCATTATTATGTTTGAGGATTTTTATTTCTGGTGATGCTGTTTTTCTCCATGCATCATGAATTATTTTAAAACCGACATCGATGGCATCACTGAGAAGTTGTTTTAGTTCTGGCACGTTATATCCTGGTATTTTGACTGTTGGAATATCTTTGACGGGGATTTTAAGAAATAATGCAAATATTGTTCTCGATAGGGGATTATCGTCATCTAATACCTCTTAAATAATTTGTGAATGAAATGTTTCCATATCGTCGATAATTTTGTTGCATGTTTCGACGACGCTGATAAATTCATCTCGGGTAAGAGAGCCGGATTTAAGAGATATTAACAACAGTGAAAAATCATTATTCATTGCTTTGAAATTTTCAACGATTTTACGATCGTTAGCATCAAGATATTTCCCTCCCTTATCTATACTCTCAAAGATAGTAAAAAAATCTGTAGTAGTTCTATGCTCTATATAGCTTTTTACTGGATTATCAGATTTTATCCTGTCGGTGATATGATCAGTTTTTTGTGGTTCAGGTGGTAAATTAACGGGTTCTCGTTGAGGTGGTAATTCAGGCCATCCTAGTACGGTCCTTATTGAGCTTTGATAGATATCTACGACGTATCCTTCTGTGCTTATTTCAATGGCAGATGATAGCGTGGGTTCATGAACCGTTATAGCGATTTTTGATTCTGCTCCAGTAATCGATTTTATTCTACGCGCGAATTCATCATTGATTTGTTCGATTTGGCTTGATCCGGTTGGTATGGAAACGACGTTCCAGTCTGGAGTCCCGTCTGGTTTATTCTTATTCGCGAAAACCAATGAGTTATGATTTCTGGATTCGTTGAGGTTATTGAGATCATGCTTGTTTGTACTGGTTTTGTGTTCTCCACTATTTGTTGAAGTAATTCCATCGGTGTTGTCATTGTTATTATACTCATGATGTATTTCTAATTTTGATATCGCGGAATCATAAATACTGACCATCGCTGAGAACTCACTATCTGATATAATTGTATCATCGAGTGATGACGATATCAACGAGGACAATTGCGAGTATGCGGTTGATACAACATGAAATTGAATTAAGTAATCTTGCAGTTTACTCTGGCTGCATGATGATATTTTTTTTGTGATCCCGGTTGATATACCCGCGATTGTAGCCGCCGCAGAAATGCAAATTGGAACTACGACCGGGGCAATCATTGTAACCGATGCAAGTATTATTCCGGCACCAGCGAGAACGCCTGACACCGAGTACATAGTAACATCAATTGCGGTGATTCTTCGTCGGTATTTTTTTTATTTTTATTTGATACTCCTCGGCGAAGGTTTTGAGTCTAGTTTGAAATTATCTGACCTGATCATAGCGATATTGCGATGATGAAGTCTTTTTTATTTTAAAAACGCTAGCGTTTTCAATTGTGAAATCCAAAGGATTTTCCTTTCAATTAAGTTATTTACTTAAATCCGCTACGAATTATAAATACCACGTTGTTGAAACCCTCACCAAATTTTTATCAGTAGATGTTATCGTGAACTTTTCAGTTGTATCCTTGTCAATGATCGTTGAAATCGTATTGTTGACCCCGGATGAACTTGACGATGGAATATTGAATTGAGTCGTTGTTACTAGTGTTAATCGATAAATACCTTTAACGGTTGCAGTGATATCTAATTTGTTGTTTGTAGGTGTCCACGCAAATGATCCGTGTTGGATCGTGTATACTACGTTATTAGTTTTCTCATGAGGAATTTTTGTTTTTTCAATGATTGTTATCATCCTCGGAAAATCAGTTTTGATGTCTTCGATGAAGTTTTTCGTCTCATTAATAAATGAATTAATTTTAGCGATAGATGGTGTAACTACAATCGGAGACCCAAAGAACTTATGAACGACATTTCTACGAAAATTATTATGATTTTTCAAATGATCGTCAAATTCCTTATCGTATTCAGTGAATCTATCTGTAATAGTCGAGAAGAGTACACCCGGTTTGAGTTTACCCTGATCGGAAAATAACGCGATAGTATCCTCGATTGCGTTTCGTTGTTTAACCAAAAATCTTTGTTGACGACTTCGTCGTTGCCAGCGATTAATAGTGTATTCATTTACGACAACATGCGGTGGTTTTCCCCTTGGGATACCCAAAGAGTTAGAAATAGCATCGACAACATTTAATACTTCGCTGCCACATATTGGTGGATCAATCATCGTTTGTGTTGGTAGCGTAGAATACCAAGTCTTCATTGGAAAAGTTTTTATATAACTCATAAACTCTTTTGGCGGGGCTAATCCATATGAATCAAAACAGACAATCCCACGTGGATAAATAGCGTATACAACCCAGTGAGTTCCAGGTCCGGTGCTGTTATCGAGATTAATGATACCGGTTTCAACGTGATTAGGTTGTGCTGGTAATTGATCCTTCATAAAAACACCTCTAAAGTTTTTAATCTCGAGTTTTTTTAGCAGCATCAATTAAATCAAAATTGGACATAGGAACCATAGGTTTGGAAATCGAAGATTTTTGAGTTAATAAACCGGTCCTAGTCTTAGACCTGATCCGTGAACGGATCTCCCGCTGTACCACGAATTCGGGGTTCCTGGTAGTCTTAGACCCTTTCCCCTTTTTTTATAACTCTGCCCAGTTGCCTTTTTTAGTGCCATTCCTGCCGCGGTACCAACAGCCCCTAACGCTTCCGCTTTAGCTACCGCTGGGGCTTCTGCCACAATGCTGGAATCGCAGCTAACAACGGGAATATACCACCTGATTTTATCATATGTTTGATAGCAGCCGCAGAAATAGTAATCTGGACACCTTTTTTTGCTACAAGCGCATCATTGAAATGTTTTACTTGACGAGTTGTCAGTAACAATTTATTTTCCCCACCATTTATTTGATTGGGTTTCAGTGTTATTGTGGTTCCACATTGCTTAGCTAATTTGGATTGCAATTTTTTTTAATTGACCAGGTGTCAAAGACACATTGATATGACTATACGACATTGTACATAATAGATTAATTCTAAATCGAGGATTTCAATTACATGTTTTTGGAAAAATCCGAAGGATTTTCAATCATAGATTTTCTACAGGCGCATCTACCACTCTCATTCTTCCTCCAACACCTTCGAGTAGCATTGATTTGTCACTGAGAATGACAGCAACTGCTCTATAATTAGCAATAGCACCACGAGTCACATTAGCTCTAAAATGTATATCAACGACGGACTGTCTTATTAAATCAAGATGTTCCAGCGAAAAGTAATAGATCGGATACAGATTCTTAAAGTCGTATTGTGATATTTGCAGACCAGTATCGACATTTTGATCGCGTACCATAAACGACAACAATCTATGATACACGCGTGCAATATGATTTTGACCTCGATCAAGTTGTACATCTTCAGATGGTTCCTGCTGGCCGTTTATTCTCAGCGAGACGTCTTTAACACCTAATGGATCAAATATCACATGACTGAAACGTTGATCGCCAACTCGTGTGTTATCCTGTAACGCTACAAATATATGACGTGGAGCAGCAATGCCTTGTTTTGATGTATGATTCCACGTGAATAACCCGTTGATATTTGATTGTTTAACATCCGTGGTCACTGATAATTAACTCAACAACGACTTTCCTCCTTGGTCCATAAATGATAGTAATCGTCCTTCTGCGGTGATTGCTGGAGTCAACACTGGCATCCACAATGATATTTTTGTTAAAATGACTTTACCGGCATCAGCATTGGGATTTGCATTATCCAATGGAATCCTCCAAATTGCGTCATTATCATCACCCTTTCGTACAAGCGCTACTGTATGCTTCGCCCCGTAGATAACTTTTCGGACGTTTCTACAGAATGCAAATATATGATGCAGTGAAATCGCGCATGAAAATGATTTACGAGCCCCTTGCAACATTGAAATACGTGTTGCAGCTCCTAGATTGAAATTAACATCGTTGTTTATAATCATATCCTCAGCATCAATATTAGCAGTGCCAGCATTATTCTTTGGTCGTCTTACAACAAATTGATTTCCTCCAGCGGTATTTTTAACATCTTTTGCAAACATCATAGAAGGCCCCGCCGATCTTGTATAATCATCAGAATATCTCGCTAACCCGATTATTGCTGTAGCCACATCAACATCGCGATCTATCGACTCAATTTCTTTTCCATCAATGAGATATCTTGCACTCTCAAATAGCGCCATGATACCATTATTGACAAACCCGACTAGAGTACCAGCTAGATACGGTGCTGGTACAGCAGGAGTATCAGCAGCTGTTACAAGTTCACCTTCTACTTCAATAAACGCTTCAGCGGGTAGAAAGTATTTACTGGTATCATGAACTTGAAGTTCAATTCTTGATCGACTATTTGAGTCTATTGCATGATAAGCGCAATATTGATAATCGCGTACAGAATCATCCTTGGGGACTGGGGCGTCTATATCAAACGCTGGATCAGATGACTTTTTGAACATTTTATTCTATTTATCAGAGTCTAAATCGTGAAATCGTAAAAGATTTTCATCGACGTAGTTTTTTAAAGCCACTTCCTGCTATCATATTTGCAATATTGCTTTGGTCGGGGGTTATCAACGATGCTAGTTTTTCATCTACTGCGTTATTTATAATTTTACTAACACTTGCAGGCATTTCCGCTGTAGACGGTAACGGTTTCTTTTTTCGTCTAACTAATGATGTTATTTTATTCTTCGCGGTTGAAAACGCTTTCCCGGCAAGATCTCCAACAGCACTAATACCCTTATCACGAATAAAATCAATAGCTCTCATTCCTAATTGTTTAGCTAACGGCATCACTTTTGGAGCCATTCTTGCAAAAAACCCTGCAATTGTATTACCTAAACCATCACCATAGTATGCTCTATAAACTGGAAACCGTGAATTAACTACATAGACGGGGGTTGGTTTATCATGATTGTAGTTTATGATCATTATTTGAAATCAGAAACAATTTTTCAATTGTAAAACAATTTGTCAATTTGAATTCAATCACTATGATAATCCTCCACTAACTCGTCAATGAAATCTCGATATGTGCTGATATCCATGATACCGCCTTGAAATAACCGTCTACAGATATTAGATGCTTCATTAATTATTTCCTGTGAGTTATTTCCAGCTCGGAACCCTCCTACAAGAACTTCTAATCGTGATATATCACTGAGAACACTACCAGGACAGAAACCCGAAGAGTTTCCAACGCTAGCGTGAAAATCCGTAGGATTTTTCCCAACTTGACCACTCCCCGGAAATTCCTTCTCATCGTATGACTGTCTTATTTGGAGTTCAAATTTTTTCTTGAAGTCTCTGTATTCCTTCATCCTTCTATCTAAACTCTCAGTATTTATTTCATACAATATATCAGCCCATTCATTATGTGGCATTCTATAATTCGTATAATTATCCGTGAAAAACTTCTCTTGTGAATCATAGCTGTTAGCAGCAAATTCACCTAAATTGTCTATATCCTCGTTGAGAATTCGTTTTTTAGCGCTATCGGTAAATATAATTGATTTAGGTAGTCCACCTAGTCCACTAACTAGTTGTTGTTGTTCTGAAGCGGTTGATATATCCTGAGGAAGTGTTTTTAATGATTTTTTTGTTTGTTTAGTTCTTTTTGCTATTTTTTCTAACACAGGAAGAAAAGACTCTTCTTGTTTTTTTCCTTCTTCAGAGATTGTTGACACTATCTGTTTCGTTGCTGTGGTTACTGGTTTAAACAATTCTTCAGATCTCACAGCAAAATCCGTTTGTAAACTCTGTCGTTGTTGCAGTTTATTCCTTACAGAGTCTCGAATTGGTATAAATCTCTTGATTGCATTTAGTCGTTCACGAGCCAATCGGGTCGTTAATGCTTCATTGACCATTATTTGAAATCGTAAACAATTTTTCAATTGTAAAACAATTTTCCGAACCTGACCTAACAGACGAAAAAACTTCGACACGTCGGATGATTTTTAACACGATCATGGAAGCGTTATTTTGTTGTTTTAACGGCGTTATCAATGATGGGGAAAGTGTCCAAATTGTATAAAAATAAATAATACCGCACTTTCCCACTTTTTGTTACATGTCAGACATGTCGGATGATTGTTAACACCACCGTGGAGGTCTTATTTGATTGTTTTAACAGCGTTATCAATGATGGGGAAAGTGTCCAAATTGTATAAAAATAAATAATACCGCACTTTCCCCACTTTACATTGATCAATCGGAATCATCATATCGACTAAACCATCCATTAACGGCCTATCGATTTTTTATTCAGTGTGTGTGAAATATTTTTTATTCAGTGTGTGTGAAATATTTTTTATTCAGTGTGAAATATTTTTTATTCACTGATTTTGACATTTTCAATCAAAAAATGCTAAAAAAGTGAAAATCTCTCTGAGGTCGGTCACAATCAAAAAACGACAAAATCTCTTTAAGGGTCGGTCACAATCAAAATCGTTCATTTTCTTGAATTAACGCTCGTAGGTTTCTAATTTTAGAATTAACCTCTTTTTTCAATTCGTATTCGCTACCCAATTCTTTTCGTATTCCCTCTACAATAGTATATAACGGCACAAACACACTTACTTCACTGGAAAATGAAAGAGAGACCCGAATAGAATTCTGAATTTTTTTGATGAGTGCATATTTCTTGGGTAGCATATACTTGTTATTGTTAACTCCGTATTCTATATCCTAAAAGTCTGACATGATTTGATCAGGATTTAAACCATCTGATAGTTTGATATCCTGACTTTTCAATTTTAAGATTTCATCGATAATGCTATTCATTTTTTCAGAATTCATCTGCTATAACAATGACATATTTCTAAATAAAAAATATGACGCATCATACATAACTGAATTGAACTTTCTGTCCGCTCTTTTTTGAAATCGCAGATCGATAAATCCCCCCTGCAACTTTTTGAACAGAAGGTGAACAAATATTGAAATATTTTCCGGCTTCGTTCATTGATTGAAATATTTTCTCTTCGTTAGTTGTTGTATTCAAAGATGTCACAGGTGTCTTCCCAACCGTTTTGCAAGTGCCAGTCCTTCCTCGTTTCAAATTCTCACTCTGTGTGATAGCTTCTAAATTATCCAATTTGTTATTCTTTGGATTAGAATCCTTGTGATCAATAACAAAACCATCAGCGATCAATCCATTGAACACCTCGAAGATGAAACGATGATTGTGATATTTCTTCTTTCCAACAGTAAACCTCAAATACCCCATACCATTATCCCACCCAACTGGTTTCTTCAGTCTACGGTTTCTTACAACACCATCACTGGATGCCTCATAATTTGTAATCACAGGGTGCCGTCTGAATTCTTGGTTCATTTATATACTATACTATTTGTCTAATTCATTGCTTGGTTTAATGTTTACATCACTGGAGAATCTCTCGATGTAGTCTTGAGGAGTTCTTATGATTTTATCCTTGACGTTGTCAGGGTCAAGGATTTTTTCAGGGTCATAATTTCTGATTGATTGTCTATTTTTTATTCTTTTATCATAATAACGCTTCAATTCCCTGTATCGCTTTCCACCACAAGCAATACACAATTGTGATTTTCCCTTGACCCCAACCCCACATCGAATACAGGGTAACGGACCAAGGCTTCCACGTCGAAAACTTTGCATATGATACCTACAGAACTCTTTTCTGCATTATTTGTTACACGGGGTTACTGATCCAATCATAAGCCATTTGCCGTGATTCATTATACATAAATCTTTCATTTAAATACTTGTTTTTAGTATAGCATGAGGGAGTTAAAGAGAACATCTTCGAAAAATGCTAAATTCAATACTGATAAGGAGTTTAAGAGATTATTGAAAATTAATCCTAAATTTAATCTCGATAGACCGAAAAAACGTCCAATAGACGGAAATATGAAAGAGTTTAAGAGATTATTGAAAATCAATCCTAGATTTAATCGCGATAGACCAAAACAACGTAACAAGAGATTATTGAAAATTAATCTCAAACGTCCAAGAGACGGAAACATGAAGGAGTTTAAGAGATTATTGAAAATTAAAAATTAATCCTAGATTTAATCTCGATAAACCCATAAAAAAGTTTAATAGACGGAAACATGAAAGAGTTTAAGAGATTATTGAAAATTAATCCTAGATTTAATCTCGATAGACCAAAAAAACGTTTAATAGATGGTAACATGAAGGAGTTTAAGAGATTAATGAAAATTAATCCTAGATTTAATCTCGATAGACCCAAAAAACGTAACAAGAGATTATCGGCAATAACGCCATGGAAAATTGCTCAATTCAATCTTGATATATTTTCTGATACACCAAAGAATAAAATTCTTGATAGAGCCATGATTAGTAAAATCAGAGACTGTTTTAATGAATTCAAGCGTGATGGAGCATCTTATTGTTGGTCAACATTTCGAATTGATGGTGTTGTTGACGCTACCATGAATGATGAAAAAGCAGCAGTGATAATTTCACGTCTTGGGAAAGAAAGAAATTTTTTTCGAATAAAATTCCTTATCCGTGATGATGGAAAATGGATTATTAGGGATAAATTTGAACCCATTCTCAGGGACAAAAAAAATGTCACCGTGAATCAAGATTCCAAACCAGGAATTTTGACCGGAATCGACAAACCCTACTACGAAAGATTTTATCCTGTAACAGCATTTGTTTACGGGATATATCCGCTCAATGAAAAACCTGATATTGCAAAATTAGCACCAATGAAATATTCGACAAGGCTCAATTGTGTAGCAGAACGAATAATGGAACACTTCACAAATGCGTCCCGGGGAAATAAACTAACTGATCTAAGACAAAAAAAAATAACCGAATGGGAATTAACGGTAAAAGAGAATGGGGCAACAATTCAGGATATAACCAAATTAGAAACATCATTGAGATTTCCAATATCGGTAAGAACAATCACCGGTGAATTATTATACGAATCAAAATATAATAAAAATGGAGCTCCAATTGAAATTATTGATCATAATGAACACGCATGGTCATCTGCAGTAACAATATTTCCACGGGATAGAACTGTAAAATATCTGTTGGGAACAGAAGAGTTTTTTTCAGAGCAGAAATTATTTGATGCTATTTACAAGTTGAGTAAAGAAGACCCTGTGTCAATGTGGCTATTTCATAGTGCTTCAGACGATGAATGTAGATTTGATCAGTTTGTAAGACCCAACGGAGAATTGTACCGTACTGAAGAGCTGCATAATCAAATGAAACAACTAGCTAGTGAGTTTTCTGGGGGGGGGGGAAGACAACGATCAATTATTAACAAATTGTTTTACACTTCCCTCGGTTGCAGCACATTTTGCTAGGAAGAAAAACGCATGGAAACCAACGCGAAGTGAGTTTTTATCAGATGTCAGATTGAGCTGTCTTGAATACAGCCATGGAGGGTTATGGAATACAAAATACGACCCTGAAACCGTTATTTCCGTTGATATGATTGCGTGTTATCCAGGGAGTTTTCTCGGGTATGGAGAGTGTGCTAGATATTTCAAACGATTTGGACACCCCACACACGAAATGGCCCGTGTTGCTATTAATGGGCCACTGCCTGATTTTGATTTAACAGGATTCGCTTGTGTAGTATCATTTGAATTGGCTGAAGGACTTCATCCGTGTAGTTATCTTTGGATTGGTAAACACATGTCTGAAAAACACTGGATGCCAATAGTGTTGTTACGGTATGTGATTGATTGTGGGATGTTAAAATCATTAATTGTCAGTGAAGCGATTATATCCTATCGAGCACAGAAATCAGTCTGGTTACCACAACCTGATCTAGAAAAAATAATTAGCGAACAGCAAAAACTGTTTCCTGATTTTAATGAACAACAAATCATGGATTGGTCCAAACAGTTATTTGAAATCAGAAACAACGAAGCAAAAGATCTTGGACGAAGAATAATTGGTAAATTTACTCAGGGTGGCAAATATGACAATACAAGATATTCTTCACGGTTGATTATAGACAATGCTGAATACGATTTAGTAATCGCGGATTTAACGAATAAGGGGAAATTTGTCAATCGTAAAGACGCATTTCTGTCCGATGGAACCAAATTGGGTACAATTGTTACCTACAACGATGGAAACAATCCGCAGTACACACATTTGAGAGCTTCTATGCTCGGTTATGCTTCTATTAATCTGTTTTCGATGATCAATAAATTTCCTAACACTGCAGTTAGAGTTGCCACTGATTCATTTTACATAAATAGCAAAATGGCTGAATTCATAAATTCCTTGACAAGTGCCTCACAAAGTGAGGGGAACAAGAATTGGGGGTCATGGAGAATTAAGCGAGAAATGCTTCATGATTATATTCAATCAGCAGATGTTACAATTGAAAATAATTATCGGAATCTCAAAGAGATTCAATCAGAATTTTCTAATGCACCATCGATTTCTGATCCAATCTGTAGATATAAAACAAGTTTATTTAAACGGTTGTGGTGGGTCAGGAAAAACAACTCGGGCAATTGAGTTATTCCGTAGAAACGCTAGCGTTTCCAATCCAAATATGATTGTACTAACACCAACACACAGACTTGCAAGAGAAATGATACAGAGAGGGGTAAATGCCTGTACTTATCACAGTTTCTTTCGATGGAAGGGAGATAAATGGACTCCTGAGCGTATGGGAGAGAAATTTATCCCTGAAATTATCATTTGGGATGAAATATGCACAGTGTCATTAGATGTATTACAAATATTTCTCAAGTGGTTGTTATTGAAAAATACAAAAATCGTCATGTGCGGTGATCACGGCCAACCACCATCATTTGTCGGTGCATCTCCACATGAATGGCTAAAGAGTTTTGTAGACTATTATGAAGAAATTACCACTGATTATAGATCACTTGATGAAAAATTACGAGAATTTAAGAGACTAATTAGATTACAACCGGATAGAATCCAATGTGAAATAGCGCGTGAAATAATTTCGGAAACTCCATTAAAAGATTTCTGGGAAATGTAGAGACCAAATGATTTGATAATTGCAAGTAGAAAATAGTCAGAGACACACTTCAGATGAAGTTATTTGAATTGTATAAAGAAAAATTTGCAACACTTCCAGTACCGTTATGTTATAGGCCATCGGATACACGAAAGCAGAATATAGAAGTTGATATTCCAGGACAGCGTGAAAAACAAATTCTCGTATTAAATGATATTGTGCTGGTTGATATCAGCGTCGTTGAAGATGCATTGCGTGCTAATAAATCCCCGTGGACGCTAGGATACGCAGCAACAATACATTCTTCACAGGGATAAACTATATCGGATACAATTGTTTGGATGGTAGATAATCGCATCGAATGGTCAAATTTAGTCTATCTCGCAGTATCCAGAGTACGAAAAATAAATCAACTTCGAAGAATTGTTTTCGATGATAATGACACAACAATGGATGATATTGATGTTAAAATTATTGATAAAAAACTCTCTGGTTACAAACAACAAGACAAAAAAAAAACAACGAGAATTTGACATTGATGCTGGATTAATAATCACTTTGAAGAAACAACAGAATAATCACTGCGCAAGTTGCAATTGTATAATGCGGTGGCAGTATTCGGATAAAGATCCTCGCCAATTTACCTTAGACAGAAAAAATAACAGTCTCGGTCATGTCAGAAACAATGTGATGTTGACTTGTCTTGAGTGCAATAGACGCAACGGCGCTAGTTAAGACCATGCGGTGGTAATTGAATATCCTCGGGTATTACTTGTAATTGTTGTCTAGTAAATCCCCGTTGAGGGGCAGTTGAATCCAATTTATAGATTGGAGGTCTACCCGTAGATCGTGTTATGCCGGATATCTTGTGTGCAGTAACACTCCAAATAGGATCAGTAGCCCTTTTTCTGCCCCCTTCAAGCTCTCCTGGTTCATATAAATACCTCACAGTGACATTACTACCAAGAATTGGTTCTTTGAAATCTTTTTGTGGTTTTTCAGGTATAGACTTCTTTTTAATCGCGTTGATAGGTTTCAAATTAATTGTTCTAGTAATCTCGTTATTCAGTGCAGTAATCACAGCTGGTAATCTTTTATCCCATTCACGGGATCTTTTTTCTTGGATGAATTCTTTTGCGTATTGATATCCAAATAACCGCTCAGCAAGGGTTTTATTAAACCGTTCTACAATTGCCTGATCACGATGTAGCGCAGTGTGGCCTCGTCTGATAGCGACATTGTGATATTTCATTGTAGATAACACTGCACCCTGAAATTCCTTGCCAGGATCAACTTGTAATAGATTTGGCCAACGCAGAGGACCCTTTCGATAAATCCTTTCAAATGCAGAAGCATCTTCAGTGGCCGATTTTGTTTTAAACGGTTCTGCTTCTTTGTATCGACTTGCAATATCAATTATGGTTAGAGCGTATTTGTAACCGTGGTCATGTGGCAAAAATAATATATCAGCCTGATGAACTTCATTGGGTCTGGTCACATCAAAATGCGAGTAATTAATTTGTTTAGTCGGTGGTAGATAAATTTGCCATAGTGCCTGTTTGGATAACCAATTAGCCGCAGTGGCCTTTTTCACTTTTGCAGCGCTAGCGAGTTTATTGATTGCAGCGCTACCCCGCCAGTACCCTTTTGGAGAATAGTAAATAGATTCCATGTTGTTATTAATTACCAGCACCTAACATCAATTTGCTTTTCATAGCCGATTTTATTAACCATGAAGCTAATTTTTCTTTGAAGGATTTATCAGGAATAGCATTTAATGCATGAATTAATTTTACATCTGCGAGATGCCTGTGTTGCAAATTGCTGCTTTTATAAGCAACATCATGTGCGTGGCACGCCCTATCAATAGCGTTTATTGGTTCTTCACCACGTCGAGGTTGGTTTTGATCATCAAGTCTGATATCTAATCGTGTTCCGGGGCCTCAGTAGCTATATCCTGGAAGGTGCTTTTCTCCTGGATACTTTGCCCACGGTGTTCCAGGGAGTTTTGCTAACTTGGCTGCGATATCACCTCCTCGTTTTTTTTTAAATCATCAGAAATGATAGCATTTCCTGCAGATCACATAGACACAAATCTAAATTTCTTTGTACCACATTGTACGCATTTACCAGAAAGCGCTGATCGGTTATTTTTAGTTGTAATCGTCGTCAAGTCATCTGTGCCAGTACGCGTTTTACACTTCACACAATATAGATCCATAATTTATGTATAGAGATATGAATATAATTGATTTTTCAGCGACTAAAACAAGAGAACCAGTTAAGCATCATGCAGCGCTACCAAACTCTATCCGCGCGATTATAATCGGGCCATCTGGATCCGGCAAAACGCAATTGTTACTTAATTTAATAATGAGATGGATGAAGTGGGATAAGTTGTATTTAATTGCCCCTAGCGTAGATGATCAACGATGCTATTAAGTGCTAAAAGATTTTAATGAAAACGCTTCAGAGATTGCCGGTGAGAATATTATTGAATTTATTACAGATATTGACGAGGCACCATCAGTAGAAGACCTCGATGGAAGTATCAACAATTTAGTTGTATACGATGATGTAATGTTAGATAAACAAAAAAATCCTGCCAGAATATTTTCCCGAGGCAGGCATAAAAGCACGGACGTGATATATGTCACTCAACGATACACACAGATTCCAAAAGTGATCAGAGATAACTGCAATTTATTGTGTGTATTTAACGGAGTTGATACTCATACTCTTAGAAATATTTGGCAAACTTGGTGCTGCGGTGATATGGATCATAATCGATTTAGAAATTTCTTTAGTGTTCCTCAATCAAACCCACACGGATTTGTCACAATAAATTTAGCAGACCCTCGAACACGATATCGTATCGGACTTGATCAAATATTCGGTTGAAATCGTAAAGACCATCGAACCGGACTGATAATCAACGGGTGAGTTTTTTTAACCCAACGGAGACCTCTGCAAGGACAAAACCACTAAGTCCCCATTGGCAAATGGAGACTTATTTTTTTTATTTTTTTTAAATTTTTTCCTTCGATTTTTTACGTCCCCGATCACTCTCCATAACACATAATACGTCCTTATGACTGGTATATACCCTTCCCACCTAAGGGTACTCAGCCATAGAAGCCTTAATTTTGCTTGAAACCGTTGTAGGATTCACCTCCTCTGCTGCTCAACACTTTAAAAAATCACTAAGAGAAATGATGTCATCTAACTTTTAGCCCAAATGCAGGCAAATAATTAAGTATTATGTTAGTAAAGCAGACGATAATGAACAGGCAAACATAATTTTTTTTAAAGCATTCCAAAAGATTAAATTAGGTTTGGGATATGATTTATGTATGATGAACGTCTTTTCAAATTACGACTGGGCCACACAAATATATAATAGATAAGAAATAGGGTCCCTTTGGTTATCTATGTGAAGACAGATAATAAGAACGATTCAAACAAATGACCAATAACCAATGTTGTAGTAGAAAGGTAAAAAAATAAACACGCAAATGTCAAGTAATTTGTACTCAACAACGTTGTAAAGCGTATGTTTTATAAATGTTGAATCGAACTCTTAAGTCTTAAATGTGGTACAATTTCTTCAAAATAAAAACCACGAATGCTTCGATATGTTACAAAATATATAATATATATTGGGTTAGAAAGTTGGGATCTTATTGCATAATTTTTGGTTGCTAAAAGCAATCTTCCAAGTGTCATGGCAGCATATGTCTTACAGTAATATAGACTACTTAAAGAGACAAAAATAACGAGGGAACATTTAACGAAGAGAATTACCTTAATACGACAAGGAGGGTATCTTTAAAGCGGTGAAATCTTTGGAAAATATAGTATTGAATGGCTAAACCACGTGCTGGTAATGATTATAACAAATGTAGATGTTATTTTAAAACATATATTGTCTACATCATCCCCCCCTCCCGTGTACCCTGAGAAAAAGTCATAAAAGCATCGTGGTATTTTGATGAAAAGATAAGATATCACGTTATATTCATTGATTCATTGATCTATATTTTACTAAATCAAATGAGGCGTTGAATGAAATTGCAGATCAAAAGAATAGTATTCATCATATACGCGTGTTAAAAATACATTGAAGTCAAACTTCCTTTATATAAGAGTGAATACCAAAAACACCAAACATTAGACAACTCAAACAAGTCTAAACATATTTTTCAAAAAATGTTAATTTCGTTGAAAAATCGTATCATATAAAGGCACAAACTTTGCTTCCTACAAACAAAAGGAGAAATAATGTATTTTGACATGTTCATCCATATCTCCTCCTTCCTATAAAATGAATATATAAAACAATTCAAAAAATTATTGTCTCAAAACATCAACAAGACATGTTTATTAAACATTTAACTGACTTTTATTTCCTAGCTGAAGACAAACATACTTTAATTTATTTGTTTTTGTGATGATCGATTATTTTGTAAGGGTGTTTCTTCCATTTTCTAATTTTCATCATTTTTAGAGTTATATAATCTATTCATGTGCATTCAACGGAGTCTATTTTGAACAAACCAAGACATTTATCCATAGGGAAAACTGTTTTTATCAAGACATCGTGCTTAAGATATGTATGAAAGACTGTACGGTACACAACTAAAAACTTAAAGATCAGGATCATTCAACTGTAACTTAGCTAACTGGTCCATAATATTTCTAGAGTAATTTGAATTACAAAATAGGAACAATATGTTCCACCATTTTGATCGGATTGCTAAAGAATTAACACAATCATTGTTTCTGGAACACCTGCCACACTTCTAACTGAATTGCATAAGGATTACCTAAAGTCCTTACGTTTCTGTGCGAATGACGGTTTCAAATAAAACATTCAAATATTGTATGTACCGTTTTGGGCAAAATATTAAGTTAATATATAAACATTATTTGCCACTGGTAAATCTTGAAAGGATTCTGGAATCTGGTATACTATATTCCTTGCCTACTTCTTAAGTATCATTTTTCAGCCCGACGAATAAGACCCTAACTGATTGCTGGAACTTTCAGTAGTGCATAATAATAATATATTTGTGTTCTTAGGATGGTGAATAATAATTTCAAAAATTTGATTTCATTCCGTGTTGTATTAACTCGTTAAAACTTTACAGCTTCAACACGATAACAGGGCAATATACACAGCAGCGAAATATTGCATGAAAATAACAGCATTTGCATAAATATCATACAAAGCCCATATGCAAAAATAGCTGATATTTGCTTTCCATAGCTAGGACTTTAAACTTTGAGTTGTTTGAACATATATAGAAAGCAAAATTTAAAGATGAATGACGTGCTTTTAACAATGATTGGACTGACAAGTATTGTTTTTTACTGATGTTGGAGTGAAAGCTATGTGTTAGATTTATCAAGACACCATTGCCGTTTTCAAGGAGTTCAATTTGAAACGCCACTTTCAAACTAAGCACGGTAACTTTGGAAACAAATTATCAAAACAAGAACTGCAAAAGAAAGAATCTGAAAGAATTTGCCAGAAAGATGGTTGTGTTATTTGCATCAACCAACATTTGTGAGCAGACTTTCTCTACTATGAAAGTCAACAAAATCAAAAAACCGATCGATTCTCATAGATTTAAATATTCACTTAGTTTTAAAGATCAGCACGAGCAGCTTGTCACCAAATTTTGAAAAACTGGTCAATGAATGTGATCAGTTGTATCATTCACATTGACTCTGTTTATGTTACTCTATTTATCCAATACATGCGTTTCTTTTGATTTTTAAGTTTTCAATTATTAACAACATATTAACGACTGAAAACTAATTCTGATGATATTTAGATAAACCTTTAGTTTTTGCTATTTCAAATATTTTTTTTTACTTATTGAACTATGATGCCCGCTAAAGTTGTAAATTTGTGTATGCGGCCCATGCACTGGAAAGTTTGTCCACCTCTTCTTTAAACTGAATAAAATATGGCTGGGTATATCTAATTATTGTTCTTGTAACTGGTTCAACTTTTATTTAAAACATTTTCATTGTTCAAACGCTATGCCTCAGAAAGCATACCAAGTTACAACATTAGAGCTTAACTGTCCTTGATGTCAACTTAACGTTTGGTCATGACTTGTCCACATGACTAGTATTCTTGAGGTCACTAAGACCTAAATCTTATACATCGTTACTTGTACGTCAAATGGTATCTTCCTTGTCTCAAATGCATCTAATTTGTGCGGTTAATTGAGGAATGAGATCTAAAATTTACATACTTTTTGTGGAGGTATGTGATAAAAAAGTCTAGATATTTGTGAAACATAACGTTTTAGTGTCCGTAACCTTGAACTTAAAACTTGTTACCAAATATCAACATATGTCTTCTTTATTTTAAGAGTACGTGATTTGCAAATCTATATATCGAATAGCGTAAATTAGTCGTGTGGAATGTGTATCTTTTTTTAATATCTGCGATTTAGCCATTAAAGTTTAGAACCCCACATTCTAAGGTGTATTTAGTGCGCTAAACATAATCTACTTGTCACATTTGGTAGCGATAGATGTTGAAGAATTACCATATGATATAAACGGTGATCTTCATGCTTAAAACGTTGAACCAAACCTTGTGGCTTTTCAGAATGTAAACATTCAATACCATCTGAAATAACAACTACATTTGTTTGTGACACTATCTCTATACTTGCGAGCAGTACTCAGCCATATTGTGTGTGTGGGAAAGACTAAATCATAACTGACACATGGAACATGTTCGCACTGAAAAGTAGGAATACATATTATGATCAAAATATATTAAATCATTTTTTTATCAGGCTGGTATCTGCGCTGGATATTACTTTCGGCTAGTACAACAATATTAGGTGGATTTGTAAATACTTTGCTTGTGCTTACGACGCGTTATTTATGTTAGTGTGACCCAACTAGCATACACAATGTTCTAATGGATGGATAATGAACTCCAAAACTGCAGACATAACTTCACAAAATATATGAAAAGATTAAAATACAAACCCTGGTTCTAAAATAATACATTGATATGTGAGATATGTGAAGAACACAAATATTTACAAAACGTTTCAAAGCTTTGTAAGCTATAAAAAAAATTATATCAATTATTTCAGACCCACACAACGTTGTCTATTTCATTGCTATGGAGTGAATCATAAAATGAACGGTAAAGGGGTTCTACATCAATACGTATGCCTGTCTCAAGCTCGATTGCTTATCACTTCAGTCACATCGTCACTTAAATAATGACCTGTACCAGTACTCGCTCATTTGGTCTTAAAATATATATTTCATTTACGAAAAACGTACATTTAAACCAAACGGATACAAAGCTTTCAACCGAAAGGTTTATCGAGGTCATCAAATAAGCATTTAACTCCTCTCGCTAGGGTTAGTTTTGGCTAGAGGGAAATTGATGATGGTGTATCTGAATCTCATCTCAGAAGTTTGCATATACTTTTAGTGAAATACAAAACACGTTAAATATGAAGTAAACATCTAAACATAATATAAATATAAAATCATGTGATATAACCAATCCCAATATTGATATCGATTATTTCGGGCAGTGATATAATAGATATTTATAGTTATATGTCAAGTAATTCTTCCTTAGACGACTCGGTGGTAATCATGATGCCATCTGTATGTATGAACGATAGGTAACGACAAGGTATTGTAAATAGATTTTTATATTTACTTTGCTTCAATTTCTTTTTTTGGTGAAAAGCGTTTAAAATATATCGTTCAAATGTTTGGTGTTTTGTTTTGAAAAGAATCTTGGAGTTTGTATTTAGTATCTTTAAGTAGAATGTTTGACAAAACAGTTACTTTTGAATGCAAATGCAAGTTATTTAGTTGTGCGGGTTATAAATTGAGTTGCTAGAAATTTTGCAAAGTATTGCATAAAAGGTTCTTTTTTCTTTTAAGTAGGATGCAAACGAGAATTTAAAAATCAATTTATATTGAAAATAACTGAAGGTGAGTTTTCGCAGATTATGTAATCAATGGGAGAAGCACTATTAGTATAGAAAACTAGATTACACAGAGCATTAGTAAGTATGATGGTTTCTGAAACACCTGTCAACACCTTCTCATGAATTCCACTTACACGCTTAGGGCGCACTAGACAGGATTATATAACTTCCTTTCATTTTTGTTTGTACGACGGATTCAACTGAAAACACTAAGATTCTTTCACATTGTGTAATTGAACGCTTAAATTTAATAACAACAGGATTAAAAACCTCTTTGGGCAAATCACATATAGCACAATTTTATTACATTTGGTAAGTGAACACGATTTCGCTTATTTCGAAACTCAGTTTCTTCTATTTTGTATTATGGTTTTATACTATGTTTTGTGCGTATATTTTGTCATTCCGTTTTTAATTTGTTTCTTGATGTTTATTTTAAAGATACTAAACAATCAATTTGATATCTGAAAAAGAACTTCAACATTTTTTTTTCGCTGACCTTTCAAATAGATATCATTCTATTTAAAGGTGTTGATGTATTATAATTGTTCTCAAGTATATATCTCCAAATTTGTATTTTATTTTATTTACATCATTTCAGTAAATTATGATATTTATATGCTTTGACTGAGAACAAACATGTATTTCAAGCTGAGTTGTGTTAAACAAGAAACAAATATTTGTTATTGTACTCATCTAAATATAATGCGTAATATAGTTGCGTGACACAGATAGATAATAACTTGAGAGCCACGTCAGTGTCACATATGATTTTGAATTTTTCGCCAAACTTAGTTATAGGTGAGGCATATGTGACGCAGTCTGGCTCAAGTTTCCGAAAAGTATCTTCATTAATTTATCAATGGTCTGCACTGGATATACCATACCATGTAAAGTTTCCTATCGTGTATGTCGTGTCTTTAATGGTGTATGAGACACATTGAATTGATAAATGAGAGAAAGATGGACATACAGAAAGATATAATCCCTGTAACAGAATTGTTACCGAGAGGATGGTGGATTAAATGAACAACACAAACACAATATGTGAAAGAAAATATAAATTTATGAAATAAATTATTAATGGAAAATAATGATGTATCAACACAATAACTCATGATTTCAACCCACAATTACACTCACAACCATTCACAATACATGAATAAATTAAATATTAATACAAAATAAAACACAGATACAAAGGAATCTCTTGGACTATACACAGATCCAAGGAACCTTTACAAAAAGTTGTATTACCGCAAGTATAAATTACGATAACAAATCAAAACATCACACTATGCTATCGCACATATGGATTGCGACAACTAGCACGAACGTATACATGTATTCAATCAAGTTGCTAGCTTTTATTGAGATTCATGCAAAGCCTTATAATACTATTGTGATTTGAAGTAACCATGTAAATACAACAATGTATTCAATTGTACTACAATTGCAACACACACATGTGTCTCGACCCTGTATAACCGTACGATTCACCAACAGTTGAATCGCCGCCCAGTTTCCCCGAAGACCTAGGGTTGACCAATACTTTTATCAGCAGTTTGCCCTTCACGGATCCACCACAGTTATACGTACAGACAGCATACAATATCTACTAGAACCAACGGTCCCAAATACTTTAAGATGCCACCCCGGATGTTTACAACTCTAGACAGCTCCGACACTCGGACTTCTAGATTTCCGGATATTTACACGTCACGACAGATGTAGACGAACAGACAGTTCGACAGACAGACAGTCAGATACTTCAATTCGATTGCACAATTAAACGGCACAATCAATCACATTCAGCTATAATTCAGAGATGTTCTGCAACAAATCAGCTACGATATCAAAGACGTTATCAAAGATGTTCCCAGAGATGTTATCAGATGCGTTATCAGAGATGCTTTCGGCGATGTTATCAGCCGACGTCATCAGAGATGCTATCAGATGCGTTATCAGAGATGCTATCAGAGATGCTACCAGAGATGCTAGCAGATATGCTATCAGCCTTTTGGCTGGAGAAAGAATGACTGGCTATCTTTCCTACGATAAGACACTTTTGGTCCCGTCGTATTTATCAGAAATATTCTGCCTTATATACCCTCAAATAGGTGAGCAGAAATCACGGCAAGATTACCGTGCACTACGTGAATCTAATGTTCCGGACTTCATGTAATTCAAAGTCAGGCACATTCAAATCGTTACACGCCGCTTACCTTGGAGTAAAACCACTTATTCACTCCAGGTAACGCATGTACGACGAAACAAAAAAAATGGTGAAATTAGTTTGTAATTCAAGAAGAAAATAAATTTAATTTTCGCCTAATTCTGTGACAATCCCCACCTTATAAAAGATACACAGGGGTAAATGTCATGTTTCGTATAAATATTTAAACATTATGACTAATAATTGATATTATTTAAAGATTTAAATTATTTTCGATGCTTAGGGAAACATATATGCAAAAATATAAAAATACAAGAATTTCATGAAATTGTATCATGAAATACGAAAGAAGCTACACAAATTAAAGATTCTAACACGACTTATTTTCATTTTGCTATATATACATCTGGCAAGGCGATTTTTCACAAGAAGATCTGAGATACAGATCTTTTATCACTCTACTTGACAAAAGTCATCAGCTGTTATGAACAGATCAGTTGTTCAGTTATGAATTCTTTCTTCTGTATGCTATTTATAAAACTAGGATATTGACTGATATAATTAAATGTAGTATCACTTCTCCTCGCCAAATGTTAGTCTCATTAAAATTAGTCAATGTTTCGCAATTCATAACAGAAAGAAAAAATAGAATAATTCTAACTCTCGACCTATATCTGTTTGCTTTATTTTATTCACCAAAGATTGCAATACATGTCCGCAAGCATAGTTTCTAACATATTCACTGTCTTAAATCACAAACATGTTTCTGACAAAAGTATTCATGATAAATTGCATTAACGAAGCCTATAGAATAGTGGCTACCAGTGATCGAATCGGTCGAACTCACTCAGAGAACCGTTGAATTTATTAAAAAGCATTCCTTTTGCCAGGTCATTCGGTGTTTGTTTAATAGTTATCTGCGTGTAAGTTTTCTTCCAGCTATGTTACTTGGTTCAGATCCGAATCATCGTATTGGTAAATCGATTCGTAAATGTTTCAAGGTTTTCCTGATGGCTCTACATTTGTGCATCTTCTGTTTCTACTGTTTATCAAAGACTTGCCGATGTATTAATTGTATAAAACTGGTATCAATATGTATATGTGGTCAAAAATGTGCTCGCGTTTCGCTGCCGCGTACTGCATCACAGAGGGTGGATTAATAATTATCGGCTCAAAGTATTTTGAAATAGTGAGCGAAACTCAGATCATGCTGCATGTGCGAATTTCATGCAGTTTAAAAGTCTAAGTACCTAGCTGCGCATATCGGTCACAGCTAGAGTATATGATAGAGCCAAATATCTGTAAACATCACATTACAATCCAGTCTTGTCAGAAATCTTCTCGCTTTACGGAAGCAAAACTTTCAACTAAAGAACTGACCGTGTGTGGGGCTTGTCTATGATGCCTGTGTGTGGTGCCATGCTGTGGTGACCGTGTGTGGGGCTTGTCTATGCTGCCCTTCTGGTGACTGTGTGGGGTCAGTGTGGTGACCGTGGGTGACCGTGTGTGCTCGTGTGTGGTGCCGTGTGTGACCGTGTTTGAGAGTGATAGGCATCAGAAGAAACTCAATTTTTGGATCTTTTATTTGGTACACTTATGACAGATATATATTCACACGACAAATTATACACTTAGGCACTAATAAATTTCTTACTATTGTTTAAGACATGTTGTATACTCAGTCAAATTAGGAACATGCATCATGCGAATATTACACAACACGAAAGACATTGTGCAAACAAATATTTCTGTATACAAAATTTATACATATATACAGGTGATTAATATGAAGATTATTATTTTGATTGTCGTCCTGATGGATTTGGTCGTCGTTCAGGGATCCTCGTTATGTTAACAAGTCATCAAAAACGATAATGGAAATGACAATGGTAAGATACATATATATTCTGCACGTATAGGTATCATGCCGATACGTTTCTATATTAAGATGTATTTATACATGACTCCTTATATATTACAGACTGTTTATTCATTATAATCCATAGGTATTTAAAGCTTGAACAATTTTCCTAAGAAAAGCACTTAAGAAATCGTTTTGATAGCAAGCAACCTGTGAATAGATTAATCGTTAACATTTATATGTATTCTTGCACTAAGGAAATGAACTTCAAAGTAATGTGTTTTTATGCATATTATTGTAACGCATCTATGAATAACGTACACTTCTGTTCAGAATTATCACTACTAATGCATAATGATTTATTTTCCAGAGGGAAATAAAGCCCAGAAAGTGTCAAGAGACATTTTAAAACAATATAATAACATGGGTGGCACTTCCGTTGTTATCATTTGAACAAACGATATACAGATTAAAACATTTGAGAAAATTAATGTCGATGCTAATTTCCAAGTTCCGCAAGCTTTAAATACGTATGGTAAAATTGTGGATATCACGCTTACCGTCTTTAAATTTCCGTATTCGTCAGATCCAGGTAAAGATATTATATGCATAGTTCCAGAAATTATGTCTGTTCAGAAGGACCTTGAAGGAATTTTACACTGCCATGACTACACCTGCAACATCGATGTGCTAGGCTGTAAGTGTTTTTGTTTTACTTTCGTTGACAGTTTCATTTTGGCAGAAATAATGTATTGCCTGTCAGGATCTGTTTATTTTGTTCTATTTACTAAAGCATTTTCTCTGAATCTGACGGTTACTAATCAATTCAAAATGAATATTATCTTAATGTTGTAGTTATATGGATTTTCCTAGACAGTGTATTGTAATATTGTAGATTGTTAAAACAATTGTAAAAGCCTTGGTTCAAGCACAACAGTCGTGCTTCAGCAGATATTGTCCAACAGAAAACTATACATTAGCTTAAGCTCCATCAGCATTATAATTTGTACCAAAGTAAAATATGAAAATAATTATTTTATTTTTTATTTTGCAGTAAACATAACAGCGGGCTATGATCCAGTAGCCATTGGAGTCTTCCTTACTATCGAATTCTTGGAATGTTCAATTGTGAATGAGAAAATATCGTGTAAGTCAAACGTTACGCTTCGTTTAAGTTTGTATGTTATATATATATATATATATATATATATATATATATATATATATATATATATATGCGTGCGTGAAAAGCAAATAACAGTTTAAAATTGATTTGTTCAATAACATTTAGAAAACATATGCAACACAAACGTATCACTCTATTATCTACTATAACCGATTTCATTACAATCATAAAATAAAGTAAACCTAATGTTTGCTAACTTCTCAGTAGCTGTTTTCCAATAAGGGTAGAACAGGACAATAAGTCGAGGAGACATCATAGGCAGAATCTGTTATTTCGTTATAATGCTCATCAAACTCTTTCTGTTGACATGTTTTGCTATCAATCCTCTCATCAAACTGTTTCAGTAGACATGTTTTGCTATCAATCCTCTCATCAAACCGTTTCTGTAGACATGTTTTGCTATCAATCCTCTCATCACACTGTTTACGTAGACATCGTTTGCTATCAATCCTCTCATCAAACTGTTTCTGTAGACATGTTTTGCTATCAATCCTCTTATCAAACTGTTTACGTGGACATCGTTTGCTATCAATCCTCTCATCAAACTGTTTCCTTTCTTATGTATCTAGTGACGGGCTTTCTTTACTGTGAACCAATTGAACTGCCAATCCGTAAAGTGAAGATCTGTATTGAGGTCAGTGGTGTGGAACTCAGCAATGAAAGTAACTGTCTGAATCTGGGGTTTTCCCTCCTCGGTTACTCTCATACATTTCCAGACCTATGTGTTTTTGGATCAAGAAAGACAAAAACATAATCTATCCTTTGCTATGCATTATTACTGTCAAGATATTGCATTATATAAGTTACCACTTTTGACAGATTGAATCAGTCCTAATTAAATACTATTTGTATTTGTATTTACTATTTTTTTCCAGTTGTTTCCGTTATGTTGTTTTCCTATTGTGACTTTTGACTACGGGACCTGATATATGATATGTAAGTAAGTTTCACTTGGTGATTAATATATCCTAAATTGGCAGCAAATGAATCTTTGTCTAGGCATGATATATATTAAGTTGTCACGATTGATTCCAGACATTTCTTGAACCAATGAATGTTTCTTTCTCAATGTTTAAGTATTTAAGGTCAGAACTGGAGGGTCAAAGACATATCTCCCGTATTTGTACAATGATAAAAGAATTTAAATTTACACCCATTCGGGCAAAGGTATTTACGAGGGTTAACTACGTGATTGTATCAGAGTGTAAATAAAAGGAAAATATAGATCTTTGACAGATGTCAATTTCTTTAATTTGCTTGTCAAAAGGTATTCTATTGACATGCAATGTAAAGAAATTTGCATCTGTCAAAGACCTATATTTTCCTTTTATTTATAATTTTCCACATCTGGTACGTTAAATGTCGACGAAAATCTTTATTACAACGATTACTATGAGAGTTGGTTGTGGTAGGGAAACATTAACTATTCCTTTCATATCCTTGAAACGTCACTGAAATATGGCACACATGGCGTCAAACCTTTCATTAAAACTGTTTTGAAACATTTTAAGACAGAACCAAAGCTAAGATACATCATACGTGACAATACTTGGACAGTAATGGTCAGCAACTTGTGATAAAGATGTGGCACTAGTAGAGCAGCAGAGAGGGTGGACAGACCGAAACTATTTCAAGCAAACCGAAACTATTTCAAGCAAACCGAAACTATTTCAAGCAAACCGAAACTATTTCAAACAAATCCTAAAGGATTTCAAACCGAAACCAATTCAGACAGACAAAAAAAGAAATCCTTTAGGATTTTGCGCTACAGACCCGGCACTGACGTCGCTTGGGAGACGAATTGTTTCAACCGAATATTTTATCAAGTCCGATACGATATCTTGATCTAGGATCATGCAAATTTATCGTTACAAATCCATGTGGGTTTGACTGAATGTGACTAAAGAAATTTCTAAAAGATTATAATCCATATCTCCAATGCACCATTTCTGGTGAATAGTTCGTAGCGTATGTGTGTCAACTCCATTTAATACAGCAAGAATATTGCAGTTATCTCTGATCACGTTTGGTATTTGAGTGTATCATTGAGTGACATATATCACATCGGTATTTTTATACCTACCTCTGGAATATATCGTAGCGGGAATTTTTTGATTGTCTAACATGACGTCATCATACACGACTCAACTGTTAATACTTCTAACAATAACATCAATGCTATCCTCATCGATTGCCGATTTTGCGTTTTCGTTTATCATTTAGCACCTCGTAACATCGCTGATCGTCTACACTCGGGGCTACTAAATACAACTTATCCCATTTCATCCATCTCGTTATTAAATTAAGTAGCAGTTGAGTCTTGACACTTCCAGATGGTCCGATAATAATCATGCAAATAGAATTTGGTAGCGCTGCATGATGCTTAACTAGTTCTTGTGTTTTTGTCGCGGAAAAATCAATTACATTCATGTAATTATAAATAAATTATGGATCTATATTGCGTGAAATGAAAGAAGCGTACTAGAACTAATGACTTGACGACGATTACAACTAAAAAAAAATATCAGCACTTGCTGGTAAGTGTGTACAATGTGGTACCAAAAAATTTAGATTTGTTTCCCTTGATAAAATCAAGGGTTTAAAAAAATGAGAAGGTGATATTGCAGCCAAGTTAGTAAAACTCCCAGGAACACCATGAGCAAAATATCCAGGAGAAAAACACTTTTCAGGGTATAGTTATTGTGGACCCGGTACGAGACTCTATGTCAGACTCGATGATAAAAATCAACCCCGACCTGGTGAGTATCGAATAAATGCCATTGATAAGGCGTGTCATGTTCATGATGTTGCTTATAAAAGCAGTAATCTGCAACATAGACATATCGAAGATGTGAACTTGATTCATGCGTTAAATTCTATCACTGATAAATCCTTCAAAGACAAATTGGCTTCATGGTTGATAAAATCGGCGATGAAAAGTAAATTAATGTTAGGTGCTGGTAATTAATAACATCATGGAATCTATTTATTATTCTCCAAGAGGATACTGGAGGGGTAAATGGGCAATCAGTAAACTCGCTAGCGCCGCAAAGGTGAAAAATACCACGGCAGCGGATAGGTTATCCAAACAGGCGATATGGCAAATTTATCTACCACAGACTAAACAAATTAACTTCTCGCATTTTGATGTCAGCGCACCTAATGATTTTCATCAGGCTCATATATTATTTCTGCCGCATGATGGTGTTTACAAGTACGCGCTAACCGTAGTTGATGTTGCGAGTCGATACAAACAAGCAGAACCTGTGAAAAAAATCATCAACTGAAGTGGCTTCTGCTTTTGAAAGGATTTATCGACGAGGTCCTCTGCATTGGCTAAATATATTACAAGTTGATCCTGGCAAGGCAAGGAATTTCAGGGTGCAGTGTTATCAATAATGAAGCATCATAATGTCACCATCAGAAGAGGACATACTGCACTACATCGTGATCAGGCAATTGTTGAACGATTTAATCGGACACTTGCTGAGCGGTTATTTGGATATCAATACGCGAAGGAATTTATTCAGGATAAACGATCTCGTGAATGGGTCAAGAGATTACTAGGTGTAATTACCGCGCTGAATAATGAGATTACTTGAACCAATAATCTGAAACCTATAAACACGATTAAAAAAAGTATATACCTGTAAAACCGCAAAATTATTTTTCAAAACAACTAATACTCGGCATTGTCACTGTTTGGTATATATATGAACCAGGAGAGCTCGAAGGCGGCAAAAAAGAGCTACTGATCCTATTTGGAGTATTACGGCATATAAAATATCTAGTATAACGAGATCTACGGGTAGACCGCCAGTCTATTGGTTGGATTCAGCTCAAGACAAGTCAGCATCACCTTATCTCTGCTATGGCCCATACTGCTATTTGTTCTGTCTACGGTAAATTGGCGAGGATCTTTATCCTACCAACACCAACGTATTATAGAATTGCAACTCATGCAGTGAATATTCTGTTGTTGTTTCAGTGTGATTATAAATTTGGCATCAATGTCATATTTTCTTTTATTTTTTTTAGTTTTTTCTGATTATGTCATTGCTGACACTATCACTTATTGTAGTGTCATTATAGTCTGAAACAACTCTTCGAAATTGATTTATTCCTCGTACTCTGGACACAGCAAGATAAACTAAATTCGACCACTCGATGCGATTATCTATGATCCAAACAATTATATCGGATATGGTCAACCCCTGCGAAGAATGTATCGTAGCTGCATGTGATAGCTTCCATGGGGATTTATTATCTCCCTTAAATTATTTGTAGCTTGTATGGTGAGAATTGATTTTCGGTCTATAAACGGACATTATTCTGTCTATAACATTACATCATTGTGTAATGTGTAATTCAATTGAAAGTTCTTTTCTTGTAAGCATAGGGACTTATGTCTCCCAATACAGAATAGCTTAAATGTTTTAGCCAGAGCAGGAGGCCATTAGTTATCTAAGAGGTCTACTGTCACAGTTCCAGTTAAGAATGTCATGAGTTACTGAAAAAGATATAACATTTATATAATATATATAAAAGCTGTTTATTATTCTTCGTCGAATACTAAAGACTGGATAATGGTCGACATTATTTTTACGTTTTTATGCAAACGTTTGTTCAATTTATAGCTTTCATTTCTCTCAATCTTTGAAGAAAATAACTACATAAAAAATTTAATATTAGTATCGAGTCATGTGCTGTGCATGTGTGTGTGTATGTATGTGTGTGTGTGTGTGTGTGTGTGGTGTGTGTGTGTGTGTGTGTGTGGTGTGTGTGTGTATGTGTGTGTGTGTGTGTGTGTGTGTGTCTGTGTTTCCGAGTATTGGATGACGCAAAGGATTACTGTTTGGATAAATCCTAGTCAATTTATGAAAGTCCTGACACAAACGATTGTGACTGACGAGATTCCAGACCTGATTGTGAATGCAAGAATGAGTATATATCAAATCGTATCAGGCCTATTATCAGGACATCGTATTTCAACACATTCAGAAGAGTGAGATAATTAATATTATTTTATAGGAAATATTACGTGAAAGTATTCTATAACAATGCGTTCTAATGTTTGCATTGTCATATATGTATTGCTATCATGTGATAATGTTAATTTGAAAACAAGACTGTTCCACGGAATAATTATCACACCTCCTATGTTCCATCCATAACAGTTTAAACATAGAATATACAAACGCTCCATCATAAATATTTAATGTTGTTAACTAGCGTTTCAGTACTTAATAAAGAAAGAAATTCCCATGCTAAGGTCTATCTTTGAGTGCAAAATTACAGATGGATCTTTTCATGTACTCAGTTAAATTATTCCATTACCGTTTACTTCATGAACGTGCAATTTGAAAAAAGCATACATTCATGTTCGGGAATAAAATAATTACACACTATATAAACTGTGATGATCTTTAAATATTACTCTAACAAAAAAAACAAAAACGTACATATATTTTGTAAACCAAAGGTTTAAGAAACAACAAATTTCCATCTAAATCTTTCGTCTACATAAAATAAGCCACATGACACGCAGTGTATGTCCTCAGAAACAAACTTAAAGTACAAAATAAAATAGAAATACAATAATACCGCTAGCTTGTTCATCAGCATATAATATAAACTAGAGCAGTTTACTCTTTCGATTACCAAAAAAAACTTACAACTTATGAATACTGCTTTTTGTATTCACAGTTTAAAAGTCAAAGCTTTAATAACACTTGCCTAGCAACTTTTTCACCATTTCACCAATTTTAACAGTTTCTGTCAGAGAAGGTAAATTCCGTAAAACCCATGTGATGTTCACACCAACAGAGAATATATTACTCCTACAAGACTCGATCTAGATAAGCGTTTACTTGATTCTTTGCATATCTCTTAGAACCTGTGGAGTGAAATGTAGTGATATAAAATGATTTCTCTCTCTATTTTGGGTCCAATATATTTTATTTTACCTTTGTATGTTAGTTGTGTCTAGTAACAGTAATGTACGTATAGTATTTACTTGTGTGAATTGAACTATACACGTTGATGTATTTGTTGTGTTTTCTTCGTTTTTATCTCAAACTACATCCAACTGGATTACACCAGATACGCACAGATTTATGTCAATATATGTCCTTGAATGTTGAACCAGTCATTCAATTACAATTCATTGGATTCAAAGTAAAGACAACTTGGATGGGATTAGTTCTAAGCACCCCGTCTGCGCCTGATTATATTGGATATGATCCTAAAAGAGATTACACTATCTACTTGGTTAAAAGTAATCAGAAACGTCTCATAAAAAATATCATTGGTTAGATTGCATATTTGTATGGATAAATCATGACACTTTGTTTTCAATCTTACAAATGCAAAAATAGGAGTAAGATAATTAATGAAGATCACACAACATATGTAGTATGTTCTTTGAAGAAAGAATAGTGATAGGTTTAGACTGTCCAGCAAATGAACATACATATTAAATAAACAAAAATTGTTCTACAATTTCAATATATGTTCTTTGTAAGCATAATATGTGGGTATTAGTGCTTATTATTAATTTTAGTATTGTATCATCATCTATCATCATCTATACATGTTGACCCACCAGCTGTCTAACTGGCAGTTGGGTGATTCCCAGCAAAGCGTAGTGGAACGCTAAGAGGTCGACGAAATACGTAGGACGTCCTTATTTTCCACTGCACTCAACTCAGACTACGGACGTCTCGAACTTGTCGTGCTGCTACTCTCATAACAGTTTTAGCGAGAGTAAGATTGACAACTGCACAACCCCTCCTCACTTAAAACAAAGTCCCCGTCCAAGTCATTCATGCCATCTACCCATCCCATATAATCACCCACTAAAGTCCTGTAGCAACAGGCAAGCTACAACGCGACAGGTGTGGGTACACTGGCAACCGTAGCCGTAAACCTCAACAAAGGAGACTCAGGCCATGAGGGTTGTTCACAGCTGACATGACGCAGCAGTTAAGTAAGCCAAACCCTGCGTGGCGGAGTAGACCTCTTCAAGAATGTACTGTTCACCTTCGTGGCATGGGTAAACGGCTAATAAAGGTGCCCTAAATATTTGCTTGCTCTAAACGTTCTTAGTCAGCGTCAGCTAATAGCCGGTGTCGGCGACCTACTTCAGCGATCAATATACAAAAAACAAAAGAAAAGAAAATGAGGAATATTCATCTCACACTAGGAGCTTGAAATGTGCGCACCTTACTGGACAGAGACGATGCGGAAAGGCCCGAAATACAAACCTCCCTAAAAGAAAAGGTACTCGCCAGCTACAAGATGGACATTGCTGCCAGAATAAAACGAACTCTGTTGGGTTCCGAATACGCTATCATTTGGGTGGCCGATGAGGTGAAGAGCGCTGTGAGACTCGTGTCTGCTTTGCAGAGATAGCCAAACGTTGGCAAATAATCTGGATTTCTCAAAGTAGTAAACGACAGACGCATGACCATAGAACTCTCCCTCTTGACTGACTTACCATCACCATTTGCTATGCTCAAACCATGACCAACCGATATTAAGTGAAGGTCAAGTCATATTCCATTGTAAAAACGAACATTCAGTGCAAAGGTTGGCCTCGCCAGCCACATGCACACGCACAGAACCGAATCGACCCCACCAACCCTCAGATGACTAGAGTAATCCTCGTCGAATCGACGGACGAATAAAAGGAAATAAAACTAACACAACATTCTGATTGTATATAAAAAATACCAAGATGTTTTACTTAAAGACCTTACATATTGCACCAGTCGTCCCATCACTGTCCTACCCAGAGGGAATATATCCCCCAAAAAAGTCAAAATAGTCCTCTCTTTTTTAAACTATTAACATCCGGGAATAATATCTTACACTTCTTATCTTCTTCGTCAACTTTACTATGCCTTTGAGTACACTCAAATATACTAGCCAAGAATGGACTAACAGAATGTCATGGCAATAAAACTGGTATTCCTTGTTGTTAAAAGGACATCTGAATAATCTGGGCTGGTCAATCAAGAATCTAAAGATGGTTTAACCTGGCTCACACTGCCAGTTCGTTGTGACAATGATAGACATAACTACATCGTAAAATCTAATTGAATCTGACTGATAATTCTAAATTAGTGGATATTAATTCATCTTTGTCATATTTGCTCTTTAAGTTTTTTTTTCCAAATTAGACTGCGTCCGATAACTAGAGAAATGTTCCAGGTACTATTGTATTTAACGAAGTGGAACTTTGCTACATTTCTGAGACATAATTTACCTCTTTTTCTTTCTTTTTCAAATAACTTAGTTGTTTCCAAAGACATAGATTATAGCCTTTGCAAATGTTGGCAATTAGTTTCATATATCAATTTGCAAACTTGTACTTCACCTTTGCATGGTTTAGTTTAATGCCATAAAATATAGATATGGCGATATCATGCCTTAAGATAATTTTTCGTTTTAAAAATTCAAAATCTGAAATGTTCCCCATTATGTTTGTATGTTGTAATTTCAAATTGTTCTTTATCAATTTAGGACTTTTTCCAGAGTTATCCGTCTTGAATAATGGTCCATTTGATGTAGTTTTAAGTAAGTGAACAATACAACCAAATCATGAAGACTTTATTGCTTTGTAAATTTCGATTCGCTCTCGCACAAAATTTGCCAATTTGTACGAGTCTAGTGTAAATTGTATGTGTTACGTATCATAAAAACAATTGTATAATTAACATTTTAAAGCATCCCAATATCCTATAACTTAATTAAAGTTTTCTCCTCGATATATTTAATGGTGGATAACATGCATGTAAATCTGCCTCCAGGACAAAGAACAGAATGAAGGCCTTTTCCCTTCGATAATGTCGGTTCCCTGGTCTTGCCCGTTAGCTACAGGATCCATTCACAACCTTGACGCTATCTTTAATTCGGTTGCACTACATATATGTATTGAGCGGAAAAATGTGTGAATCGTGCTGTTAAGGCTCTTGAGCCATTCAAACTGAAGGATCGAACACTGGATTTCACAGGATCTTATTCTGATCTTTCTCTCGGTTGCCTCCTTCAATATAATGAAGCCTATTTGCAACGCCATATTTGATATGAAGCGATTATCAGCACGTGCCTCTACATGCATTACATGGTCCGGTGTACCCAGTGAAAATACTCCGTCAGGCTGAACTGTATTAGACATCTTGTCGTTATCGGTTTAAACAAGGATACAATAAAACTGAAGTCAGTTCCAATTAGAAACCACTTTCTTCCTTCCAGTTCAAAAAATTCTGAACGTTATTCATAGATTAAACATGCATGATGATTTGGTTAACCTTCTCTGATAATGCATACGTTCATCCTGGAGTAAGGATTACGTGATACTCTTTAAGAATTGTCCACCTTTCGTAATATTATCTGTGTCGGAAGAATCTGACATGTCATAGTTTCATGCATTGAAAATATTTGATAGGTATGTTACTATACTATATAAGGAGCCTGCTATTCGATGAGATTATTGTTCCACATCCACCATGCTTATATCACGATTTAGCATGGTGATGCACGGGTAGTGTTACAGAAAGCTTTTCAAATATAACAAACTATGCTTGTAGAAATGCGGATTAGGACTAATAAAATATTTAGATATATCCTATGATGTGGAACTGAGTGTTTACGAAAACGATGCAGTTACGGACTAAATAGATAACTACTATATCAGTACAAGCATGCAGTTATTCAAATTCACAAAGGCAAATTACTGATATTGCATACAAACTTTCATCAAGAAATATCTTAAATTCATCTATTATGTTCCAAACATTTGTCCGACTTCTATGTTTAACATATGTATCTCCTATATCCGTGCTGTTTCACAAATGAGTGTAACAAAATAATGTTTCCAGTGACAGCATACCGTCTACCAGTATGTTTTTAGAACTGAATGGCCACCTGTTAGAATTTCGTACATTGACAGGATACAATTCCGTCCAATGAATTTGATTATATGTAAGTTTGTGTGGTTCTTAAGTAGGTACATACGATCGCTGGAGCAATATAGTTACAACAACTCTTTTTTACACGCATATTTCTCCTACGTTTAGATGCTGTCTATAAAATCAAACTTTTCCACAGATCAATTTTGAGTGCAACCTTGGAATACTAAACATTATCGGATCAACTGACCTACTCCGATGTTGAAATAAACTAAGGAGACTTTTGTCTACAAAAGCAAGTCTGTTTGTTGTGGCCATGAGCAAATATGTAGAAAACAAATCCCGAGTGAATCAAACCCGGTTGAAAGATAAAGAATACAATTATAGATCCTTATGACGAAAGACAGCGGTAATTATATTAGTACTAGATCTAAATATGTTCCTAAACCTAGACAACATTTTTGGTCTAAATTGTGAAACGTCCGCTACAGACCACGCAATGCGTAAGAAGCAAATTAGAACATAGGATGGATATTGGAGTCATACCGGCTAACATGAAGCGTGTTTGATCTATTAGGAATTATGCTAATTATAATTAACTTTAAGTGTTTTGATTTAGTACGAACTATGTAATTTTTCTTTCCAACAGTACTTTATCTATTTGTATCCACACAGATGATGTAAAAGTGGATGCATGACTTTCTGGTTACCAAGATGGCGCTATTTTTTCGGGTGCATTGTGAAGAGATCAGTAACAGAAAATTGCGTGCTTTCTACACTTATACAGTGTATTAATGGAACAAGTTGCTTGATTACATTATTATGGCTGAGTATTTATCGAAGGGTAAACTGTACCTAATGACTTATAAAAGGAACATATTTACTTTGATCAGGACACATTTACTTTCAGAATATAACGATAAAGAAATACCTATTCCAGGAAATAAATTTAAAATAAGACATTCATAAGAAGGATGAAAACAAACTTATTATTTCTTTCAAATGTGATGTGTGTCTTATTTAGAGAATATGTTACGATAATGTCTTGATATCAAGTTCTATCCATACGATGTAGACACACACTCATAATATATTCTGGTACAAATACCTCATAAATCCATTTAATAAGATCTAAGGGTAGAAAATTGTCCGATCAGATTTCAGCATTTCTGATATTTAATATTGCAAATTAATGTTTACAGATATAACCCAACATTTTCCCAAACATGTACATTTTCCAATTGGGATTTACATTCGATCAAAATGAAAGGAAGTAAATTAATGCTCAGATCTATTAAATCTTATCAAATCGTTAAGTCTTTAAGTAAACACGTTCGAAGTGTTGACAGGTGTTTCGAAACCAATTCTCTTAATTATTGTTCTTTGTAACTAGGTTTTAAATACAGTTTTACATCTGCAGCTGATTGCCTAATTTCCCCCAAATCAGCTTTATGTTATTTTCAAATTTCAATTGATAGTACATACTACTTTCTGTTCTACGTTTCCGAACTCAAAATAACCTTTCAACGTATACTGTGCTTTCATTTTGTACTCGTTTGGAGAAGACTCAGAATAAACAATTGTGCAATGTCGTTTTAATACAACCTTTATTATCAACAACCACTCTAATTGAATAAAATGAATAGCAAGATTAACTATTCTTCAAATAGTTTCGATAGGATCAGTTATAACTATTATTACCTCCAATAAAATTTTAACCAATAAAATAAAAACTGAAAGCCTTATACTATTTTCATTACAGATATATGTGCAGGACATATTACGCTGTAACATGTGCCTAAAAATGCATTGATGGAATAAGTGGAAATTTATAATATGTTTAAATCAGTATGTGTCTCATTTATTTTGTTCAAATTATTTGTATGATTTTAAACCGTTCATTTATATTAATTTACACCTCAAAGTGCTTAACCGTAGCCTCAAAACGTCAATGAAATAGACTTTTGAAAACTGTATAAATCCTTTAAGATTTTATATATCTAGCCTAAATTTGTGGATACCAACAAGATCTGGGTGGATGATATCTCCTGATTTTAAAAGAGTAATAGTTCATGGCTTTGAAAGTATTTTTTGTCTTTCCTAAAATATTTCATATTTTGGTTTCACTATAAAGAACTATATATGAAATCTATCTTTAAGATGATGGATATATAGTTAGATAGATATGGATCATAACCTATTTCGTCTTACTCGCTTCTTCCTGCATTCCGATGAATAACGTGATACATCTCGGTATTCCCTTGATGTGAATTTCTGCGTCACCACCAAATTGTCGTTGATATATTCGATTTAGTAATAATTGGTACGAGGGGGTGTGAAATGCTAATTTGGTTTAAGTTTGTTTTTAGTTTTTTGCTAATTAGTTGTTTGTTGGTTTTATTGTTCTATTTTGTAGCCAAAAATGTTATAAAGCGTTCAAGCTTCTAAAGATTGGTCTCTATACAACGTTATCGTTATCATTATTATTATTATTATTATTATTATTATTATTATTATTATTATTATTATTATTATTGTTCTTAATATCATTATGTTCAGCGAGAAATGATGGAATAACAGGAGTATTCAAATATTAATATAAGGCATTTCAAAGAGGCCAATTGCACCATTATTGTGATTATTCCGATGTCTGCTGCATTCTTCACTTTATCTACGCGAATATTGATATATTATTCATCTCATAGAGATAACGTCAATCACATCAAAGGAAGGATATTGTAGATTCATTTTAATACATTGGTTTATCCAATTTTCCTCTAATCGTGGTACTTTAGTTTCGGATACTGCAAGGTCTATAACTAATTACATACTATTTCGTCGTATTCCTCTACGACTAAATATATTGTTTCATAATTTACTTCATACTTTTGTTTACTCACTTAATTTCATTGCATTGTAAGTTTCTTAAATGAGGAATATATTTAACATTTAATCACACTAACAATAAGGACTGTATATTCAGTAACTCACAATGACGTCTAAGTATTTTATGTTCGAAGCGAGAGCATTCTATTACGACCAGTACCGTAAATGTATCACAGAAAAATGAATAATCCCTCACAAAATGTGTTAAGTATGTCCAATTTAGTGTTATCTGTAAGTAATTCATTTCTACATTTCAACTATAATCATCTTGAGTTCCTCCTCTCGAGCTGCACATTAAAGTTCACTTGTTTAAAAATGGTACAGTTTTAATTTATAACTTAGACAACATGTGAAATAGGTAAATTTGGAAAATGGAGCTTATTTTATTTTTATTTTCTGTACCTCATAGGAAACATGTTGCAACCACTTCAATACGAATTTTTTTGACAGTACTTTCAGTAATAATGCTGTTCAAGAAAAGATAAGTTACATATTTAACACGTAGAAAGGGTTTGATTGTTAATTCGTTGCGATCAGTTCACTATTTTACCCAGAATAGACGGAACATTTCATGACAATAAATTGAAAAAACAAAGTTGTTTACTCTTTTATCCTAATTTAGCCGAGTTTTGAAAGATTTCAAAGCTAGGTCCCTGGCTATAGTATTTATAGCATTTTTTAAACCAGAGTTTAAATATAAATGTTCAATATTCTAATGTAACCTTTAAACGGTCACTATCGATATGATGATTCTCTTCGTAGTGCCAAACATATATATATAGTTCACTATAACGTGAAGCCATCAATTAAACTTAAATAAACATGACATTTGTTTCTCTACAAGTCAAAGTGATAATTCAAAACTCAGTTTATAAAATGTATTTAAACATACGTGCAGAACATGTTTCTGTAGGAATTTGGTACAAGTATTGTACAATCAGGTTTATTTACATTTCAAGTCCTACAAAACACTGATATAATAAACGGTACAAAGGCAATTGCAATGTATGTAAGTATGTGTGTGTGTATGTATGTGTGTGTGTATGCATGAATGCATCCATATGTATGAGTATGCATGTATGTATGCATGCGTGTGTATTAGTATATATGTATGCATGCATGCATGTGTGTGTGAGTATGCATGTATGCGTGCATAGGAGTGTATGAGTATGTATACGTACGTACGTTCACATGTATGT
Source organism: Unio delphinus (assembly GCA_029339505.1). Taxonomy (NCBI): domain Eukaryota; kingdom Metazoa; phylum Mollusca; class Bivalvia; order Unionida; family Unionidae; genus Unio; species Unio delphinus. The sequence goes on along the minus strand of JAQISU010000095.1, from coordinate 4,377,531 downwards.
ATGTATGCATGTATGTATGTATGTATGTATGTATGTATGTATGTATGTATGTATGTATGTATGTATGTATGTATGTATGTATGTATGTATGTATGTATGTATGTATGCACATGTCTGATTATATAAGTAGGTAAGTAGGTGATAGTATTCTGTAGCACTTCTGCACAATATTGGTGTTTTTTTACCAACTAGAGGTAAACGTTCGAAAAATGTGATTAGATGGTAGAAAGATAAATATAGCAATAACAAATAAATGAGAACTTTGTAATAATATTTTTTATCGAAATATCTTCCAATTAGATACACATGTGATCTTTTCTGTTTGTTTGTTTGTTTTGGATATTTAACATAGCTTTAACAATTTTTCAGTCGATCGCTAAGATGTCTGCAGTGAGGCAGTTTATGTTGATGTCTATCACTGGGTCATCATGCCGCAGACATGTAGAATGATGTCCCAACCAGTCACATTATCCTGAAACCAGGTCGACCACAAAAAACTTTTAATGCTGGGCGCCAAGCAATGTAGCTGTTAGTACCATTTTTGTAAGTCGTTGGTAAGACTTGGCCCGGGATCGAAGCCACGACCTTCCACTTCCGTGGCAACCGCTCTAACCACTAGGACATCGCAGCGGTTAGATACACCTTTGACATCGTACTGTTGTGTACAATGCATGCGCATTATACATAGATAGTTATAATAATCAATTTCTATCTCGTTTTTATTTAGTTAAATATTTTAAATGTCAATGTTTATGCTTTTTTATCAATATGACAACATTTTTAATTCTTACATTCAGTATATTATGTTGAATATTTATAAGCATTAGGAGTGATATTAAAACGTTACAATAGCTACGAAGCTCTTAGAAAGAGTAAAACATTTTACCATGGAATAAAAGATAATGTTTTGACATCGGACAGGCAGTATATAAAATAAACTTTACAACCAATTTAGCTTGCATAATAAATAAAACACAAGTTTAATAAATGAGGTAATCATTTGTAGAATTATAGATCGTTTACAAAAATAGTTACCTAGGGTATTATGTTAAACAATTGTTATTGCAACACACGGCACTACATTCAAATCGGGTGCTCTTAAACACTTATAACCCGAGACTATGTAATAGTCTAGACCTTACCTAATTTTCTTTTATTTATGTCATGCGGCAATTTCAATTGAAGCATGCAAGTGAATGGTTTCCTTTAAGAATCAACTTTGCATTTCATTGGTAATTCCTATGAAAATGCTTTGATCTAATTGGTTCATGTTCTACATCGTGTCCTACTTAAGTAGCATTTTTCAGCTAGCCAAAGCATTCCCTGCCTGAGTACTCGAAGTAGAAGTAAAGAAGAAAACATCAGTTTTGTAGCAGCTTGTCTTCAAATTTAGGCGAGTAGAAATCCTCTGACAATAATTTATTTCAAGATCACTGATTTTTAATTGTATGTTTTTCATAAAATGCTATCATTGTTTAAATTTGTATTATCCTGAATGTTGCTGAAAACATGCCAAGCATCGTCGTGTTTTATACGAACTTGGTACTCGAATTAGTTTTGTATTTGGAGCGCGATTCTCTCATCAATGTTATCAAGTATATTTGAAATCGATGGTTAAAATTTGTCAAATACTTGCAAGTATTATAATATAAGCAAATGACAGATAATCTGTAATTTAGCGTTTCTCACAAGAAAGGGTTATCTTTATTTTCTTATTGTGAATAGGGGGAATACACAGATATAATCATTTAGCTGCTAAATTGTAGCATCTATAAACAAAAAACATCTTACATCAGATTTTGATTTTGTTGTAATGCTATACACTGGTAATTTGATGTCCTAAGGTCATACAAGTTTAATCTTCGTATGCTTGAAATGAGTCAATAATTTGAAATGTCAATTTGATCCAATGCATATCATGTATATTCAGCATTACGACATCACATTACAACCCAAATGTTTGAGTATACGAGTTAGTGATTACTTAGGAAAGAACTATATAGTTGTAATGTTTCGTTTATTATCTAGGAATCACCGATGTTTTCTTTCACACTGTATTCATATGTTTTACAAATAAGTGTCAGGAATATTGCGGTACTCTTCGTTTGTTCGACAATTTGTCTCTCTATTAAGCGATTTTCTTCTTTGCTGCTTGATTTGATATTAATATCTTTTGTAGTTTATATTTAGCGCGGACGATATGGTAAAAGGTATGAGATTTGGATCTATTTGCTTGGAGTTCTAAATAGGGTTCTAAGTCAGCTGTTTCAAATCATTACGGTAACACTGTGAATCTCACACGAAACCTTTATATTCGCAGTTAACCCATGAAGGTATTAGATATATAATTGATTTAGGGTCGAAACATTGAAATCTTTATCTGCGTATAGGTGGATCATTAATATCTGAGGGAATACATGTATAATGATACCATTTAGGAATTCACCATGTGTTAATATACACAACTAATACTACCACTAATACTTCTAATTGTATTATTAGTACTACAAATACTATCACAGGTGATCAATATGAAGAGTTGTATCGTTCTTGCCATTGCCGTCCACCTGGTCACCGTACAGGGATCCAGAATAATTCAACAAGACCTCGACTATGAGCAACTGGATGACTATGGTATGTATGTATGTATGTATGTATGTATGTATGTATGTATGTATGTATGTATGTATGTATGTATGTATGTATGTATGTATGTATGTATGTATGTATGTATGTATGTATGTATGTATGTATGTACGTACATACATACATACATACATACATACAGGGCCGAACACCACATCATCGTTCTTTACCAACACCTACCAAAGTCCTACGGCGATGGGCGAGTGGCGACGCAACAGGTGGAGATGACCACTGGGAGTTGTAGTCAGAGACCTGCACGTAGGCGGCCCTTGGACAAGTGGTCGTTCTGCTCTGTACCCAAGGCAGCAGAACAATTCGGCAGCATCCAGGGGTGACTGAGCAGACCTTTTTAGGACGGCGCTGCTCTCCCTGAATAGGGAGAGGACTAGAAAAGGTGACCTAAAAAAAGCTTGACTTGTAAAAATCTGGTCAGCATACCGTGGCTGGCATAATCATCCATATCTGCGGTCGAAATAATCGATGTTGGGAAAAGAAAGTTGACGAAGTGCAAAGCTATGCCGACACTAACAACTCCAAAGAGGTCTACAATGCCATCAAGTCAGTCTTCAGCCACACAAAGTCCAGCCCTACGCCCTTGTTTGCTGCAGATGGCAGTACATTAATAAAATACAAGAATGGCATTAAGGAAAGATGGAAAGAGCACTTTAATCAGCTCTTAAACCTGCCCGCATCGGTCAGACAATCTGTTCTTGACCAAATACCCCAACAGCCAACGCTCAACCAACTGGATATTCCGCCAAAGATGGAGGAATTGAGAAGGGCCATTAAACAAACAAACTGTGGCAAGGCAACTGGAAAGGATGGTATCCCAGCGGAGGTGTACAAGACTCTCAGTAAGCAGTCTCTGGAGGCATTCTACGACGTGCTAATCAGCATCTGGACAGAGGAAGAGATGCCAGATTACCTCAGTGATGCATCAATTGTGACCCTCTATAAAAATAAAGGCACACGTATGGACTGCAGTAACTACAGAGGCATCTCCCTGCTTTCCGTTGCTGGCAAAATACTTGCTCGCATCCTGCTCAACAGGCGTATTGCAGCAGTGTCAGCAAATAACCTCCCCGAATCTCAGTGTGGTTTTCGCCCAGACCGCAGCACCGTTGACATGATCTTCGCAGTGAGACAAGTCCAAGAGAAGTGCCTTGAGCTGAACATGAATCTATATGCTGTCTTCGTGGATCTGACAAAGGCTTTCAATACAGTCAACAGAGACGCACTGTGGGTAGTACTCAAGAAACTTGGTTGTTCTCAGAAGTTTACCAACCTCATCCGGCTCCTCCACATTGACATGAATGGAGAGATTCACTCAGACGGTGAACCCTCAGAGAAATTCCCCATATCTAATGGTGTCAAACAGGGTTGTGTACTCGCTCCGGTACTCTTGAACCTCTTCTTCCCACAGGTACTGCTCTATGCCATACGGGACATTGACATTGGCATCAACATAAAGGAATCGCCTGGATGTATCAGTGTTTGATCTCCGTCGATTAGCTGCAAAAACCAAGACACTAGAAAGACTCATCATTGATGCACTCTTTGCAGATGACTGCGCCCTCATGGCCCATGAAGAGACTCACATACAAGCAATCGTGGACAGATTCTCTGAAGCCTCCAACCTATTTGGACTCTACAATTAGTCTAGGAAAGACAGAAGTCGTCTTCCGGCCCGCCCCAAACACTGTCCATTTGCAATCCTGTATCACCATTGGCGACACGCAGCTGAAGAATGTGGACAGTTTCAAATACCTGGGCAGCACAATATCTAGTGATGGCTCTCTGGACAAAGGGATCACTGCGAGGACCCAAAAAGCCTGTCAAGCACGAGGACGACTCCGAACCAAGGTCTTGCAGCACAAGGACATACGCCTGTCAACAAAGCTGAAGGTGTACAATGCAATTGTCCTCACGTCTCTATTATATGGCTGTGAAACGTGGACACTCTACAGAAGGCACATCAGTCAGTTAGAACAATTCCACCAGCGCTCCTTGAGATCCATCATGCGGATCAAGTGGCAGGACCGAATCACCAGCCTGGAAGTCCTTGATAGAGCCAACACAACAAGCATCGAAGCCAAAATAATCCAGGCCCAGCTTCGATGGACTGGCCATGTCATCCGCATGGATCAAAGCAGAATCCCAAAGCAGTTGTTCTATGGCGAGCTATCCCTGGGGAACCGAAACCAAGGCCGCCCTCAAAAGAGGTACAAAGACAACCTCAAGACAAACATCAAATGGGCAGACCTTCCACCACGCCAGCTCGAGCTCGCTGCCTCAGATAGAAAGCATTGGCGAGCCCTGACCAGAAAAGCCTTCTCCACCTTTGAGGCTGACCGCCGCCAGCGTCTTGCCGCAACCCGTGAGAGACGCCACAGAAATGTATCCCAGATACCAACAACCACCGGTGTCCCATGCCCCACCTGCAACCACATGTATGTATCAGAATTCGGACTCCGGAGTCACATGCGCGTCCACCGTTGAATGAAAATGCACAACTTGTCTTCCTCGACTCGAGAGACTACAAAGACGTACGTACGTACGTACGTACGTATGTATGTATGTATGTATGTATGTATGTATGTATGTATGTATGTATGTATGTATGTATGTATGTATTTATGTATGTATGTATGTATGTATGTATGTATGTATGTATGTATGTATGTATGTATGTATGTATGTATGTATGTATGTATGTATGTATGTATGTATGTATGTTGTTAAGTGCTTAGGCTGGAATAAACAGTAACATAGAAAGAGTGAAAAAACCAAGCTTGTAAAAAATAATAAACAATTTATTGAGTACAAATATATTTCAGTAAAGAAAAATAAACTTACGGTTTTAAGAATTAATTCCAAAATTAATCCAAAAATAATTCAAAATATTATCCACTAGAGAATTTGCAAAAGTTTTGTTAATAAAATGTCCAAATAATACTAAGTTCGAATTCCAGGAAAGTATAGATATGGAGGACAATGTCTCTTGATGAAGTCAGTTCCTGTTAATGAAAATCTATGAGCACATATTCTTGTCCAGATAACTAACACAATTATTCCTCTTGATCCAAACGAATTGACACAATTTCCAGTACAAGGTAATTAAAAATAACTCAAAAAAAACACACACACAACTTAGTATTCTAAAAGCCCAAACTTTTACTGAATAACTCGCTCCAAATCATAGTTTATATACCTGTTTTTACGTAATCAAAAAAGGGAAACGACCTTCTAGAATGTCTCAGAACAATTTTACGTTCAAGAAAACACGTAAACAGCGTATAACCCAACTAATTTAGAAAGATGTTTATACTTTGCACCATTTTGTTCTTGGAACCAACCATTCATGTCTAAAGCTTGTTTAAAACTCTGACACCAGGTCAGAAATGAGGTCAACACCTGGTGTTTATAATGTAAGGAACAGGTCACCCCACCCCCTTCAATGAAAGAATCTTAAAACTTAAAATGCCAAATAACAAACAAACAATGAAAAAATATATAAATGACTTATATCACATATATGCAAGAATGTACGTATGTATGTATGTATGTATGTATGTATGTATGTATGTGTGTGTGTGTGTGTGTGTGTGTGTGTGTGTGTGTGTGTATTAGTGTTAATATTACCCTGTAAATGTATGTTAATATTCTTGAACCGGTTTTACTTTGAAGAAGCATACCGGAATCTACATCGTTACCGCACAATAAACATCATTTGTTATATATTACAATACTAATGAAGTAAAATTAGTCTCATAATAAATATTATGATAATATATCCATGAGTACAGTAGAAAGAGTCTTTCTAGAGTTTTCACTTACTAATATTTGCAACGTTATCGTTTTATGACAAAAAGGTCGCGATTACATTAGTGCTGATAGAAGTGACATAATCACAGCATGGGAAGACCTAGACGAGATTCAGGGTATGAGAATGATAGAGGATGCCAATCCAGAGAAGAGAAAAAATCCTTTCAAGTGCGAGGGTTCAAGCTGCAAACTATGCTATCATTCATGTAAGTGTCCCATTTGTTTTCCTTATTACAGACAAAACATTGGCATTAGCTGATATATTTTTATCCTATAGGACTGTGCATTTTACGTTGTTGTGGCATGCGAATGGCATCCAAAAATCACGATTATAACTGTTAATCTTTTACTGGCGGCACGTGAGCAATCATTTTGTATTTACTAGGCAAAGAAATGACGCGCTATTTTTAAATGTGTTGAAAAAGCCTGTGACAAACACTGGGATGGCACATTTCAAGTTGCTGAACTCAGCGGGTTTTAATGATATCATTTAAGCTGACGGTTAAAACTTAAATGTCTTAATGATAGTGTAATTCTCATTAAATCATTCTTGATGTTTACGTATTGCATATTATCGATTCTCCTGACAATGAGAATGACAATAAGATACATTTGTAGCATGATAACTAGGTGGGATTTCCGGATTAACTACAGAACACTTTTAACGATGATATAAATATAATGTTTGAAAATCATTGCCTTGAAGGAGAAATTCATTATAAATACGTGCGTGAATATATAACCCACATACTTTATTACTTAACATACGAATGCACAAATGTAATGATGAACAATACAAATAAAAAACTTTACAAATTACAAAGACAAAGTGGGAATGATTCACAGTGATTACCCAATAAAAAGATTCATATAGTCTACTCATCTAGCAAACGATGTAGAATTTTACTCTCGTAGTAAAATGCATACAAAAAGGACAGATATACAACGTATCTTTACAGGTCCGAAAGAGACAATGGGTTTTATGAACTTGAAAACATGCCCACGGCTAATAGATTATATGTAAGGAGATGCATTCATAATCAGCACATATTATTTAGTATCCTTCGCTCCTAGAGTTCAGTTTCACCACCGATAAGCTTAAGGTCTGTTGTTGGCTTTACAACTTGCACCACGTCGACCTTGATCGCTCCGAAAACTTTGACCTATGGTCACTCTGGGCATTCCAGCCAATCCAGAAGCAGTATAGACACTCCCAGACACTCGATACATCATATGACATCTGTAATATACACGACACGGACATAAAACTGTGATAACGTTATACACTGTAATACTTATAAAACGAGTTCAGAAGTAACCTAAGTCTGTTCAATAAGAATCTTACTGTACAAAAGATTTCTTTAAAATGTACTTTATATTACTAATATAAATTCAATGCCAAGTCACGCACAAAAATATAAATATGTACGTTATACTGCGTAAACAAAAGACATTATAAAGCATGCAAACATAAAAGTGGTGGTTGAATAGTTATATCTTATACACAAGAAATTAATAAAATTACATAACTCGACTGCTGAAGAGGTGCATGTTCTTACAGTAGCTGTTGACACATCTTAGTCCCACCTTAGCATATATAACTGGTTATGACTTCTAAGTAACATCCTAGTTATCCAAAAATGTGTTGTAGTGTCTACTTGTCCACTCCTTTGATGTTATATGTTTAAGTGTCACAACAAGAACTTAATAAAACAAATGTTTTAGTTAGGGCTGCTCTCTGTTTTGTCCGTCAAATAATAAGTGTTTTATGCAAAACCAATAACTCTTGGGTAGTTAATATTTTCTTCTCTGTGTCGGAGCTCGCAAAGAGCCTGATTTTTAACCATCCTTGCTTGAACTTAGATTAGAATTAACGTCCCTTAGGAGTATTAGGACCAAAGGATGGGTTCCTTTTCATTTCGTTTTCTGTAATTCATTATGTTAGAGCGACTCTGCCAAAGTCATTTTTGTCCTTTAGTTGCGCAATAGTGTGTCGTGTTGTAATAGTTCCCACTTTAGATGCTGTTGTTGTATTGTGTAATACAATATTTCAGCACACGATTGGCTATACATGGTAGCCAGTATTTGATTTGGATATTGTTTTCTTGTGACGACCATGGTGTTCCGCGTTTACTATATACCGGTATTATGGATGTGACTCCGTTACCTAGTCTGTGTTTTGTGTGGTGTACTTCATAAGTACAAAATACGTTTTCTATTCCAAAGTCCTGAAACTGGGTCCGTTACTTCAGGACTTCCATGATACTTCACAAGAGGCATTAAATAAGTTCCACCAAAGTCCTAAAACAAGTCCATACCTTTCGAATTGCCATTATCCTTTAGAATTTTCATTATTCAATATGTTGAATCAGAGTCACTTTACGTTGTGTATCCGTTACTTTAAAATGTTCTATTTTTTATGTTGTTCGGGTTATACTTCGTTAGAATTACTAATTCATCACAAGCGTAGGCTGCTCATTGAAAAAAATATCCATAATGTAAATAGCGTTACCTACAGTGAGGTATTTATACAGAGACATTTTACGTGCACTGTAGGCATTTGGTTCCTCTATAAAATACTTTGCACGTGCGGCATGGGATGTATCGAATTCACTATTTTCCAAAACGACACAATATACGGGAATCACCATCGGATATCGTTGTACACCAAAAACGAAAACGAAACTCGAGGACTTAATTACAAAATTGTTTTCTATGTTCACGTTACTATATATATATATTTATATATATATATATATATATATATATATATATATATATATATATATATATATATATATATATATATATATATATATATATATATATATATATATATATAAAAATATATATATATAAAATCATACAAGCTTTCCTGTGCAAAACGTTTGTCTGACGAAGGTGCAAAGACCGGAAATATTTTCAGATTTAAACTCTACAATCATGTATCGTGAAGCAATCATATGAATGATACATGCTCTCTACCTCTCATTAAGCTATTCCGTCTACAATGGAAATACAGGCAAATATCTTTCTCAATCTAAGATAAATATGTATATTGAATGTTTTCTCTGCAGTTTGCCTGGGAGTTACGCATTTATCAGGGAAGAACCAGTTATATTTGCATGTTGACTACAATGAGCATTCTCTCTTTGACAAGACCGTTGATGGTAAGCCCATATTTTTACTTTGAGTAAAATTAGGTATGTGCTCATCTTCAACTTGATCTGCCTTCGATATAATTAGATACGATTTTCGTATTGTTGTCCTCAGCTATGTGACAGTAACATAATCAGTAACTAAATATGTATGAATGAGTGCGCGATTCGTATTAATTGTGGTAATTGCCATGTTACGGTCTGGGTGGAAACGAAATACGGTTAGATAAACGATGTAACTAGTCATTATTATCCGATAACATATATATTCTTTCCACAGACTCTATGATTTCATACTCAAATGAGCAGCAATCCTACTTAGCTTATGTAATTTTCAAAAAAGCTTCCAAATTGTACTGTATTCTTTACTTTCTAGTAAAAGACATCGATGTATGCAAAACGGTGAAGATCTTTGGAATTGGTGTCAAATCCTGTCTAAAACTAACCGATACGAAAATCGTAAATGCTAAAGTCTGTACAACTGTGAAGGTTAGCGTCCCTATATACTCTAAAACCTTTGACCAGATGTGTGTGTAAAATGGCGGTAAGGAAAAGTGCGTCTATCCAGCTAATATTCGCGTTTCTTCCTGAATAATATTAATGTCAAAGAGAGTATCGGAATTATCACTGTTCAAAGAGCGAACCTATCGTAAATAAAAACTTATATTTCCTAATAGTTTTTCGTCCATTTGTATATATTCCTTTCAATTTCTCTTCCGATTTTCTCTACTTTATCTATACATATTTGATATTCTGGATAGGAAACTTGAGTTTTGCTTTTTCTTATGCTAAGTCTCGCAGATAATAGTTACGAGGCAGACATATGTGATCTTTAAGCATTCTAAATGTTCAATATATGTTATAGACATATTTCGTCAGTGATGGGTGTCCTTTTATAACACCGCTTGGCTACTAATATATATATATATATATATATATATATATATATATATATATATATATATATATAGATAGATAGATAGATAGATAGATAGATAGATAGATAGATAGATAGATAGATAGATAGATAGATAGATAGATATGTGTGTGTGTGTGTGTGTGTGTGTGTGTGTGTGTGTGTGTGTGTGTGTGCTAACGTGCGACGACAACTATCTATGTAAAGTATGGATTACCCAATTTGTCCCTTTTATAACAACATAGAACTCTGAAACGTCCAAATATAAAATAGGTGAGAAGGTCAGGATATCATAATATGATCCTATTTGATCTAATGGATATCTTCTTAATTTCTCAAAACAGTATTCATTTAAGGCGATCCTTGTAATATATACATTAGAATCTTTGAATGGTGGGAATAATTTAGGAATAATGTGGAAATAATGAGGGAATATTTTGTGAGAAGAAAGTTGGTATATACAATCAGAAAATAACGAAAATATCTTCATGATTTTATCTTCATGCACACTATATTAATAAAAGCCAAAAGAAACGTAAAACAAAAAGGATATGATGGGTTTTTCCAGTACATAGGACCTGTTAGAATATGTTATTTTAACGAAGCAGTTGCGCTAAGATTACAATCATTGATTGTCTTTGAAACATCGTTGTAGTTAGGTGTACAATAAATAGTATGATACATACATAATATGAAGTCATTTTTAATGAAATGACACATATTGATGTCGTAAAAAATAGTTTTCCCGATCTGCATAGGGTAGGTATATATTTACATCTGAATCTCAGCAAAAAAAATACAAAAAACATTTTACAAACAAACAATTGTTACATTTGAATGTGGAACAAAACCTCATAAATGTTCGTTGCTCTGTTATTAAAAAATATACTACACATCAATATGAAATAAGTCATTTCAGGGAATTCAAGCTTGCGAAAACACTGAAAAAATGTGTGATTATTTCATTTTTTCTTCTTTGTTTCTTATTTTCGAATGATTGATTTATTGATTTAATTCGCAAGCATTCCATATAAGAGATCGGAAACGAATTTAGAGACATTTTGATGTTTTTATAAGATTCATCATAGAAATTTAATGGTAGATACATAACAGCAATATGAGAAGAATTAAACATCTATTTACCAGATTTGATAAAACGATGCACACGCCTTTTTCGTGTACGAATGTTTACTCAACATGATTTTGCATCTGGCTGAGTATATTTAAAACCCACTGAGAGATTTTTCCGTAAAGACAGCAAAATATGACTTTCATACAAAAACTATTTGGATTGAATGTCATCTAATAAATATATGAGAAAGATTTGAAAATGAGTTTCCCATTACCGTTTTCACGCACAGGGACAAAATATATTTATTAATAAATTAAAAGGTCATATTTAAATGCATATACTTAATGAAGAAAGCAATGGTGTGTATCTTGTAATTTTAAACAGAGATTTTTCAAACATGTTTCATGCTCAGTAAGCAGAACTAAAAAAAAATTGCTTTTTTTCTTTCTTCAATCATTCAAAATATTACGAAACAAAACAATTAACTCAATAGACATTGTGCCAGAAAATAAATATGTACGTACATTTGAAAAACAGAAACATTATCAGACATTCCCTGTATTCTATATTGTAATTTTAGGTAACCAAACACCTAACACAAACGGTAGAGTGCCAAAAAAGAGTTATATCGTTAAATTTACAAAGTAATCAACTTCATTTGTATTATACCTTATAATTGTACAAGTAACATTGGGTCAAGAAGAACTTGTTTTAAACCCTAAGAATCCAAGCATGCCAATACCAACAACAACATCAAAAGAAACCCCATGACAATTGTGTATTTGCCTCCAGTCAACTCACAAGAAGGATGATATCACAGTCTACAAATGCTTTTACTACCTACATGAAGTTTGAAATATTTGGAATTATTTCTCTAAACTGTTACTGTGGAACCAAGGCCGACTAAGATGCTTTTAAAACAATAGAGACAGCGACAATTGTTTGAAGCAAGTATTCTATCATGTATGTATAACATTAGCTATATGGCTGACGTTGAAGAGCAGACATTACGGTAAACAACTGACAAGTGAAAGATCTCGATGATTTAACTCGAAAGCACAGATGTCCAAATACGTTCAGTGTGATTAAAATTATAAAATATGAATATAGCATTTAAAGCGATTTGATTATGTGTACAATCTAAGATTTTTAAATGTGTAGATTTTTGAACGTTTTCTAAAACGGAAGCCATTATTCTGATATTTATATCTGTATATCATTCACATATATAAATAACGTTTATCCTATATCCATGTTTTTTTAATTCTAGCAAACATATGATTGTAATTCTGTTTTCCTGAAAGCAGTAAATCTTTACTCTAAAATTTGACTTTTATGCTATGACCTTGTGCAGTCTTATACAATATATATATATTTTAATACCTTTTCATCATGTTTCATTAACATAGAACATTTACATCTCCCGCTGATCGGGAAGCATTATTTTGCACCATTACCATCTTACCGTTTTTAATTTCAATCATCTGTTTTTTCACATCGCTGGTCGATATAGGACCTTTTATAAAAATTAAAAGATTACATACTTTTATTGTGCGGCAAATACCAATATCTTACCATTTTACTTTGGGATGTTTGATTTTCTATGTCGCTGGTCGATGTTAAACCTTTCTTATTTTCAAACATATAACCTATTGTATGGCGCTGAATTGACTAAAAGTGCTGGTGCGCAATTAAAATTCAATTAATCAATCAATCAATCAATCAATGTAATTCTGTTTAAACAAAACGGTTACTGAGTTCGTGAACTATTTAGATTTATTATATTCCCTTTAAAGCAATAATTCGTTCTGCTATTGCATTCTTCAGATCTTTATAATATTCCCAATGAATGTTTGTGGTAATTAGATGCAAATGGCATTGATACATCAGGCGATGAGCCAAAGTGCACAAACTTAACATCCACTGCCTACACCGTAAAGTCGTTCCCCCGCAACTCTCGCGGAGGTGGAATTGCTGTCATCACAAATAATTCCATGTTAAAATGCCTCAAGTACAACACAAACTTCAATTTCTGCCATACATCGTTTCGTTTGAACTAGTCTATAAAACACTCACACTGGAAAAAAAGTCAATCTTTTTTATGACTCTACCGCCTTCCTCCTAGGAAAATAAGCTGACTTGAATCATTCCTTTTGGAGCAGTTTCCAAGTATTCTGGAGTATAGAAATTCGATAGGTGGCAACCTAATTATTCTTGGATTTTCAACTTTCACTTTGACTGTCCTCGAAACCCTTAAACGTCAAAGCTTCTAGATTCAAATTCATGTCTTCAACCATACACAATCCGTTAACCAATCTACCCATAAACTTGGTCACATTTTAGACTTGATTCTTCATAGACCTGATGATAATATTCTTCAATCCACCTTGTATCTCACGCACTAACATCAGATCATCTATGCATTTTATGCCATCTCGACGAATAAGACCTTAACCCTCCATCATTATTTCCTACGATGAGAAACCTCCGTATGATAATTATAACGAAACTAATGCATGATATCCAACAATTGATCTAACAAACTTGGTTACCCCCTACAGCAGAACAACTCAATAACTTCCTGTGTTCATTGTTTGAAAAAATGCCCCAGCCACCAAATGCAGAGAATCGATTCTAAAAAGTGTTCTCCGTGGTATAGAGGTGTTAGGGACCAGCTTCGCACAGTTAAAAGACATCCCCATAAAGCTGAGTGGCATAGGCTTTCCATCAGACTCACTATTCATAGAAAATTCTGTAACACCGCCAGGAAGAACGTCAGACATAGTCCATTTAGCCAAATCATCCCACTAGAGTACTAAGGTCACATATAGTTCTAGCTGCCAAGAGATTTTTCGAGAAAACAAACATGTCAACTGTACATCACTTCCAACTACATTTCTCTCCAGCAGATTTTCCAAGCCTATTTTCTAATTTCGACCGTGAAACATTACAAACTATTAGAGATATCCTGACACAACTCAAATTGCCTCGTCATCAATATTGCCTTCACTAACTGTTATCATTAATATCTCCCTCTCATCTGGACAATTCACATCAATTTTCAAAAACCACCATCGTAAAGCCTATGCTGAAGAAACCAACACTTGACTATAACAATTTACAGAACTACCTCCGAGTTACTAATATCCCGTTCATATAAAATATCTTCAAACAGTCTTCTTAGCAACGTAATGCCCATGCCAGAGTCCAGATACTTCTGAAAGTATTTAATGACATTCTCTCTGCTTTGGATAGTGGAAAAATTACAGTCTTCACCCACCTTGATTTGTCTGCAGCATTTGACGTAATATACCACGATATATTACTTCACCGTCTCAAGCATGTACTTAGCAATCAAAACACAGCCTTACAGTTGGTCATGTCCTACTTAGTTAACAGGTCACAAGTTGTATCTGCAAATGGAATAAACTCCAACGCAGGTAATCTATGTTCTGGTGTTCCACATGAGTCTGTTCGTGAACCTTTTCTATTCATTCTATACACTGAGCTACTCTCATAGATCATCACCCAGTTTGTCACCAATTGTACGCTGATGACACCCACATATACTAGTCTAGCCACCCAACTGAAGTTGATGCTTAAATTTTAGGAGTAGAGAGGTGCATTTCTGATGTATAAGCATGGATGAAATGTAGCAAGCTGCAGACGAATGATGATAAAACTAAGGTCATTCTGGTCACAAAAACAGAGACTTGTTCATTCATATACTTTACCGCAAACAAACAATATCAGTAACACCAACATTAAATTCACGCAGTCAGTACTAAACCTAGCTGTTACTCTAGACAGTACTCTCGCATTGTACATACATGTCTTGAACATATGCAAGGCTGCATATATTGAGCTCGAACAAATCATTTTCATCCGCAAATGTATTTCAGATGATGCCACTAAAACACTTGTGTGTTCATCAGTACTTTCAAGACTGGACTCTTGTAATATTCGTATGTCAGTATGTCACAATGTTCAAAACACAGCTACTCCTATCATTTTTAGGGTAACACGATCAGAGTACAATTCACCACTGTTCCGTACCTTACACTGGCTATCCATTAGATCCAGAATCTAACACAGTTTTTTCTCTGTGCTACGTTTCACTGATGGACTTCAGTCTAACAAAGCTATCCGGCCTTATCCATGTGTATACACCAAAAAGATATGTTTTCCGATTTAATGTTTTTTGTCTTTTGTTTTTCTGTAATCATTCATTATAGATGTTGTAAAGTGCTTAAAGCATCTAAATATTAGGCGCTATACAACGTTATTATTATTATTATTAATGTGTGAGCGTATCTGAGTAAATCGGGTAACGAATGTGTCTTGTCACAGATGACATGCATTCAACTTATTGTTGAGAATGATTCCGTGATAAATGCAAAACAAGTTTAATATTTATGTAGAATGAGTAACATTATCTAGCGCTACTCTTACTGAAAACCTGTTCCCAAAAATTGCACTTCTTGCCTTGACATGGTTATTGACCTCATATAGAGATTCATATAGAGGAGCTCTACAGGGTCACTTCACTAAAACGTATAATTTAATATTATTGTATCAATTTGGCATATGCTTTATGGAGAATTTATCATCCTGCTTAAAGATTGTTACTACGTGTATTTGTCTTAATGAAAGTTCATGATTTCGATATAATTAGCTAATGCCACAATATCAGAAGCGTTTGCTTGATCTTTAAATAATTTTGTCCGATATATAGCATGTACCTATTGAGTAAAATGCGTTTCGTCTCCGTCTGTTATCATCTCAGACTTTGTATATTTTAGTTGGTTGTAGATTAAATAACCCAGTAAATTACTAAGCAACTGAATTTAGTATGTATCGTCATGAACGTAATGGCCTTGCAGGTCATTCTGATCATAATGTTGAACTATAAATTATTGGCCTTTTAGAGCCACAATAAATGATAGAAAAGCTCCTATCAAATGAAGGCAAATTGCCAATACGCAGTTTTTAGAGATTTAATGGAAGAGTAGTAATTTCATGAAACCTTAATTAGTATTAGTTAGAATACATAAAGGCACAGACTAACGATGGAATATTTAACGAAAATAATTTACCTCAACACGAGACCATTAGGATTGAGAAAAGGTTGGCAAATACATTATTGAATGTCACAAGCACATGCTGGTAAAATTAAAGGACTGGATGAATCATAGTTGTTACTTTTGAAGAAAATGTTGTTTACCACTTCCCGCCCGTCTATACTGAATAATGGTCCTAACAACATCGTAGTATTATGATGCAAAAATAGATATTATGTTATATTCATTGATTCAATGCTTTGTATTATATTGTGATGAAATTAGATACCTGGGGAGAGTGATGCTACAATGATAAGGGCAATCATGCTTTCCCTATAGTACTAGTTGAAACAATTAGAACTGTTAATTATAACAGAACAATCTGGCTGAGGGCATTGACCCTAGGGTGTGAGAAACCTTATCTGTTTACATGTGTCAGGTATCCGGTTTTGAAACTAGACTGAGTTATGGGCTGGAAAAGTGCTTTTGAGAAGGTTCACAGACTTGAGAGGGGAGAGGTTTTGTACCTTTCAGTGTGAAAGGATCATTTAGATTTTCTCTCTCTCTCTCTCTCTCTCTCTCTCTCTGTTCTAACGGATAGTTAGATGGTAACGCTACAGAAAGTAGGGTTTTCCTTGTGTAATGCAACACAAGGCAAAAGGCGTGTACATAGTGTATATCGTAAATAAACATGTAAATAGCAGAATTATTTTATGGATTTATTTCGGAACCCATCACGTTACAAATTTTGGTTGCAGCGGTGGGATATTGTCACTCTTAGTGGATTATTTTGTCAGTTGTGTGGGTTTGTTTTAGTATTTCGGCTACGGAATGAATCGCAGCTAGTGTATTTCTTTTGGAGTGATTTTCTTACAGTTGACTCCAGGACTTAAATTACAGTGATATCAGTGAGGATTACGTATTGTATTTATTCAGATTCAGACAATTCTTATTCATTGTGTCAACAACAACAACAACAGCAACAAAAATGGCGAAAGGAGGGCTTGATACTCCAACAATTATGTTTGGACATCGGAGAATTCCCGACACAGGTTTGGGTACAAATTAACAAACTTCAACTCCTACCTTTAATGTGCAAAGTAGGTCGCAGCTAGAAGAAATAAAAAAGCTAGAACTGGAAACCTTACAAGTCTGGAAAATGTGGCAAACACCAGTGGGAACAGAAACTGTCAGGAAAACCTGAGAAGTCTAGGATATGGCGCAGACGCCAGTTTCAATAGAAATTTTCAAAAGCCATTAGTCAGGCCAGCGATCTACGATGCTTCAAAAACCATGGGAAGACTTTAGAGTTCACTTTGAACTTGTTGCTGAAATTAACAACTGGACTGAAGACAAAAAAGCATTGTTTCTGGCATCAAATTTACGAGGAAGTGCACAGGCAGTACTAGCAGATTTAGAATCTTCGGAGAGGAGAAAGTATTTGAAATTGTCAAACAAGCTTAGCAGGAGGTTTGGATCAGAGAATCAGACAGAATTGTTCAGGGTGCAACTTAAAAATCTCACACGGAGGCGAGATCAGACTTTGCCAGAACTAGCTCAGGTGGTAAAACGCTTAAGCAGGAGAGCCTACCCAAAGGCTCCAACTGAACTAATAGAAACGCTCAGACGGGACCATTTTATTGACTCTCTGACAGACTCGGACATGATGCTTCGTATTCAGCAAAGCCATCCTAAAATATTGGAATAGGTCACAAGGTTAGCAGTTGAACTGGAGGCTATTCAAAGAGCAGATAAACAACGGGATCGTCGCATGACAACTCAAGTTCGAAATATTGGTGTTGATGATGTAAAATATTCAGCATCCGGTATAGTGGACCTTCAGGCATGCATCAAAGAATTATCCAGTGAAATCAGAGAAATTAAAGTAGAACTGGATTCATTAAAGAAAAAGCGCGTTGGAAGACTCTTCAATCGGCAGGATTCGAAGAAGTGCTGGATTTGTGGCAGCGAGGAACATTTAAAGAAGAACTGTTCGAAATTAAAAGCAAATAGGAACTGGCAAGGTCAACAGGGCAGGACGCAACCCCGTAGATCTAGAATTTCTAGCAATGGATCAGGAATGTACATACCAGGAAGAGTTCAAAAGAGGGAAGTCAATTTCTTCATTGATACGAGTGCAACTGTTACGATAATTAATAGTTACATCTATGAACAAATGTCTAACCTACAGAAACTATATTTGGAACCGGCCAGTCAACAAACTGGCTGATGAAAGTGTATCCGAATAAGAGGCGTGGGAAATATGGATAACATGATAAATGATACGAAAGTTAAGCACGCAGTGTGGGTGGCGGGAATCGACAAAGCTATCGATGGAATTCTTGGTTTTGACTTTCTCCAGAGAAACCAGTGTGTCATAGATGCTGGGACTAATACATTTAAGCTGAATGGTCAGCCAGTGAAATGTGCCACTGTGGAATTGAAGAGCATCAGGTGTTGCCGCGTGGCAGTGAAACACCAAAACGCTGATAGCCTGTCACGTAGGCCTTGTTTAGACTGTTCACATTGCGAAAATGTTGAAAGTAAGGATAGGAGTGCATCACAAAGCGCCAGTAAACATCCTCGCTGTGATGTTCTGCGAGGTAGTAAGGAGGGCAGGCAGAAGGAAGAGTCCTCGTGGATCGTAGAAATTCCGACAAGAGAACTGAGGAAGGCTCAGCGAGAGGATAAGGATATCGGTTACACAATCAACAGTATGAAAAAGTCTGGTGAGCTCCCGAAATGGCATGAAATCTCTATGGAAAATACAGCGGTGAAGGCTTTATGGAGTCAGTGGGACAGGTTGGAACTCCGGGGTAGGGTTTTGTACCGAAGATGGGAATATATGACGAGCAAGCGCATTTCCTGGCAGCTTGTGGTCCCGGCGGTATTCCGGGATGATGTTATTGCAAACTTGCATGATGCCGTTACTGCAGTTCACCAGGGAGTGAACAAGACTCTTTCGAGAATACGGGAGCGATTCTACTGGCCGGGTGTAGGAGAAAATGTTAAACACTGGTGTCGTAGTCAGTGTTTCGCACGAAAAGAGCCATATAAAGCTAACCGAGCCCCAATGAAAATTAATAATATAGGTGCACCAACGGAACGAATCGCCATTAACATTTTGGGACCCTTTCCTGTGTCAAATCATGGAAACAAGTATGTGGTTGTGATAGGAGACTATTTCACGAAATGGATAGAAGCCTTCGCGATGCCAGACCAGGAGGCAGAGACTGTGGCAAAAATTCTAGTGGATCAGTTCCTCGCTCGATTCGGTGTACCGATGCAAATTCATACAGATAAGTCAAGAAATTTTGAGTCGAATTTGTTCAAGAAGATGTGTAACCTTTTAGGGGCAGATAAAACGCGGACTACTGCTCTTCATCCACAGTCAGATGGAATGGTCGAACGTTTCAATCAGACTAACGAGAACATTCTGGCTACCCTTGTGTCAAAGGATCAGAAAAACTGGGATAATATACTGCCACTGACACTCATGGCATACCGTAGTTCTGCTCATGACTCAACGAAATTCTCACCTAATTAAATGATGCTTGGTAGAGAAGTGCGGTTACCCATTGATTTGATGTATGGAACTCTAAATGAAAAGTCTTTGGAGTCCAGGAATTCTACAGAATTTATATCAAAATTAAGGTCCTACTCGGATTGTGCCCATGAGTTAGC
Source organism: Unio delphinus (assembly GCA_029339505.1). Lineage (NCBI taxonomy): Eukaryota > Metazoa > Mollusca > Bivalvia > Unionida > Unionidae > Unio > Unio delphinus. Next base: position 4,357,170 of record JAQISU010000095.1, on the reverse strand, counting down.
TAGGGAACACATACAAAATGCAAGCGAAAAGCAGAAATGGTACTACGACTACCGGACACACATTAAAACGTATAAGACAGGAGACGCTGTGTGGCTACATGACCCCAAAAGGAAAATTGGGATTAGCCCGAAATTAAAGTCAAATTGGGATGGACCCTATCTTATTCTAAAATGTATCAGTGACCTAGTATATCGGATTCAAAAATCTCCAACACATAAACCGCGAGTGGTTCATTATAATAGACTAAAACCATTATATGGAGACAGTACAGACTGGTTGAAGGACAATGTTAACACGAAGAAGGAAATTCCCAACAGTAGATCTAGTGATGAAAATGAATCCGACCGGTCGGACAGTGAGACTGGCATTCCGGATGTTACGGAGTATGGGCGCGGCAAGCGGGTGCGACGCCCACCGCAGAGATTTGACCCTGGAGTGTAGAGTGAACTAAAACATGAACAGGCTCAATAACGTGACTGTGTTTTGTGTCGATCAAGTGACTTAAATTAGTAGAAATGTGTAAATAACTAAATTGCCTTACAAATACTCATAAGTGCTTAGTGTGTAAATAGTATTTAGCTGACTTGAGTAGGAAAATGTTTTCAAACTTGTATATCTCATTTTATTTGAGATTTTGTGAACTTGTATAGCAGATGGCTTCATAATTAATGTCTTAAAAGTATTAATACGATGGTATACTTTCTGCCAAAACAAAAAGTTCATTGTAAATTACGTAAAGAAATTAAATTGAACCAGACAGTAACATGTGGGACACATGTTTTCACTAAAGGGGGCAGTGTGATGAAATTAGATACCTGGGGAGAGTGATGCTACAATGATAAGGGCATTCATGTTTTCCGTATATCGCTAGTTGAAACAGTTAGAACTGTTAATTATAACAGAACAATCTGGCTGAGGGCATGGACCCTATGGTGTGAGAAACCTCATCTGTTTACATGTTTCAAGTATCAGGTTTTGGAACTAGACTGAAGTATGGGCTGAGAAAGTGGTTTTAAGAAGATTCACAGAAAGGAGTGTACATAGTGTATATTGTAAATAAACATGTAAATAGCAGAATTATTTAATGGATTTATTTCGGAACCCATCACATTACAATATTTAATCAACATCAAATAAGGTATTAGTTGACAATAAAGATCAAAAGCAATTATACACTATACACACATTGTAGACATACACTGAAGTCGAAATGTCGTTATTGCGGAGGAGACACCAAAATAACGCTACAACCAAATGAATAGTACTTGCAAGCATTGAGAGCACTGTTTAATATCAAGAACATTAGCGCATTCAAACAAGTCAAAGCATAGTTTTATCCAAATGTTCATTTACCAAAAAAAGTATTATATAAAGTCACTTTGCTTCCTACAAAAAAATGAGAGGATTCCTAGATCACGCAGGGAGGTTAGAATAGCAATAAGGAGAAATGTCCATTATAAAGACAACATTGTCGAACGATATCTACAATACATGCTTAGAAACTAATTTGCTTGACTGCTACAATCTTCCAACATTTTTCACGTATCACAAACATATATGTGCTGTCTTGGAACGAATTCACAATAATTCCATACTAATACTCTAATTCAAACTGTCATTAAGCATTTTGTAAATCCAATGAATAATCCGAAAAGGCAACAACATCATTAACATTATAAATGAACACATCTATAAGTTGAGCAGCTACGAATTAACAAGGAGTTTGCAACGGTTTTAGTTTTAATAATTCTCGAAGGCATTGCAACTAGAAATAATTGTATTTCCTATTTGTTTGCTAAATGTTTCGTAAATATAAGAATTAGTTGCAAGTTAACCTTTGATATCTTCTTATTGGGTTTCTCTAGCATTTGAAATGTGTGACATAATCTCAACTTTTTAGAAACATAACCTTCAATTTTCGTTATAAATAAAACGATTAAATATCTTGAAATAAGTCTTATTAATTCATATATCAACAGCCTAGGTAGACTATTAACATTTCCTGTCCAAATCAATTCAGAACTCCAAAATCGTTGCTTACTATTCACAAAGCACCAGCGGGTACCTAAAGGGATGTCAATCTTTTCCTCTGATTCCATGTTCACACAATCCCAGATTGGTACGTGTGTGATTTATTTTCTGCTACTTATCCTCTAGAATAAACTCAGTATAATATTCCATGTTTATAGCAAGCGATTGCAGTGTCTTAACCCGATCGGAACAGAGTGAATATGTAATAAGTAAATGATCACTGTGACGTACACCTCTGGATTGATCAATCGAATGAGTGAACATGTGTTCATCTTATGACTAACTAAAAAAATATGCCAGCCAACGGAATATGTTCCTGATTTATATCATCTTCTGCGTCTATTTTAACCATTGCTTGATTCGTGCAACAACGGGTCATTAAAACAAAGTTTGACAGTTACAAGATGATTACAAAGTTGGACAAAACAAACATATGTGGCAGATCATAGAGTTTAACCTGCTGTGATCACATATTGGCATGGTTGCCTTTACCTCTTGAGTGTTATCCACATATACCTTTTCATGTAAGATCATAATAAACAGCAAAAATACAAACGTTCAATTCGGTTACAGTGAACTAGTTTCGCTACGGTATAAGTGCCCCCACTGAAGTGAATTTTGCTTCAAACACTAGCAACATATTATCAATAAATATAAAATATCACTAATGTTCTTATCGTAGGCCAAACATTCAAAGAAGAAGGATCAACAGTCTTGTGAAGAAATATATTTGACGTCCCTATATAACTTTTACTGTGATGCAATTTCTAAATCTTGTGAGTAATAACTATTTCAACGTATTATTCTGAAATTTTTCAATTTCTTTTAAACATAACATGCTAAACTTTGTTCAGTTTATTCAAAAACACATTTGTTGTAATGAATATTTATATTGAAAAATATTATCATAGTGCTGCCAACATATATTGTCTTAGCTCGAAGTCTCTAGGAGTAAGCAATGAAGTAAGATACAGCACAAAAAGTATTGGTTTCAGATACGCAGGTCTCATAGACACATTTACAACCGCTTTACGTTTTGGAACAATTAACGTTTGGCAGTAAGTTGACCAGCTGGAGAGGCACACTTGCTGTAAAAGCTATATTCACATAGAATTGAGTAGGATTTTGGCTGTTTTTGGATCACCGGTCAACACTTCATACTGATTTTAACTTACCATCTTGAAGCTTTATATGATTAAAAAGCATACACATTATCAAACTTGTATACGTTTTGTCTGAATATTGGTTTCAAATTAAAGGATTAAAGCTTGTGTTTCTTATTATGTAATTCAGAGTAAGTCATAATAGGGCTATATACCGTATGGGACAAAATGCAAACTTGATCTATGAACAATATTTTTTATTAGTAAATCTTGTAACAATTCTGGAATTTGGTATATTACATGCCTCATGTTCTTCTTAAGTATCATTTTTCAGCCATTGGAATTGAACCATGATGGCTGATTGGAGATATTAGAACTAGAAATTTATTATAACTTAATTTTGAGCTTAGGATAGTGAACACGACGCTTTAATTGTAGTTTTGAGAGTCTGAGTTCCTGCTATATTATAGCATCGTGTTCATTGTTTTTTATCTTTACATTTTGTTATTTTGTTTTGTCGTTTCATTTTCTCCAAGTGTTCCTCGAAAATATCAATTGATTTTTACACTGGAAATTAACAAATACAAAATTTCTTTCTGTTCTCACCGGATCTTTATTTTAAATAGATATTATCAGCTATCCAGTTATGAGCTGAATTTGCATGTCTTGGATTTTATTTATGCCCTTAGCATTTCGAATTTACTGTTTTTAATATCTTTTAAATCGATAGTGGTACAGCTATCAAAACTGCAACTTTAGCTTCATAGTGCTGAACGACGAAATACATTTGGTATGGGCATTGTTTCATATTGTTTCAATCACGCCACATTGATAAACGTCCGGCGTGCCTTTTCCAAAGAAAGAATGAAAATTACGAACAAATCTTGTTGTCCTAAAATATTAACTGTTGACTCCGTTAAAATGCTGTATATGCAAGGTTATGCCAATGACGTCAAGCATCTTGCACATTACTTTGTATATTTTAGATATTTTTCTATTTCACTATAATAATTGGGATCACAGGTAAGTATTTGAATTATATTTTCGTATCAAAGACACGTAGTAAATCCACACTTAACAGACTGTTGTGAGGGTGCATTGTCTGATAATTATATGAATCAACATCCACTCAGAATTGAGTCATACGTAGCCAATATTATAATCGCTATTTTAAATATATTATCTTGAGAACTAAACGTTTGATCAACATGCATATTTTGATATATGATCAATGTTTATTTAATGACTTAATATTGTAATTCCCTATTGGATTAAGTCGTAGTAACTTCATGCATTTATTAATTTGATATTATAGATTTGCAAAAGTTGAATTGATTTATAAACTTTGTAAAGTGGTTGCAGTGTGCAACTTTAGTTAATAGGGATTTGCCTGTTTGTGTATACTTTGTAGGAATAGCATGTGCAAGTATATATTAGCGCATGGATATGTGCATATTTGTGTACACATTGTAGAAATGCAATGTACAGAAATGCGTCTGATTATATGATATTGTTCTGTATAATACGATTGAATATATATATATATATATATATATATATATATATATATATATATATATATATATATATACCGCGTACACTTATCAGGGAGAACGTGCATTTCGATGGGTACGAATGCGTAACCAAAATCGGTAATGGCTTATCTGATGATATGTTGGTAATATGAATTTACATAGCATGGGGAATATGCTATGCTACAGAATTACCCGAGTGCAGTTGGTCCGAGATTCTGGGAGACAAAAGAGAAAGGAGGAACGGAGACAGAAATTAGACGGACTGGATGGATATTTGAATATCATTTTTTGTGTATTCATTATTTTAACTATCGACACTGCTGAATTCGGGCTAGGAGCTTTGCTTCTCTATCTCAACTTCAATTTCTGACAAAAACGAGCCAGGGTGCGTCTTCTGTAGTAATCTAAATCATACTGGGTGCACCCCATCTACCTAAATAAAGGCAAACCTTCACACGGGCGCTCTCGTTTGGGATATGAATTAGACAAATATTTTCTTTACGATCTAAATAAAATTTATTTGTTAGGAAGTAGTAGTGAACAATGTGAGATATTTTCCATCCTGTATATTTGAATTTACTTGATTATTCATCTTGTGTATGTTATATGTTGAAATTTCCATGCTTGGTAGATTGTGATAACTTACATTAATTGTGAAGCAAATATCGAGCAAATATCTGACCAGGGCAATGTTAAGGGTCGACATGTGCGTATTTGGTTAGAAACGTTAATATCTGTCATTTGGTTAATAAACTTTGACAAGGTATCACTTATTGCCAGTATAATAATAACACGGCTACTGAAAACAGATGGTTACCATGCCATGGGCACGTAAGATCGCGGCTACGAGAAAGATCGCCTGGCTATAGAAGAACATATAAAAGAATGGAAGGCTGCAAAGGCCGCCGAAAGAGAAAGAGAAACCCAGAAAGAATTTGAGCTGGCCCTGATATCCGTCGAAAGAGACCCCAAGATGGAGCAGGCCCGGATAACCGCTGCCACAAAGGAAAGAGAGCTCACTCACGCTCTCGAAATGGAAAGGGTAGGAGCTAGGGCTAACAATTGGGGCGTCTCCAGTACGATCATTGGTGGAAGAGTACGACCGCTTAACGACCACCGAATAGTACAGATAGTGCAATTTAAGAAACTCTCGGACGCTCATAAAATATTACCAAAACCATGGGTGATCAACGTCTCAGCCTGTTTGCATTGTGCATCTCACGAAGTTTACTACAACTAAGCTGCCGACGAGGCTGATGACTATGATATGCTCAAGAAGGCCGATTTTCGTCATTATCGGCTAAGTGCAGAAACGTATTTGAAACGTTACAGAAGTCGACAAAAAATTCAACGGAGTCCCAATCTCAATTCCACACCCGCTATCGAGGGTTATTTGAAAAATGGATGAAGATGGCCAACTTCGAACAATCGTGCGATGGGCTACGCGAGGTAATACTAAAGGACCATATCCTGAGTACGTACCTTCGCGAGTTGACAGTATTTCTAGCAGAGAGGGAACACCGGAAGCTCAAAGACATCTCTAGCATGGCGTAGATGTACGAACATAGTACACTCGAAGAGTGGCGATTCTGGGATTGCGAACCGAATATGACCCACTGAGTCGCTACGTGTGCGGGAGGGTGAGCCGGCTGTTTGTAACCGTCAGGGAGACGTGAAGGTTCCTCATGTAAGGATGCCACCTATACACCCAGACAGGCCTCATCCACAAAAACCAGTCTTGCAGGTCGGAAATGCAGCGAACATTATAAGAGCAGTGGGGAGAGTCTTATGGGAGGACACATAGGAATCGCCACAAGACGCGTGACCGTCTTGTCAAAAGAATATTACTGGCCAAATGTTCAGGAAAATATCAAGTGGATCTTTCTCTTTTGTGACAAAATTCAGATAATGCCACTGAAAAGAAAGCATGCGAAACAGTACAGGGAGAAAAACAAAAGTACGCTTAATGCGATTGCAGCTGTTCTTACAGCAGTACCAGATGCATATCATATACGTGAAAGGAACAGAGAACGTAGACGCTGATTTCATGAAGAGCACCATTGAACTGGCATAGATCTCTCTGTAAATAACCGTATATCGGGTTATATTCGTGTCCGTAATCAGTGTGTGGCGTCGCTATGATTTTCGTTATTGCGTGTTTAACGCACCTTTGCATTTGGAGAAAATGTGATGGAAGAAAATCCCGATTTTATTCTCAAGCGTTGGAGGTGGTGTCACGTTCTAAGGATTAGCCAGATTTTAACATGTATATGTTACACCATGAGGCTAATAATTTCGCGCCGTCAATATGTATGGTCATGTCGATGAACAACACGTGTCAAGTTTTTTAATTGACATGGAAATAAAATTCATATTTTGGGCAAGCCAGTTACATGATAAATGCGATCATATGTAAGTGATAGAATTATAATTTCGTAGCAAAGAAACGTCGTAAATATACCCTTGACAGACTGTTGGGATGGTGCAGTGTCTTATAATTATATGACTCCACATCCACTCGGACTTGAGCAAGACATGGCAAACTTTATAATCGCAAGTTTAAATATATTATCTTGCGAACTAAACGTTATAAGTCCCGAAAACAAGCTCGCGTGTATATTGGGAAGATAAGCTACTCCGACGTCATTAGAAATTGGCAGTAAACTTTTTTATCTGGGAATTAGAAGTAGGTTCTGTACAAGTCAGCGACTATATGCTCGATTGTTGTATTATATTACTGAAAATTAAGTGTACTTTAATTATTTCAGTATCTATACTTTAGTACGTAGAATTACCATTTGTAGGTTGATTCATTCATAGTGTTTGATATGCATGCATATTTTGAGATATGAGCGATGATTTTGTAACGAATTGATACTGTTATTCGCTATTTGGTTAAGTCATAGTAACCTCATGTATTTATTCATTTGATAATACCGGGCAACACGGGACATCGTGTACTCTGGACAGCACAGACGCTGGACAGCTAAAAACATCAAATACCGTGTATTTTTCATGACATGGGAATAAACCATAATAACATTATAAATTGTAAATTAAACAGATTACGTTACTGGCACAATAATTACATAACAACAAGTTCAGAAGGAAACCTAACCCTGCTCAATAAATATCATACTGTGCTAAACATTTCTTAAAAATGTAGCCTTATATTAATACTAATTATTTCCCGTGCTAAGTCGCAAAGATGAATATTAAAATGTGCAGTATGCTGCGTAAATGAAAGCAACATAGCAAACATACAACAAAAGACGTGATAGTACAATAGTGATACATGAAATTAATAAATTACAAACCTCTTTAGCTGAACATGTGCAAGTCATTATAGTAGAGCGCTGTTTGACAGGACTATCTATAATCTAAATAACTTTCCATACGGTGAGGTATTTATGCACAGATATAGTATGTGCACTAAGGGCATTGGGGTTTTTCCATCGAAAGCAAGTTGCAAGTGCTCCATAGGGTGGACCGAACTCAATGTTTTGAAATACGACACAATATACATTAATCACCCTAGGGTATCGTTGTACATCGAAAACAAAACTCGAGTACGATTTTTAATTTTTTTAAAAGACTTTATACAATACAGGGACATCGTTTTATCATATCCCTTTATCTTTGTATAATAAAATGAAAAACGAATTATTAAAGGATGGACCTATAGAAAGCCTAAACATTTTAGCTTCAACGGATTGTTCCTTAACAGACTGATTCTTGTTCTTCATCAACAGAAACTGTAAACCTTTGATTTGTGGTTACTCAGATTACGTTCATCATCCAGCCAATAATCTAAGACTAGGTTCGATAAACCATCCAAGCTGAATAACACTGGAACGTTTTTATACAGAATTACATTTAAATGCATGCACGTTCATTACACAGTTTCTTCAAGCAGGATCTTAAACGATTCAAGTGATGACCCAAGAACAGGTCACCATCTTGTTCTTGGTAGTGAAAATATGTACAATTTCTTCTAATGACCTTCAACTAATATATGTTTAAAAGACCCTTACTCCAGCCTATTTTATGCAAAGAACAAGGCGTAAATCCTCAAGTAAAGGGTCATGAACCATTGCCTGCATTGAGATATACCAGTATATGGTTCTTGGACGGAGATCTCAACAGCTTCCAACCAGTAACCGACTCCAAGAATATACAAATTTACTTCCTAGCAGTCTTAAAACGAGCGTAACGTTTATGTAACATTCACCGTTTAAAGACCTTGGGAAAGCTTAAAGTAATTTTATAGGCAATACGTAATTTTCCTAATTGCAGTGTAATTTACTTTATATTGTTTATATTACCTTTGTGATTCTCGTGATCGAGTGATAGAGTAAAACCTTTGTTTAGGATTACAGAGAACTCAATAAAAAAAAAATTATGATTTATATCATTCTGTTACACCGCGTCATACATGAGTAACGCTACATCAGCACCTTCAAACTATTGGAATTATACTGAATATAATATAGTTTTAGAACTACAGATCATATTAAATGGGATTTATGTCACGAGTCTTTGAAATTTAGAAAGATACATTAGAAATCTAGTATTATGGACGTGTCAGTTTGATTTAGTTTTGTTCCATGGCATTCCTACAAAAGTCGTACCAACACATCCGGTTTTTACCGTCTTAAATTACAAAGCAAAACGTTTGCTCTCGCTTAGTATGTGCTGTTGTATGTGTTGTACACCATTCAAAGATGCGAAACGCGATATAATTTTGTTTTGATACTTCCTTACTGTTCAATCGCTCAAAACTACAACGGGTGGACATTTATTTAGTATTAAGACATAACAACCTCAATATTGTAAAGCGAATTTCAAATGGCAGCATGCGATATTCACAGACCACATTACAGTTTTTAAGTAACCACAACAGTAGTCTCATGATATGTTATTCTCATTTCATACCCATTTTGGAGTTTTAATGATCAATTCGTTAGAAACATAAGGTAATATTTAGACAATTGATGTAAAAAACAAAAGTACCAAACATTAATCCCATGTATGTTGCCTAGACAAGAAAGAAAGAAAGTGTCAAAAAGTGTTTCACAAATATTAGAAAGGTTCCTTCTGTTCATCATATCATTCTATTGGACATTTATTGATTTTATACAATGAATCGATTTCGATACTCCCACCCACTAATCGAAACGCACAGAGCAAATGGCGATCTTCGTGGTTAGTGATCCAAACACTTAATTACATTTTTGTAAAGAAATCAAAATCAATTAAGTGAAACCATTAGGTTTGTACGGTCCATGCCAATTATTCAATTACACACAAATATGTTGACGCCATTCAAAGATCATAGTATATGGAATCTGAATGTAGATAGTGTGATAATTTGCTAAGATAAGGCCACGAACGCACAGTGTAAACTGTGACAGAACTCAAAATTACTTCCATCGATATACTCTCTTATTTTAGCTCAACCTGAATGGTGTCTCCTTTGTGTATAGATAATTGTTGGCAGTAAAAAATAGAGAAACACAGACTGATTCAGATGCAGAAATGTGCTTAGTCAGGAGTACTATCAGAAGCGTCTGCATTGGTATACAATGAATGATATTTTTAAGTTGTCTGTATAGCAAATTTAAATTTATTGAATGTCCTCTACATGGTATACATAACAGTCTTATCTGATCCAGTTACCTATGAGACCAACTCAATAAAGACTTTTTCAGATGGGCTATCATCAAAACACAATTATACAAGAAGTTAAATTTGTCGTTATTTGATGAGTTATATCAATTACAACCACAAGTAAGTCTTCTTGTTGATCGTGGAAGTAGATATTCTCAATCACGCTTGTGGTATACAGCATCTCGTAGAGTAGGGTTTGATTCCACTATTACGATTTTCAGAACGGATATAACCGTGTTTAAAACAACAGACCATTAGCTTAATAATTACGTTAATTCAATTGTAAAAGTCAATGCGTTCAGCTATGCAACCAATCCATCTGAGTTTTTTCGGGCAGAGGAGGAGGATATTAAAACACGTTGCAATGGATTATCGCAGAAAATACCAAAACTACAATCACCTTTCCCAAATTAATAGAGTATGTGAGGTCTGAATGGGGTTTTGAATTCATATTTGCACATACCATACGTTTAATTACTGCATTGTCCAGCATTTTCTAGAATTATTATAAATCGTATTCATAAGAACGATAACTCCATTGTGAGTGATGATTACGATGTGCAATGTTGTACCATGAATAAGATGCACAGTTAAGAAAAATTCAGACTTAATCACTGTACGGTGACAGACAAAAATTATTGCAGTTCATCATTGTTTAGTTCATTTCACAATGGACAAATGAAGTCTAACAAAACGTAAGTATCCCCAGTCATTAATCTACAAATAGATAATATTCATAATAATCTCAGTTTCAGTAGACATGTTGTTTAAGTCATTAACAGTATCCAATACACAGAATTACCGTTCGAAAGACCGGTTTTAGCATATTTACCAAGAATTGCAATAGCTTTGAGACCAATCAATTATTGTAATAGTGTGCAGATGTGTTTGAAGGCTGTTTGTGAATTCAATCAAACTGCTTAAAACACTTGATATATCAAAATGCACATATATTGATCCTCGGTTGGTTTCTTTCTAACAGTCGGTCTATAATAAATATATTTGAAACCAGATGAAACTCTCTCTCTCATGCATGTGAACAAAACAATCCAAACAGATCTAAGCACACGCCAGGAGTGATGCGTGTTCTAAAAATTGATTGTTAATGATATATTATACAAAGGGCTCAATCGATTAACTATGGGTTGAAAAATATATTTACTATATTTATCGTGGCACCTTTGTAGATGTGTATCTTGTAACACTACTTGAAAATTTCCATTGTATAACAGTGTTCAAACGTATTTAAAAAGACGTTTGCTGGCGAATGGCGAAATAACGAAATTATTATAGTATTGTATCCTTTATATCCTATTCATTACCTTGGTGTTCGTTATACCACGGATCTATTCTGGAGGCTGATTAGACCAAATATTCCAGACACCGACCAAAAACTGAAAGATCTGGAAAAAGTAGTTACTTACTTCAGGCACATTTGAATGCTAGTAACAACAGCGCTTAAACAAGGTGATCAAAATCAACATGAAGTATATGATAGTTCAATAGCTATCATACTGAATCTACCTCCACAAGTAATATAGACCATCTGAATGCATTTTTCATCGTGTTAGAAAATATGCATCAACCTTCAGAGATGATTGTGATGCAGACTGCTAGAACATTTACGGTGGAAAATGTTAAACCATTAAAATATAATAACAGGATAAGCACTCAAAAATTCGACACCAATCCGACCCAACATACATTCACGCCATCGAAATAGTATCAAGCTTTGCATCATCTATTATTAGATTATAATATTAATGTTGAACAACAACACCGTAAATGACTTGAAATCAAATGGTAATACAGTTTTTATCCTGATTTAAATTCCTCTATCATGCGTCAGATAGTATATTTGCTGATTCAGAAAACAATAAATCACTTCATTGTAATTAATGTAAGTCATCAAACAGCTGTATCAGAATCTATCCAAATAACTCGAGATAATCTGTGTAACCATTTCTAACCATCAATCGATGTCACGTTGACTAATGAATCAATGGGTCGTGCTATTCCTGTACAAAGTGCTAGCTTTCTACTAGTCATGGCTTTCACACAGAACTAATACTAGTTTCGAGAAAACCTTTACTAAATGAGGTTAGTTTGACTTATATTTTACACATAATACCCTCCAAAGAAATATGTATTTTCTTGTCTCAGATGCAAATAATTTGTGAGGTTATACCGAGAGATGTGATATTTTCTGATTAAACTGTTATTCTCTCAGATGTAAAACTTCAATAATATAATCGTAATAGGTGATAAAGAACTCAAGAAATTTGTGAGGAAACAAAATGGTGGAGTATCCATGAACGTGACCTTAGAACTCGTTACCAAATATGAATATATATATATATATATATATATATATATATATATATATATATATATATATATATATATATATATATATATATATATATATATATATATATATATATATATTGTAACGTGGTGTACAACGTAAATTAATGGAGTCACATACGAAGATCAATTTGTTGTGGGTTAAGTATTTTCGTTATGACTGTATAGTTCGACTTCCGACTTTGATCTTTTAAACCAAAAATCGAAAAGATTTGTTGTGTGATACATACAATCTACCTGCAACATTTGGTATAGATAGATATTGTAGCAAAAGACTTAAATAAAGTACAGTAATTAAATCTTGAACAGACCGATCTAGAGTCGGACATCATAACATCACGTGCTAGGTGATATGTCTGGCGTATACAAATAATGATTTGTGTGCTTACTTATCTTCTGAACAAAGTTTAATCAAATACCGTGGCATCACACACCATTTCACTAATGTTACAAACACAATAATGACCTTTCGGCTTAAGCGATTACAGCACTGTTTATTCTTATAAAGGACAATAAGAAAATGGAGTAACTTATTTTGTGATATCACAACAAAAGCTGTTCAACAAAGTAAACACCGTATTACGAAACAATATAAAACAAAATACATTATTTATTATTATATTTTCAGTAATTCTCGTGGAGTGGAGAGCTGCATTCCTTATGTGAAATCATGGATGACCTGTAACAAGCTGCAGATGAATGATGATATAACTAAGGCCATTCTGATCACAACACAAAGACATTCTCATTCTCATCCTTTACATCAGACAAGAAATATCAGCAACACCAGCATTACATCACCACAGTCAGTACAAAACGTAGGCGTTAATCTAATCAGTACTCTCACATTGCACCAACATGTCATGAACATATGCAAGGCGGCATATCTTAAACCGAGACGCAACAGTTGCGTTCACAAATATCGTTCAGTTGATAACACTAAAACACATATGTGTTCATTAGTACTTTCAAGACTGGACTACTGTAATATAATTATCTCTGGTTCGTCTCAATATCTACTCCATAAATTTCAAAAGGTTCAAAACAGTGCTGCTCGGAGCATCTTTTGAGTACGTTAATCAGAGTACACCTCACCACTGCTCTGTACCCTACACTGGCTATTAATTCGATACAGACTCAAACACAAAATGTGTTATCTGTGCTAAGTTTAACGAACAGACTTCAGTCCAACCTACCTATCCGGCTTCACCAATGTGTCTATACCAGGAAGATAATTAAGCTCCTCTCCTCTTCTGATAATCGTATACTCATTGTTCCCACTATGAACACGAAGTCATATGGACAACGTTCTGTTGAATACCAGGGGCAGGGAATGTGGAACGAATTGCCCATTAAAATTAAACACAAAGACACAGTGGTACCATTTACGATTGCTCTTAAAACTCGCTTCCTTCGACTGCAGGAACAAATTTAGATGCCACTAAAACACTTGTGACCTAGAGACCTAAAATTGTTTTGTATCTTATATGATTTCAGTATATTTTTATATTTTCCAATTTCTTTGTTTTTGTTTAACTTTCTGTAGTGTAGTCATATCATTATAGCTGTTGTGTAGCGCTTAGAGGTTCAAAAGATTAGGCGCTATACAAAGTCCTCATTAGTATTATTATTATTAAACTTTCTATTCCAATTAATGTGTCACTATCCTTCTACCTGCGCGTAGTCCGTAGACATGTGATTGTTGGAAAGAAGAATTTTTACCTAACGATGAAGTCCACATCCACAAAGAAAATATTGTCACCAAAATGTAGGAATACATATTTTGATTAAAAATGATGCAATCATTTTACTAGGTCAGGTTAGATTCCGTACGGCATAGTACTTTTGGTTAGTGCAAAAGGATTGTGTCGGTTCTTTAAATGCTTAGCATGTGCTTACGACAAGGGAATTGTGGTAGTGTGAGTCCACTGGCAAAACGAATGTACTAGTGTATTGATAATAAATGGTACATTTAACTTAACAAAATATATACAAATATTAAAATACAATCCTGGTTCTCAAAGGATTAATTGATATTTGAGATAACTGAAGCTATGTAAAATTGTATCAACATTTATTTCAAAAAACACGAAGCATTGAATATTTATTTTATTGTTACGGAGGCCTTCTATCCTTCATGTGAAATCCATAACTGAAAGTACAGACCTTTTACCTCATTCTGCATACCAGTCTCTGACAACTTTGTTTATCATTTGTACATCATGATTTAAACGACCAGTAGTACCAGAACTTGTATATTTGGTGCTACAATACATATTTCATATCCGAATTTCTAAACATTTCTTAACATATGCATTCATGTTCATGCGAGTATGTTATGAAAATAGTATGCAATATTATGCATTATAACGTATAATTCTAGCGTCTGTTTATTTGTTATACAAGTATACTTGAATGATGATGATAATGAAGATGAAATTATGGATGGTTATAAAATTGCATAATGTTACGCACTGAAAAGAGACATCATACAAAAAGTGTGTGTGTGTCACATCCCAGAACAATACAAATTAGCAGATATAACCAATTCAAGCATCGATATCCATTAAGTCGTGTAATGGTATATATATATATATATATATATATATATATATATATATATATATATATATATATATATATATATATATATATATATATATATATATATATATATACACACACATTGTATACAATACAAATATATTATAAATATATTTTTATATTCGGTTTTGCATCATTTTATTTATCTTTTTGAGTATATAAATGTTCAAGAAAAATTGTTTCAGAGTTTTGGTGTTTTATTTCAAACAGAAACTTGGATTTTGCATTATATATATTCAAGTAAAATTATTGACAAAAGAGCTTAATTTTGGAATGGTAATCCAATAGTCTTCAGGCTTTCAACATCAGTAGGTAATTTAGTATCAATTGTTGCAGGAAAGCTTCTTGTTTCAGATAAGCTTGATACAAAATAGAATTTCCAGACAATTTACATTGAAAAACTAACAGTAAATTAGATAATCAATTGGAGTGGTACAATTGATGAATACAACCAGATTACACGGTTCATTTACAAGTAAAATAGATTTTAAAACACCTGTCAAAACGTTCAGATAATTTCCATTCAAATACTTAGGACGAACTAGACAGGATTAAATTATGTAAACATTACTTAACCACCTTTTCCTGCTGTAGTACGGTTTAAACTTTAAACTCTAAATTATGTTTCTCATTGTATAACTGAACCATTAAGTTAAATCATACTAGGATTAAAAACATGTGTGGACAAAACACGTGCTTAATCTACGAACAATAATTTTCATTTATAGATTATGTAACAAGGAATTACAATGGATTTTCTATACATCGCTACCTATTTAAATACAATTCATGGTCATTGAAAATCAATCGCAATCTAATTGTCATTATTAGACGTAGATGTTAAGGGAACCTTGTTGAATCAGGTAAGAGTACTTTTTTAAATAACTTCAATAATTAGTTTATTCTAATTAATTTATTTTGTATGCGCATTTTGAATATTGAATTTTTTTCTTCTTAAAGTTTACTTCAAATATACTAAAAGAAAATAACATCTTCAAGAAAGCAGATTTAAGTATTATTAATTTTTGAAGATGGCGCAATTATAATCTGTCTCGTGTTTATATTTCCAAGTTTGAGTTTCCTCTTATTTGCATCATTTCAGTCGATTATGGTATGGGTATATTGAAAGCAAACCTACATTTCAATCTCCAAAGTGTTAAATAATAAAACAAATATTTGTTATTTTTAAAGTAAGAATGTATATGTAGTATTAAGATCTGAGTGTTACAAAGAGGGAATAGAAAATTACGAATAATATATTCTTGCAAATGTTTTCCATTGACTCAGTTAACAATATATATTAGTGTAACGTTTTTTCAGATGATGTCAAGCACAGCTCACTGCAATGTTGAAATTTAGATCTTTCTTTCTAAGACTTTGTAAGTCATCAATAAATACAACTGCTACAGAACATTTCACTAGTTGTTATTAGCATCATACTGAAATACATTATGTAGAAATAAATATTGTTTGAAACTTTAAAGGGCACTTTTCCATATATTATCAACATTATTCTTCAGTTTTATTGTTAATTAGAAATATCAAAAGGATGAAATTGAGTTTGTATTTGATCTACAAGTGCACAGAAAATACATTCTTCGTCTAAGTATAATGCTTGCCGACGAGTAATATATTCAAGTGACAAAAGTAAATGATACACTCAATGTAAAGTGCGTGAGAATAAGTGTTGATGCTTTCAGATTAATTCACGTTTAATTAATTGACTATTTGCAGTCAGAGCCAAAATTTCACATCAGTTACACATGTGATAAAGAATAACACATCTTTTAAACTCTACAATCATGATTTTTAAGTTGGTACCAAGAGATGTTATGTATGTGTTTGTGTGTGTGTGTGTGATGAGGATTTTAACGTAGGTTTCACACGTTTTCAGTCATATCGCTACGATTTCTGCAGTGTGTAAGTTTATAGTGATCTAGAACTATCTATAAAACTCCTAGTGGCATAATAAGGTGTGTAATCTGATCAATGTTCAACAAAATATATTTAATGACTAAAATGGTTCAGCCTAGATCAGGAAACAGTTCAATGATATCGGATTGCCACAGAATGTATGATTATCAACTTGCCAGGGAATTCCAGAAATAAAACAGACTCAAATTCCATGAAAATACCTTACAAGTTTACATTTGTCCTGATCTTGCAGTAAAATTATCTTACTGAAGAATAAGGTTTTGCATCTTGCATGTGACTCAGCGTTTGGATTTGTCAAACTTATCTGAAGACTACATTGAAATCTTTCCAGCCATTACAAAATTCTCCACTCACTGAACGGACACGTTTTAGCAAACGTGACAAACATATGTTTCCCAATTTAAGATGATAGTGATAACTTACATAAGTGATCATGCACTTAATTTGAGCAATAACCGCAATTGTATGCAGAATCGTTTCTGTATCCGTCTCAAATTGGTATAAAATGTAGAAAACACTAAACAAATAGGATTAGTTCAGTACACCTTACAAGCAGAATAATACTGAAAAATTTGTTACGAAACTACACAAGAATCCGTGCACACTGATTCAACCTTTCCGTAAATGAATTTTAGTCTGTTTCACTTGTACAGGTTGCAATGGACTAAGTGTAATCAAACGTGAGACACAAAATACCTATAATAAAGTTAATTATACATCAGTATATCAACATAATTTCGATCTATATTGCTAGAGGTAGGGGTTGATCTAACGCAAAACAAAATATAAACATATTAATACTTATTTTCCAAGTTTTAAGACATAATCAAATCCACTACAACAGCGCCACGACCCATGGCTTTTGATGAATATACATATAGTTTTATTATAGTGACAGTTAAGAAGTGATGGCCCAAGAACAAGTCTACAGCAGTCTATGTATTGTAAAATCTTTCGTTCACAAAGTACACGTAATATATAACAGCTTCTGATGATATGAGAAATACGAAGAAAATTGACACATCTGACATTAATAATAAAACCAATAACTACGCAATTTAAGTATACCGACAAGACTTATGGTAATTTTCTATACAAATTATAATTTTGTTACAGCTATAGGCACATCTATCTGTCCAGGCGATTTTCGCAAGAAAATACTTTTTAATCTTGAGCATAAATATATTGACACTTTATCTGACATGGATACATCAGCTTCTATAGTAGCCTCAGTTTCTCAACTACATGTTCATTATTATGATATCCTCTCCCAGTTTTGTTGTTCACATTACTAATATCACGTTCATTCATTTACTTTTTTAAAGGTTTAGTTTTGTCCTCAGCGAACTAGTCCACATCGTTACTGTAATCATCTAGATTGTCAAACGGACGAAATAGCTGCTTTAGTTCTTTCAGGAAAATATGTAACCAACCCAAAATTAAAGCGTCTACTGCACTATTGTACATGACTTGTTTCCCAAGTAGATTCTACTGCACTATTATATCTTTAGACACAAGTGTTATCATCGTGCTAGCAATATGAAGGTATACAGTATTGTAAAATATGCACGATTCTGACAACGGAAAGTTAACGAAGATAAACATGTGCATATGATATAATGTGCATATAATAAAATATCTGTTGGATGTTAACTCATCTTGATTGATCTAAAATGAAATGTATGAAGACGATAACAAAGCAACACTAACACGAATATACTTCTACTTTAAAATAACGTGAACGTGCAGTATTAAAACCCAGCGCCTTACTGGTATTTACATTGGTCAACACATAAACTAAAATACACATACCCATCACATATGGCAATAGGCGTCAAAACAAAAACCTCTTCTTCATTTTTGGGATATATACTACCGCTGTCCTTTCAAACAAAACATATTCTTCTTCAAAATTGAAACGTGTAACATTGTCGCAACCAGACGAGTAAAGCTGATACCGTTTTCAAACTGATAATCATTGGAATTGGTTACCCATCTTAGTCAAAATAATAAACTTTCAAATACAGAAAATGATGGTTTAATAATATTGATAGTTTCAATTTCAAAATTGGACAAGCTATGAAATCAATGGAAATATGTTTACTTCTACAGGTGATCAATATGAAGAATTATATTACTGTTTTGGTTCTGACGTTCCTTGTCATCGTGCAGGGATCCCCATCATTTGAAGAAGTCCTCGAATATAATAAGGAACTTGACAACAGTAAGATACGCACCTTATCTATTTTCTTCTGTTACTGTTAGTATGATGATACGTTCTGATATTTTGATGCTTTTTTAAAACATCTTTATATAGTTAAGGTTGTTATAAGTCATATTCCGTACATATTTAAATCTTGAACGATGTTTACTCCGATTAGTTTTTATAAAACTATGTCAATAGCAAAAAATTTACATATATTAATTATTAACTTTTAGATATTGAGTTTTGTACTAATAATATGTGCTTCAGTGTCATCGTGTGTTATATTTTAATATATATATATATATATAACGTACACTTATATTCAGAATTCTCGCTACTAATGCGTATTGATTTTTTTTCTTCAGAAGACAGTGTACAGCTGACCTATGATAGCATAAATCTTAAAAGAAAAGATAACGTAGACGCATTTGGAACTATTCCAGTCAGTGATAAGTTCAAGCGTTTCAAGCATTGGAAGGATGTGATAACTCCGGCAATTGAATCTACAGTCATCATGAACACTCTGAAACATCATGGTAAAATTATGGTCAATTCGGAAAACAAGGTTCAGCACCCTGTAGATGATGCGGGGAAAATTTCTGATATTATTGTTGCCATCACCAGACTTCCGTTGTATAATCCTAAAGATTTAAAAAACGCAATTCCGAAACTTGTGTCTGTCGAGAAGGACCTTAACGGAAATGTACAGTGTCACGACTTCATCTGTAACATCATCCTGCTAGGATGTAAGTGAATTGACCTTAGTTTCGTTGTTTCTCTCTTTTCCACGGGAAGAATGGTATCGAATGTCTGTATAAGCTTTTATTGGACTATTTATGTAGCATTTTCTCAAAATCATACGAATGCAGATCAATTCATTTATCAGGTAAAGTTATGAATATTCTTCGACCGAATGCGACATTTGATAGAAATATTTATGAACACTGAAGTTTAAGACCAGGTATGTAAGCAAGTCTATTATGTCGCAACAATTTTTAGCAGGTACACAAACAATCCATTTGCACTTGTTTTGGTTTTCAAAACATTTTTACAATCGCCATGACTTGTATTGGTCTTTCTCTCTTTATGTGTGCGACACAGTTATTTAATTACTTTTGTAAAACTATATTTTGTAATATATGCTCAGTAGATCATTTCGAATTTTACCATTTACTAGCGCACTCTTCGTGACTACAATTATTGTTTACCGGGAAATGGCTCAAAAGAAAACTTAAATTATATATATTCCAATTAATACTGTCTTATATTCACACTTGTTCTTTTAATGAGTCACATCGGCAAACTATGTTTGTTCATATGACCACCATTCTGGCAATTACCGTTATGCGACGTTAGGAATGTTCAAACATATTTTGCATAAATTCAGGTTGTCGTCCACACACTTGTACACGATTTTGTTTTACTACTTCGTTTCTTTAGCAACATTATATAAGAACAATGATCATACAACGTTTGCTATCTTCATATGTTTTGCCAGTATTGTAAATACACTTTTAATTTAACCTTGGTTAAAACTCAGCAGTCGATATTAAAACAAACTGATGATTACATAAAGCTATACCTAAACGTATACTCCTTCAGCATTGGAATTTACACTTTTATAATAAATTACAATAATACAGTTTTATAGAACAGAGACAAAGCTGTATAGTTTTTGTTTGTTTTATCTGCAGTTGACATGATATTGGGATATGATGCCGCTAACAGTGGACTCTACCTTAAAATCGAATTTCTCAAAATGAAGATTCTGCATGTAAAAGTACCAAGTAAGTCAACCACGCAACATTCGCTTCTTGAAAGCGAATATAGATATATATGTATGTATGTGTGTGTGTGTATATATTTTATGGGTGGGGGTGGGTGAAAATTAAATACAATTTATCTGGTGGATCTTGTAGTATATACTTTCAACAGAATTTGAAAATACCACATTCACCAACGTGTTTTGGTTATATCCCCTTATTTTTTTTTTCATCTTTTGGATGGGTGTTGCCATGTTCTGATCACAACATATTACGTTGGGCCTTTATGACTAAATTAATAGTTCGTGCAAAGGCGCATAGAAATATGCCGTACATGTATTCGTCTATCAATACAAATGCATAATTTTTGATGATGATCGGTATGATTTGAAATGTTCAAGTATCTCAAGGAATATTTTCTTCTCTTTACAACAAGACATGCCTTTAAATTGTACAGCATGGAAAATTAAGTTCAGATCTTATTGGATCCACCAGACAGGAACTACCTACAGTTTTATCATTTTGTATGGTTATCTATATAAATAGATCGTAATCATAGACATGAACAATAAATAAATTCAGCACGACCACTCTAGATGAGCAACGACTTTCTGTGGAATACCGGCATGATTTAGAACGTAATTCTGATTAGAATCCCGAAGGGTTGAAGTAAAGGAACTCGTCATATCGCATACGATAATAATTGGCGAAGATCAGGTCCCGTGCATTCAGTGCAAATTCTGACGTCAATCAGAATTCTGTAGTATAATATACTACCATTAGCTGAACACTTACTGTCTTAATTGTTGTGTAAGCGTGTGTTAAATAGAATGATAGAATGCACGGCAAACAATGACAAAGAGAAAGATGCTTAGTAAAGAGTAGAGATCAAAGCTAATGCATTTGGGCTAAGATTGAATGAGTTCTTATGTACCTAGGCTGACGGATTCAATTTCAATGTAGTTATAGATTTTAAAAACAACATAAGAGACCAATATTTATATCTTCAACTATCAAACAATTTTCCACTAGCAATCAATGACTCAATTTTGTTCTAAAATTTATTCGACCAGATGCAAGCTAAGCACGCACTCTCGTTGTTTTCCACTTTACACTTTGTACACTTTAAGAACCGATTTTAATGGCTGGTCAGTGAGGGTCTTGTTGACATTTGATCAGGTGTTTGTTTAGTCTGTGTGCTTTAATTTACAAACCTCACGTTTAGAAACCATAAAATTGGAAACATATATGTATCAATGTGTTTCTTCTATTCAAACAAATATTTGTTTCATTTGACTTGTTGATCTTATTCGTTTGAGGGCTGTAAACCTGGCTAGCTTTGTATCATTCTGAAATCTAGAGGTAATGATTGCATGTACCTGATCTTAGAATTATTTTGTAAATGTTGCCAGGATTTGAGAAATGGGCGTTATGTGACCCGATGTTTTAAGCAATCAAGTAAATAAAAAGAATATTAAAACCCTATTTGTGTTTGCATTTATCGACTGCACAATATAGTTATATAACTTTGTATTTTGCTTTCTTCTCAGTTTGGCATGTTCAAATTACGGTAGAACTGGACAATGGCCTGACGAAGAAAATATATGTTCCCTGGCAGCATACAGTTTGTCCCGTTATAATCTCATCAAACCGCTTCAGTATACATATTTTTCAATATATTCTCATTTTTACACTCCTTTCTGTTTTTATATCTCTAGTATCGGGTATACTCTACTGCGAAAAAGCTCAGATGCCAAAGTATACTATGCAATTTTGTATTCATGCTGATAATGTGCAACTCAGCGATAAACGGGCTTGTCTGGATCTGGGATTTACCTTCCTCGGCTATACTCATACATTTCCAGACATCTGTCTACATGGATGAAGAAAGAGAAACTGATTCTATATATTTTATATTACGACCAATGCTTTGTAATATTATAATAAAGATATTACATCATATAAGTTGTCTCTACTCAAGGAGAGAATCCATCGTGAATAAAAACTTTTTGTGAATTTATATTTACTAGTTTTTTTATCAAAACAAATATCATTTACTTTGTTTTCCATTTGCAAGTTCAGTCTAGTATGATGTGAAATGGTTCTTTTCTATTTACAGAGACAATGCATAAAAATTCATACAATAATTTCCTCGTATTGCTACTGATACATGTAATAGTGTAATATATATATTCCTCCCCTTTTAAAGTTCATGAATGTGTCTAATTTTGGCAAACAACCCTTTATTGTTTTCAGAGGAGAGTAAATTATGTTCAAATCTTCTCTAAAATAGGAAATTGGTGGTTAGCATTTTGTGCAAAATCGTGACACTATTAGTCAAAATATGAAAACGTATGATTGGCCAGCCCTTACATTGTGCTTAGACACTGATGGTCACTGCACGACAATATTGATCAGTACAATACCTGCACGACTAGCTGTCAAATATTACGAACACACCATGAGTCACGTTTGGTCAAAGTATTTTTCGGAACAGCTGCTGTATCTTTGGCCTTCAAGATTATATGAGAAAACACTATACTTGTGATCTTTGATGCAAAACTAACTAGTGACATTCAAATATCTGTTCTAGAAACAAAATATTTCAAAACAAACGAAGCGTATCATATTTATTTATATAGCAATTCCTAATCAGTCTACTATCATGGTAGTATTAGGTTATAATGACCTAAACTATATGTACATTCTGAAACGTTATACTCAGTATTAAATATCATTTGAGACAAGATAGATAGTTATTGTTTTCAGTATTAAATATCAAATTACAATCGCAGTCGTTAACAATGGAATATAACACTTTACGATAAATAACAAAAGCAATTATTCCAAATAAACATGATTAAATTTAATGGATGGGCGGCATGAAATAAGCTGTCTATCGAATGGACAAACTTTGTCTGTATTGCAGTATCACGAGTTAGAAAATAACTCAGCTTAGAAGGGTTATTGTAAATTTTACTAACACCAAAAACGAAAGTGTTAACGATGATACAATAAGAAAAATATTAGCTGGTTATAAACAAAATGAAAAGAAATCGCAACTTTGATATTGCAGCTGAATTTATAATGATACAGAAATAACAACAGAATAATCGTTGTGTGAGCTGTACCATAGTAGTGTTATGGTAGCATTCGAATTAACATCCAAGACATTTATAGAAGATAGAAAATATAGTATTTGTAGTCATACACGAGAAAGTACGATGATCACCTGTATTGAATGTAATATACGTAGATTTGCTAGTTAAGTGATCGCCGTGGTAACTATGTATCCTTGGGTAGTACTTGTTCACGTGTAAATTCACGTTGTGGAGCTGTTGAGACCAATCTGTACATTGCAGGTCTACCCGTGGATGTAACTACACAATATATTTTATGTCATGTAATACTCCAGATAGTATCATTCGCTCCTTTTTTGTCCCTTTTTTAGCAGCTTACAGTGACATTACCTAGTACTGGTTGTTTCTAAAAGTCATGTCATTGTACAAGTATATATTTTTTTGTGATCGCTCTTATAGATTTCATGCTTCTTGTTCGAGTAATTTCATTATTTAATGCATTTTCTACACTTGGTAATCTTGCAAACCATTCTCGAGATCTTAAATTTTTTTTAAAGTATTTCCTTTGCATACTGATATCCAAATAACTGCTCAGCAAGTGTTTGATTAAATCGCTTAACAGTTGCCTGATCACGGTGTATTGCAGTGTGTCCTCGTCGTATTTTGACGTTAGAGTTGTAACTCACACGTTACGTTTTATTCATCAGATCTGGCGTTTCAGTGAAATGAACATAGTTAAGTTCAGAAATTTATTTTTAGTTGGGCTCAGTCAACTCCGCATGGATTTATAACAATAAATGTACATGATTCACTAACACCATATCGAGTCGGTCTAATAAACTATTTTGACAGCAGCAACGAGGGCGTGAATTTGAATAAATATCAAAGGGGAAACATCACACTGATACTTATAGAAAAATACCAAGACACAAGCTAGTAACAAAAAAAAAACTAACCTCAAGAGAGACTCTTATAGCTATTAGAGAGACTCTCTCGAAAGTTAGAGGCTTCGGTTTGGCGTTATTGACGTTATTTATTCGTTTTTGTAAGAAGCCTTGGTTAAGCAAATGGGACCTTATTAAATTTGGTTGGCTCGCCTTCCCTGCTGCTCCGTGACTGAACTGATTGTGCCATTTCAACATGTAGTTAATAAATCAAACAACTGAATGAAGAATTCCAACGCAGACGTGAATCTATCACAGAAAAAGAAACTAAGATAGCAATAACAGTTCAGGAACCAACATTATCAACTGCAATAGAAATAAACTCGTTAGATTACGCTGTAGATATGTATTCTTTATCAATCCGGTCGGTTTCTGGATGGCTAAAAATCTCGCTAGAATATCAAGGACTACAATAACCCAAAAAAGCTGAACTTATATCAGATAAACCATATTCATAAAGGAACCAGGATATCAAAGAACTAAGGTATGGAAAATAGTATTACTCTGTTACCGTTCTTCTATTCAACAAAAAGATGGACTATCCTTCTTTACTGGCTCGGATGATAAAAAATATCAATACACTATGGCCCTTATTTAGCTTAGATGATAACGACGATTTTGCTATAATCATATGATTAATTAAAAAATTTTCAGAAGTAATTTAACCTTAACTGATACGTGTATTTGGTGACTTACAATTTGTATTTATAAATGTTGTTTAAAGTTACTCTGACGAATTAAACGTTTTAATTATTGAAACAAAAAAGATTCAAATCAGGTTAAATCATGTATTGAATATATAAATTGGCGAATTCTTGAACAACTGATGTTTGATAACTTAAAAAAATTTGTTATTATGAAGATATTAGAAAATAATATAAAAAGAAATTATTTCTAGATCACTAGACAATAACTGAAAACAATTTCCAATATGTGTAATGCTATCAAATGCGACAAATGAACTAAAGAGGAAAAGTCTTTATCGAAACGATGCGTCATGCAGAAAAATAAACCTATCAACTGGAATTCTCAAACATTACAATGATCAAATATGTGGAGTTCGTCATATTTCACCAGGAAATGTAAATATAACATCAACTATTGTAGTCAACCTTGTATGTGATGGAATTGATGACCGCGTTTAAGCAAATCTTCAGGAATCAACTCAAGCGCATATATTCTATATATTTCTACTCCGCAAGTACCACAAGAAATTTTGATTGTACAAGAACAAATATGCCAAATCTACGATGTCATAATCCGTGATTTTCAGGAATACATTTCAAAATTACTATTTTTTTCTTTTTTGTGGCACCAGACAGACCCCCCCCCCCCCCCGCCAATAAAAAAGTAAACGTTTTTATGTGTATGCGTGTTCCCCCCGATATGATGTTTGTTGTATTTTATTTTGCATTTATCCGCATTCAATTTTTCCCCATCGGGGTTATATATTTGATAAGGGGTATTTTTGTATCCCTAGTGTTTCCTTCATAAATCCTTACTAGGTGGGAGTTGATCTACCCACAACTAGTAGTCTACGTTTTCCTTTATTTTTGACCATGGCTAGTGGTCTCCTTATATCCTTGTGTGTGTGTTGCTATATATAGGTATATACCTTGTATTTATGTAAGGATAGCCATTTATGTTCAAATTTTTCATAGTTGTCTTACTTTGTGTCTTCCCTTGTGTGGTGACACATTTCCTTTATTTAGTTTATTATGTGTTTTTTAAATTTTGAATTTTGTATAAATTAAAGTGTTTCAGGTAAAGGATTTTTAATGTGCTTCAATTTATTTCTACTGATATTTAGTATTTCTAGGTACGTCTGCCTTGAGACAGGATCTGTACGAATTTATTTGGTTGTACAGTTCCTGTCTCAATTTGGGCCGTCCTGTAATTATAAATTGAAATTATTTATAAGAAAGTCTCAAAAATGTTTATTTGTCCCTTTAAATGGGAGCCATCTCTATTACGTGAGATAGACATGGCAGAAAAGTATGGGTTTAGTACCCAGAGAAGAAGAAGTGCATAATTATGAATAGATTTGAGAATCATGTCAATTAGGGTGTTTTTTCCAAGCTATGCTACAGGCCTGCTCACTTCGCGTGGCGCCATGTGATATAGCCCCATATCGTCCACATTACGTACATTCCCTGGGATGTTCATGGTTTAGTTATTTTTTTATACAATTATATATATAGGTTTTTTTTAAAAAAAACTAGTCCTTAACCTTCATCAGGGGTCCACATTTTATTAACGTCCTCGTTATATAGTCTGTTATTTGTCGTATTAATTGTTTGTTAAAGTTTCCGTCAATGAAGTGTAATTGACGTCTGTCATATTTGTCTACCTTCATTATTTCCATTATTAGTTTGGTCCTTTCTTCCTTTGTTTTGTCGCATTGTGTTATCATATGATATTTTGTGAACGGGTCATTTCTGCATAGAGAGCAGCTAACATTGGTCGGAATCATTCGACGTCTAAGTGCCACTTCGCCTGTAAGCCAGGCGTTGTGGAGGTACGTGTATATTATACTTTGTACCTTTAGAGAGTTGATGTCAGACCAATGCCTCCAAACTCTGTCCCAGTTAATATATGGATGTTTATTTTCTACCTTATTTTTGGTCTTTTTTGCTTCTAGTTCTAAAATCCATTCATAACTTTTGTCTTTATTTAGTTCACATACTTCTTTGTTATCCCTATAACTATATAAAATTTCTTTTGTCCCCTTATAAAAATGTGGTGTTTCTATTTTCTTAACTAATTTGTTTTTCGTCTAAATGTAATGTCTATTTCTCATTCCGAATCCTATCCAAAAAATGTATAGTGCTTCCCATGGTGTTTGTGGTGTGCTACTTAACCTTTTAATCCTATTTATTATGTTTTTGCATTTGATTAGGAAGACTAATCCCACCTTTTGTTCAGTTCTGTATAGTGTAGACTTTTTTTTTTTTTTTTGGAGGGTGCTCTTACCGCTGATCTTTACAGACCATTAATGGAAAGGCCCTCCTGTTTTTTAATAAAATGTGTGTTATAGTATCATTGTATATATTTTTTATTTCTTAGTACAATTTGAAGTATATATATATTTTTTTTTCATTTCATCTATTCTATCTCCTCGTCGTGGTGTAAGGCTTCCGCCATTAATAGGTCTTTTACCTTCTTCTCCTTTTTTTCTTCTCTTCTCGCTATCCTCCCCTTTTCAAATATCTGTTCTGCTGTTAAGAGTTGTTCTGGTTTCTTCGTTGTACTCTCCTCGTCTGGGATGTGTGTTGTCTTCATTCTCATGGTTTGTTGTTCTGGTTGTTGTACTTTCTTATTCTGATTTTCTCGGTTGTTGCTGTTGCTCGTGGTATTCTCATTGGGTTTCTTAATTGTTTGTCCCATTTCTACCCTGCAAGTTGTGCTGATCGTATTATCTTTGGGTTTCAGTTGTTTAATCTGTTTGTATTGTTCAAGTTGTTTTTGTGGTGTTTTCTGGATCTTTTCTAGCTGCTTAGCTGCTTCCAGTGGTTGTTTTGTATTTCCCTTATTCTGATGTTCTTGGCTCTGGCTTTTGATCTTGTTTTTCTCTTAAGGTTTTTTGTTTTTTGTTGTTCAGTTGCCTTGTTTGTAATTTGCTATAAGCTTTGGTCTGGGATGGCTATTTGGTTCTTTGAGGTTGGCATTTGTTTGACTTTAGTTTGATGATCTGGTGTGTGGCATTAGTATTTATATTGCATTCCTTGGGTGTGTGCCCCTTTTCTCCACATTTATTGCATTTCCTATCATATATGCAACCCTTATACCAAGTTGTTGTTAGGAATCCGTGTATGAAATTTGCCATTTTAATGGTGCGGAGTTTAATCTTTTCTATTTCTAGGATTCTTGTTTCATCATAAATATTGAAACCTGGTATTACTCCGAGTCTGGATTTTACTACTTTTATGCTGAACTTCTCCTCGAACCATGCAACAATGGTTTCTAGCGGTATCTCCATTTGAAAGCCTGTTATATGTAGTTCCCCTGTTTGTTTACGGATTTTTATCATAATGGGTTCCGGTCTTTTAATTTCCGCTCTGATTCCACATATTGTGGTTTCCCCATATGGTAGTGCGGGTGTGTTCCCTCTATACCTTACATTGTAGCCTCCCTTTGTATAATTTATGGAGTATATCTTGGTCAGTATTTCTTCGTCCCTGATTTTTAATTCTACCAGGATAGATGTTGAGCCCGGTAATCTTCTCCCATTCAAACCTTTAAATTAAATAAGTTGTGTTCCTTTTCTATACTTGCATTCCAAATAATCCCCATCTTCTAATTCCACACGCCGTGTTTGAAAGTATTTTTGCAAGTCGGTCATTATTTTGCGTGCTGCCGCCATGTTTCCTCGTGTTTTTCGTGTGTTATTTCGTCTGAGCTTGACTCTGTTCCTTATTCTGTTTCTGTCATTATTTTTTTTCCTTCTACTTTTCTGTATGTTGAAGTCTAAATGTCTATCCTCGTTAATTCATTCCTCCCGTTGATTTACGTGCCGTCTGTTTTGTGCGTGACATGACAATATAACGAGTACCTAGACTTCTCAACTACAAGCACTAGTGTAGACTTTTTTATGTAGTGTGTTTTGTAATTCCATATGTAATCTAGTATATCATTATCATTCGTTTATAGTGTTTTATTGTTAATATCCACAGTATTTAGTAAGTATGTCAAATTTGAATGCATATATGTTTTTGCAGCATGTGAACGTTCCATTAGACTAAGTGGCGTGAGTGCCCAGATATTTTTTACTTCTTTTAGTTCATTTTTTTACTTTTCGGCAGTTTTCCTTTTCTTCGTTTGCCCCAAAGAATATTCCTAGGGCCTTTACTCTATTTTTAATTAGATGTTGAGGTAAACCAGGGAGGTTTCCCCTCCAGTTGCCTATTTTTAGAATTTCTGTTTTGTCGTGATTTATCTGTGATCCCGAGGCTTTTCCAAAATCCTCGTATTCCTTTTGAAGGTAGTAAAAGGAATTTGGATCATTTATGAAGTTCGTACAATCATCCGCATTGTAGCATCTTAAATACTTCTTTTAAGTTTGGTATTTTTATTCCTTTATTATTAGTGTTATTCCTGATATTAATACTTAGGATTTCAATCGCTATTACATATAATAACATTGATAGTGGGCAGCCTTGCCTCACTGATCTTTGGATTTCAAATTTGTCCGTTTTCGCTCCATTTACTTGTTCATTCGCAGTTATTTCATGGTACATTTTTTTAGTCCATTTTTGGAAGTTATTTCCAAATCCATATTTTTCCATTACCTTTTGTGTATAATTGTGTTCTAATCTGTCAAAAGCTTTCTATTGATCGAAAAGTACGATGGCACATTTCGAGTTTGACCCGTTTATAAAGTCTATGATGGTCCTAATATTAAGTATATTGTTATGTATGCTTCTATTTTTACCACCGCATGATTGGTTAATGTTTACTATCGTGTTTATTCCGTTTTTTACCCTAGTTGCTAAAATTCTACTCAGTATTTTGTAATCTGTGTTAAGGAGGGAGATGGGCCTCCAATCTTTTAGGTCAGTTCTGTCACCATTCCACTTGTAAATGATAGTAATCAAAACCTCCCTCATTGTATTAGTCATTTTGTCATTTTTTAAAAGTATATTGTTGTATAAACTTTCTAAAATGGGTGCCACCTCACTTTTGAATTTCTTATAGAATTCCGCCGTGAGGCCATCTCGTCCTGGTGATTTTCCTTTTGGAAGTTGTTTTATTGTGGTCTGCACTTCTTCCACAGAAATGAGATCATCACACAGTTTCTTGTGTTCTGATGAAATCCGTTCGCATTGTATAGAATTTAGATATTGTGTAATAATGTCGTTGTCTATGTTTTGTGAAGTAAGGAGATTTCTGTAAAATTTTTGAACTTCTTTCATTATTTCTGCTTTAGTTGTAACTTTCACCCCTTCTATTAATAAAGTATTTAGTGCCTTCTCCCCCTTTCCTTTTTTCTTCACTTTTATATAATTTCTTTGCCTGCTTGTATAAATGGTGGAATTTTCCCGCCCTGATTTCCGTTCCCTTTCTTTCACATTCCTAAATCTTTTCTAGTTATTTGGAGTAGCTCTCCTTATCCCTTAATGATGTTGTTGTATCTTCGTTTATTATTCTTGTAAGTGCTAATTTCTCCATTTGTTTAATCCGTTTACGTCTCGTTGAGTGATATATTGATAATGCCTTTACGTTTTGTTTAAATTTGTCCCAGTCAGTTGCTATATCAGTTTTTTTTCCCTCTTCATTTGTGAGTATTTTAGGGATTTCTTTTTTTAATTCTTTAATTAATTGCTTGTCGTCCAGAACTGAGTTGTTTCATGTCCATGTGCCCTTTCCCCATCTGCTATTTTGTATCACTATTTCCAAAGTTATTTGATTATGGTCCGAAATTTTGAGTTATAAGACTTTTGCTTTTTTATATGTTTTATTGTCAAAATCAGATAAATAAAATTTGTCTAATCTACTATATCCTTTTATTCCTTGTCTTATATATCCATGTGTATATTCAGTTCTTAAAAGGTTTAATTTTCTATACACATCAGTTAATTTATTTAATTTTATCAAATTACCCATTATTGCCATTGATGATAGGTCTTTGGTTGTCAGTTCTCCTGTTCGGTCTACATTTTCTCCCACCCAATTAAAATCTCCCCCATAATCAGATGTTCTGCAGTGAAGCTATTTAGGTAATTATTTAAGTTTATTATAAAGTCATGGTGACTTTCCCAATTTGCCGGAACATATAAATTCATAATATGTAGTTTATTCAGTTTAAAATGTATTACTGTTCCTTTTAGATTGTTATCTTCTTTCATTCTTTCCCAATTTTGCCTACTTCTATTTTTTATTATAGTTGCTACACCCGCTTTAGTGTCATTATCCTTAGCATCATTTATTACAACTATCGCATCCATTTTGGTTTCTATTTCAGTAATCATTATTTTGGTAAGTTTGTTGTGTGTTTCTTGAATTAGTATCATGTCAAACTGTTTTAATTTATGAGTTGTGCAATTTTGTCCTTATCTATTCCATTAGTGTTAATTGATGTAATATGGAAGTTAAGTTCTTCCATTTTTGGTTTCCAGGTGGCGTGTTATTATCCTTTTTATTTTAAGAATAAATATTTATTTTTGAATTAAATTTGTAATTAAGATCATTTTATTGTTGAATTGTGGGGCATTGGCCCCTCGTTTGTCAGTTCCCTATTGTCTATAGTCTCCTTAATGTTAGTAGTTTGTGTCGCCAGTGTTTGTTCCGGGTCAGTTGTTTCGATCAAATCAGACTGTATTGATAAATCCATGTCATGAGTAGTGTTTTCATCAGAGGTGTCCGAGAGGTTAGCTTCTGGCTTTTCCATTCTCTCCCTCAGTTTTTTTTTTGTTGTTTATTTTCCGGTTTCCTTTGTAATGGTTGTTATGTAATTGTAATTGCCTCGTCATTGGTCGAAGATTCTGAAAGTGTCTTTCTCGTTCTCTTTCTTTGTACCGGGATTGGCGTGGAGGTTATTGGCTTTAAACCACTTATGTCAGTTTCATTAAGTGTTGTTTCCATTTTAATTTCATTTTCTTCTGACCCCTCTTCTATGGGTAGTACATCATACGTATTCTGCGTTTTCAGTGGCGTAGCTGGTATGTATTTCTTCGTGGTCTTTTAATAAATACATCTTTTTTCTTTGGTTCAATGTCTCTGACTATTGGATCGGTCTGTGTGATTTTTACCCTCTGACCCAATATTTGCATCTCTGTCTGCTTTAAAAGCATTCTTTGGTTTTGGGGATACAGTATATACTTATTTTTACCCCCGTACTGTAATCCATCTATTTCGTCCAAATCGACTCCCAAGATTCTCATTTCTGTGAGTACTTCCGTCTGCCTTGGTAATTGGTTTACGGTGCCGAAATCAAGTGTTTGGCAGCCTTCCATGTGGTAGATTACCAGCTTTTGATTTCCATTGTCCCCTTCCACGGCAGTATTGAAAAAGTCGATAATCTTGAATTTTTACGGTTCCATTGCGTCTATTTGTACTGTCCAGTCTGTCCTAAGGAGATATTTCTTAATTATCAAGTATGAAATAGTGCAAAATTGAAAACTAAACGAAATGGTGCTGAAATAAAGTATGATTATATTAACATGTAACAAAATAAAGAAACTAAAGTAAGTAATGATGAAAAACTTGAGTTCAGTAGTATACATATAGTACCTACTGGCACCTGGTGAGTATTATCCACAGCAATTCCTAGTATACCTCTCCTTGTATTTGAAAATAATCCGAATTGTATTCACATAGTCCTAGCGCAAAAACACGTCCGCTCTCCTCGACGTCTGAAAGCACCATTTCAAAATTACGGACCAAAAGCCGACACCTTGATTTACAATAAGGATGTGTGAATAAATATCTTCGGAAAAGTTTAACGACATTTTATTAAGTTGGAAATTTACGAATTAACCAAAGTGCTGTTTGATTTGCATTATTACTACATGTGACAAAATCTATATTAAGCAAAAACCCTTACCATTTCAGAACAGTAAGAATAATGTTTCTTAAAATGTCAACCAAGAAAAGATTGTTCAAAAATAAATCTATAAAGAATTATATCAGGATGCTGTCAAGGGACATAATGAAATGACTTAAAACTGAGATATACTGAGATATACTCTAGTATGATACTTTTGTTTCGTTTTCTTTAGAAATGTCAATTTATCTTTTATTTCCTTACAAATGCCAATCAGGTTATAATACGTGGAACACGATTGGAAAAATATTTTTTTATGTGCGAATTCTAGTATAAGTACAAGTGAGACAACTCTTTAACCGTTTGTCGTACACAACACAGTTATCTCTCTCTCTCTTCATCAGTTTTTATCTACAAACACACACACACACACACACACATATATATATATATATATATATATATATATATATATATATATATATATATATATATATATATATATATTGTTTATATTTTTTGTACAACGCTCACTAGATTATATTGTTTGCGAACTAATAAATTGAACTACTGCGAAATATTTCACAACTGCTTACATCGATTGAAATGTGTTTTTTTCACATGTCTCTCTATATGTATTGAAACAACTAATTTTTCCATATTATAGTAACAGACTACAGTTCCAGACTTGTTATTTCTTTGGACCATTTCACGATATATTCTTCGTCGAGATCGGGGAATTGTTTTTTGTTTTCGGTGATTATACTATGTAGACTATCGGGTTGTGGTAACCAGATTTCAGTTTATTTCCGATATGATATAATTGCTTCACTGTCAATCAGCTATATCAGCATTTTAGAATAAATCATATACCGTAATAACACTATTGGCATCCAGTGTTTTTCAGAGATGTGTCTTCTAAACCAAATCTAACAGCAGGGATGAAGACCTTTAGCCAATTCAAATGATATCACACGAGCAAATCCGGTGAGATCAAAATCAGGCAGTGGTTCATTAATCCCAACACGGGTCATCTCATGTGTGGGATATCCAAATCGTTTTAAATACTCAGACAACTCCCTGGATAACACACATTCATATCAACCGAAAAAATACTTTTGGGGTCGTATTTTGTGTTCCATATCCACCATGGTCATAATCAACACAACTATCTTGGATATCCGACAGAAATTCTGCTCTTGTTGGTTTCCATAGATTTCTCTTTCTCGTGAAATGAGCTGCAACTGACGGAATTGTAAAACAGTTTGTTATTAATTGTTCGTTTTAATCCGTTGAAAAACCACTAGCTAGTTTTTTCATCTCGTTGTGGAAGGCTTCATTACGGTATAATTCGCCATTGGGCTTTACAAATTGATCGAATTTACCCTCTTCTTTAAAACTGTGAAGTAACCACACTGACACAGGATCGTTTTTACTTGACTGAGAAATAAAATCAAATAAATTTCCCGTGTAATATTTTACGGTTCTATCCCGCGGAAATATTGTTACTGCGGATGTCCACGCGTGTGCATTATGGGCAATAATTTTGATTGGAGATCATCTCGATTTATATTTCGAGTCGTATAATATCTCACCTGTTACTGTCTCTTAGGATGTTGGAAATTTTAGTATCAACTCTAACACGACCACATTTTGAATTGTTGCTCCCCTCTCCTTCACTGTTAATCCCCATTCATTTATATTTTGTTGTTAGATCCGTCGATTTGTTTCCACGCAATGCATTTGTAAAATGCTCTATTATTCGTTCTGCTATACAATTCAACGACGAACATTTCATGGGTTTTACGGAATTTACCTTCTCTGACAGAAATTGTTATAATTGGTAAAAATAGTGAAACAAATTGCTAGGCAAGTGTTATTAAAGCCTTGACTTTTAAACTGTGAATACGAAAATCAGCATTCATAAGTTATACGTTTCGTTTTGTGTGGTAATCGTATGAGTAAACTGCTCTAGTTTATATTATATGCTGATGAACAAGCTAGCGGTATTATTGTATTTCTATTTCATTTCGTACTTTAAGTTTGTTTCTGAGGACATACACTGCGTATCATGTGGATTATTTTATGTAGAGCAAACGTCAACAATTCTATATGCCTAAGCTTTAGACGGACATCTGTTGTTTCTTAAACCTTTGGTTTACAAAATATGTGTACGTTTTGCGTTTTTTGTTAGAGTAATATTTAAAGATCATAACAGTTTATATAGTGTATAATGTTTTTATTCCCGAACTTGAATGTATGCTGTTTTCAAATTGCACGTTCATGCAGTTAACGGTAATGGAATAATTTGACTGGGTACATGAAAAGATCCATCTGTATGTTTGCATTCAAAGGTAGACCGTGGCATGGGAATTTCTTTCGTTATTAGGTACTGAAATGTTAGTTAACAACATTAAACATTTATGATGGAGCGTTTGTATATTTTATGTTATGGATGGAACATAGGAGGTGTGATAATTCTTCCGTGGAACAGTCTTGTTTTCAAATCAACATTATCAAATGATGGCAATACATATATGACAATGCAAAGATTAGAAGGCATTGTTATAAAATACTTTAACGTAATATTTCCTATAAAATCATATTAAGCGTCTCACTCTTCTGAATGTGTTGAAACACGATGTCCTGATAATAGGCCTGATAAGATTTGATATATACTCATTCTTGCACTCAAAATCAGGTCTGGAAGCTTGTCAGTCGCAATCGTTTGTGTCAGAACTTTCATAAATTGACTGGGATTTATTCCTGATCCGAAGCGTTTTATCCAAACAATTAATCCTGTGCGTCATCCATACTCGAAAACACATTTTTCGGCTGTTCCTGAACACACTCACACACACACATGCACAGCGCATGACTCGATACTAATATCACATTTTGTATGTAGTTATTTTCTTCAAAGATTGAGAGAAATGAAAGCTATAAATTGAACAAACGTTTCCATGAAAACGTAAAGATAATGTCGACCATTATTCAGTCTTTAGTATTCGAAGGAGAATAATAAACAGCTTTTGTGACACTTTATTGTGAATAATATTAGCATCTTTGCATTGGATGTAAAACATTATGATCCACTGAGTGTTTTGTGTAAAGACTACGTTCAATTGTGATAAACAGACCACCGTATTCCTTGCATGTTCTTGATGTGCTTGACGAGACGTCGCCTTCAGTCTTTCTACTGCCAGTTTCTACCTCTAACAGCTCGAAGATAGAGGAATGCTACTTTTTCATCCTTTAGATTTATATTATGTTTAAGATGCGGTCATACATGTTGTATTGGTTCTAACATGTAATACAGTTAGTCATAATATCAAGCATTTCGGAGAACATTACCCTTTATCCTTTCACAAACATATTCTCGTTTTCATAAAATAACTACCACGTAAGAATCATCATATATAAATTCATCCTTTTTATTGAGTTATATC